>VZZY01011845.1:61852-83678 GCA_013400335.1 Eurystomus gularis | reverse complement strand
CCCACACCCTGCGGCGGCCCGCGGTCGGCTGCGAGGCGTCGCGGCCTTGGCGCTGAGGGGAGGGGGCGACGGGCCCTGAGAGGAGAGGGCCCGGGTGCTTCTTTCCGTCCTTCCCTCTCCCCCTTCAATCACCGCCCTCGCTCGGCGGCTGCCAGCGGGAGGAGGAAGCCGCAGCCAGGCCGCAGCGCAGGCCTTGGGGAGCGGCGGGGCCTGGCTGGGGCGCTGGCCCATCCATTCCCCCTTCCCCCTTCCCTGTCACGCCTTTGGGGCTGGGTGGCTGGGCCGGGGTTGGGGGAGTGCCAGCTCTTTATCCAGCTGGGGAGGCGTGAGCACGGGCGGGNNGCGGCGGGGGGGGGGGGGGGGACCGCTGCAAGTCCCCAGCAGCTGCACAAGGCCCGGCGCCGCTCCCCCTGCTGGGATGCGGCGGGATGGGCTTCTCCTCCCTTCCCCAAACTCGCTCATTCCGGCCTCTGCCCCGCCCGTGGACGGGTCTGAGGAGAGAAGTATTTCCTCCTTTTCCTCTTCCCTGAAAACCCTCATCGTAGCCGACTTCGGAGAGCCGGTAGCCCGGTAAGGGAAACGAGACTTGAATGAAACCTGTAGGAGAGAGCTTATTTTCCTGTAAGCCCTTGGCTGCTGAGTAGGGCTTTTCTGCTGGGCCGAGGGGGTGATGGTAAGAAGTTGAGCTTTAACCTGGAGCAAACTCGGTTTGCCATCCATGGCTTGGGTTTGGTGGTGTAGGAGATCAGTTTTCCTTGGCATAGCAGCTCCCGGTGGGAGGATGTTATATTCTGTCTGAAAATACTACATCCTGTCTCGGTGAGCAGTTAACATGATACTTCGGGCTGATAACCTCTGTCTGCTGAAGTGATAGGCGAGCTATGCGAACCTTTTCATGGAGGAGTCTGTTTGGCCCCAGCAGAGCACGAGTAAAACTCTGCTGGGCCGTAAAACTGCCGAAATACCATGTTTGACATTGACCTTGTCGCTTCGCTGCTTTGGCTCTTGCCAAAGCAAATTCCACAGGTTGATTAGAGTTCTATCCAGAGGTCTTGTTTTGAAATGTAGCTTTGTCAATAACTAAAATGCGAACTTTTTATACAATGCTTTGAACTTTGCTTTGCAAGTGGCAAGGCTTACACCACTCCTCTGCAGGATATTCTGTTAACCTTCTTTTTCAGACAGAGAAATCGAGGCAGAGTAAATTGTCCAAGGTCATTGGGCAATATCGTTATGACTATTTTTGTTACTGATTTGGAGCACTTCCGTAGGAAAAAGGATCTGTAGCTGTACTGGAGGATTGCTTCTTGGCTTTTGTTCATGGGTTTTAGAATAAAATGGTCAGTGTATGAACTCAAAGCCTTACAGATTCAGAAAGGGATTTTCTGGAAGGAAAATTTACAGGGTTGGACTGATGCCACTGACTTCCTCAGTTAAAAACAGGTCTTCAGTGCTCGAGAGCCCTGTTGAGCTGCTTTCCCTGTTGTAGTAATTGCACTGGGTGAAAGGGTGAGGAAACTCGCCTCGCTTGAACCTCTTAAACTCAATTGCTTTGCCAAGTTTATAGACGCCTCTCCTGTGAGAGAGCATCGGGAGTAAAAACATGGCTGGAGCAGATGCCATCTCCATTCGGAGCAGCCTTTGCTGCTGTGATAGTCTGTGATAGATGTAGAAGTTGCTGGATCCTGTTAAAAGGCAAACACCTGAAAATAAATCAGCCCCTGATGATGGTCTTGAGGACGTCCACTGAGTTTTTCAGCTTGCCTAGCTGTGAAATCCAGCTGGGATCTGAAAAGGGACTGGGCAGGAGTGGTGTGTTTGTGCTGTGTGTGTCCACTTCCCCCTGTGTTAGTCACGCTGACCGAGTCGGGGGCAGGACTAGTCACAGCTTTTCAAGGCAAACAAAGTGTGTGTGGGAGGAGGGGGCTGGATTCTAGTCCTTGTAATTCACAAATTGTGTTGCGCTCCAGTTACACCTGTTTGAAAGCCTGCTTTGAGCAGTAGCCTTCACAGCTCTGGCAAGGCACAATTATCAGCTAAGCTATTGATTACATTAATTGATGGAAGGAGAAGCTCACAATCCAAGGCTCCAGCTGAATTTGTGGTGAAGTTTAAAAAAAAACACCTTTCTTTAAAAATGAAAGATCGCTTTAGAAATAAAAGCTGCTGCAATGTGTAAAGATGAAATTTCAAGCAAGATTTTTAATGGATTTCAGTGGCCTTCCCAAGCATCTAGATTGCCTTGCAGGGGAGAAATTTGATGAGCATAAGTTAATTTTTTTTCTGTAAAGGAGTAGTTTGATTCTAATTTTAGAAATCTCTTGAAAGTTTTGCTACTGGAATGCTACAGAGCTTTTATCAGAGTTAGCACCATCCTCAGCCATTATTCTCTTTCTTTAACTGATGAGTAAAGTAGTTTATAATCAGCTTCCTACTACAGCAGCTGTTTTTCTGTGTCATTCAGCATTTTTTTTCTTTCTGCTTGCGAGTATCCAATTTTATTTCTTGTTTCTAACACACGCAAACATCGAAGGGCTGTGATACTACTTCTGCTGATGCTTCAATTCTAATAAAACTCTCATGTCTAATATAGCTCTAATTCATACGCTGATCTTGTACTGAATGCTGAGCTGTGTAGGCTCTGCTTTGACATTTCCCCCAAACCCAAAAGCCAGTTTCATCCCCGAAGCTCTCCTGTGAGTTGTTGCCATTTCTACTAGGCGTGTAAATGTTGACTCACTGCCCAGCTACTGGGAATGAATAACAGGATATTTGGCTTAAAATTTAAGATGTTGAACTGCTGAATAGTTCAGCCTCAAAAAACCAAGCTGTGCCACTCTTACCTGAAAAGAAATTCTTCGTAGTAATGGGTTCTCACAGCAGTGTAGCCACAGTTTAACGGGCAAATATTAAGTCACAGCACAAACCTGGATGTCCCAGCGATGTTGTCAGCACCGCTTTATTTCCTGAGCAGCTACAGACAGTCCGCAGGGACATGATGGATCTAAAAGCAGGAGCAGGGGCTCCTTCTGTACTTCTCCACCTGCAACCTGTCCTTGAAATAAACTATTTTTCAGGTGAGATATTCATTTTTCCTGTGTGTTGGTTCACATGCTGTGGAGTTATGTGTGGCAGTGTAGAACTGCTTAAAATCTCTATTTTTGCTGTGAAACAGAAGTAATTGTCTCCCCCTGCTCGAAGGTGAGAATAAGGGAATAACTCTTGAGTTTGGTTTTGAATATCAAGCCAAGCAACGCACCTTCTTGGCATGGTACTGGCTCTTTTATTCTGACAGTATTTTAGGAGTGAGTTCTTGTGTCTGAGAAATAGGCATGATCCCAAAGGAAATTTTCCCTCTTTTGCCCTTGTTTTGATCTTGTAAATGGAAATATTTCCTGTTTTCCTGCCACTCTGAGCTCAGCGCTCTCCAGAGAACGTTCCAGCGCGTGGAGAATGCACTGTCTGGGTAATGTATATAGACAGCAAGATGTTCAACCTACTTAGACTTGAAGGAAGGTGCTACGGAAGGAGCAGCTCCGCTGGATTTTTTCAGCTAGGTTCTCCCTTGCGGTTGACTTGTCCTCCATCTGCCCTGATCACGCAGTGTGCATCTGGGCGCTTCTGAGTTAGTCACGCAAGTCTTCAGTGGCGAAATCTTCCTCAGATGCAAGAACAGTTACATATCTTTAACTTCTGTTTTATTTGGTGCTTCAAGGCCGGTACCTTTCCTCTTAGCTCTCCTAAAAGACAAGTAACAAGGTTATGGTCACTTAGGACTCTTTTTTTTCCATCTCATGCTTGGCAGAAGCACCTCTCGTGTGGAGAATATTGTTGCAGTGGTAGGTTTTGATCACAGTGAACACTCCTCCAGTTCTAATGGGTGTAACTAGAAAGGAGTTGGGACTTGGTGTTAATGAAGAACTCTGAGAAGAGGTTCTTGAGGTGGCCTTTACTGCAATGGTATTTAAGTCCAAGATAATCCCAGTGAAGAAAACCTGGCCTGCATGGTAGCTACTATTGTATCTTGCACATAGTCTATGTCTAATGATGTTAGAATGGCCTAAAGTCTCAGGGAGCTCAAATTCAAATTATTTAAGCTAAATTCCAGTGTTAAGGCTCCGAAGTTAAAGGGCTTTGAGTTGATAAGTAGTTGTCTTTTCCTCGGGTTATCAAATGTGGAAGGCCAGTAAACAACTTCTAAAAATAGTTGAATGTAGCTGCGCTGGAATAGTCAGTATTGGGCCATCCTGGGTATATATAAAGCAGTGTTTTGATAAAAAGCCTTTTTCAAACTCTGCAGTTAGAGAACACTTTAGTCTATAAAGAAATTACTTAGAGTTCAACAGAACACAGCTGTACTGAACCAGCTGCGCCTGCCGAGTGGTGGTGTGAGGGACTGTGGCCCTGGATTAATCCTCAGTTTTCGTAGCGTTCTATTCCTGTTGAATCACTTCTCATATTCTCTTTTAAATCGCACTTCCTATTGTAAAGAAAAAGCTGCCAAGTTAGATTTTCACTTCAAATTATTTGCCAGTTGTTCTTGCATGTAACACCAGTTAACAGCTGTCAAACTGGAATTTTTTTTTAAAAAAACACCTTTCTGGTGGGCTGGTGATTCTTTTCTTTTGTATTAATATTTTGCTTCTCTTGACATTTTCATTTAAAACCTCCTAGAATGCCACAAAATAATGATGCAGACCAACTAGTGATAACTGACTGGATTCCACATCAATATTCCTGTCAATTTTTGTTCTCCTGTGACTGATGTAACTCGTGGGTTAATACCAGGTTAGGAATTACGGGTTTGGGGTTTTTCTGATTGCATTATAGGTGGAGTTAATGCTTAGACCAGTATCAAATAGACTTCCCTTTAAATGGAGACATGGTTTTGGTAGTAAATCAGTTGTCTGCGTAAGCACACTGGTTTTACTTATCCTGGGTGTTTAAGCAAATAGAAACAAGGTGCAGAAGGCTACCAGGAAAAAGCTTTTTGGTAAACCTGCCACTGTTAGGGGTTGTAGCTTGTGCTTTGGCATTAGTATTTCATCTGATGATGACTATTTAATGTCACTGGTAGTAGCACCGTGTTCCTATCCCCTCAAAACAAGCATTTTGAGTGCCCTAGGGAGACTTCACTAAAGTTCCCAGAGACAGCAAACATCCTCTGTACCTTTGTGTCTCGGTGTGCTGAGCAGAGAAGGGATGGAGAATTCAGCTTTTCTTGACTGATCTTCATCGCTGCTGGGACTTTTCAGCGATGGAGAACTGATAGCCAAAATGATTGTGCCCAGCAAGCTTAGTTATGCCACTTGAAAAGTTTGTGAGGGTTATTTTTTTCATTGTGGTGTGATAAGTGCTGGTACATAGGAGTGAAATAAATTTATTCCTATACTGCAGGTGAAATTTGGCTAAATAATGGGTATGGCTGCCTCTGCCTCTGATTTTGTCTGCTATGATCCCTTTAAAGAAATGGCGTAAACCTGCATGAAACCATGACATTTGCAGCAACTCCTGGCTCAGGGAAGTGTAATCTTTGTGGTCAAAAAGGACTTTTCCAAGAGAATTCTAAAGGTAGCTGTACTTTGGTGTACTGCGTCCCCTTCTGGTCATACCTCTGTGGGCTGTCTTGGTAACTAACATCCCATCCAAGAAGTTTGGAGGTCAGCAAGCGTATTTGACTTCTCAAGATAAGAAGCCGGGATGAAACTACATGAAAATGCATTAACGTACGGTTCAATAGAAAATGCTGCAGAAGATTAAGTGTTGAATGATCTTTGGCCTTGAGATATTCCTCTGAGCTCTTATTCTAACCACCTCCAATTAATAAAAGCAAATTCCAGTTCTTACTCCAGGGCCGTACAGCTTTAATAGACACCAGACTGCCTGCTATTGCAGCCACTCATTCATTTTTAACTCCTCACACTGAGCCCTTCTGAAAAAAGGTGCCTGTTCTCCTAATTACTTATCTAAATGTATCACTTAGGAGAAACAGGCTGCTGAAAATAACCTTGTTTCCCAAAACAAAGCTGCTGCCTTGGTCAGCGAGCAGCTTTCTGGTTTGGACGTTCTATCTTGAACCTGCTTAACAGGTTTTTTTACTGCTGTGAGCATCTTGAGGAGGTGGGGTAGGCTGGGCTACATGAAGGTCTGCTTCTGATGGGCAGGGAGGACCAGGGGTCATCCAGAAGGTTCAGTTTTGGGGCAATCTGAGTTTGTCGCGCTTCCATTCCTGGAAACAAGTCGCACTGAGGGAACGTGCAGAAACGGTCTGCGCTGTTCGTTCAAATTGTTTCCGTTCATACACAAATCTTCCTACTTAACCCGATGGATACCTCTTTTGAAGATGTGCTGGAGTACTACAAGCAGCTCACAAGGCAGAGTCTTTCATGTTTTTAGGCGTTTTACTGAACTTGTGCTTCTGAAATGGTCAGTGCAGCAACTACTGACAACATTTGGGTTGAGGAAAAAAGTTGAGCTTCAGTATCCAATTCAGGCAATATATTGGCAAGTCTCCATACGGCTTGCGAATGTTGAAGGTGCCCGAAAAATGGTTGGTTAACCTGAGAGGATCTTAAATTTCCTCGTATTTTCAGCCTGTGTATGTTCACTCTTGCAGTCCGGGAGCGAAACGAGAATTAAAGTAAGCAGATTCCGCTCTGAGGTACGGTGGGAGCGATCGCGTGACCCCTCAGCTGAGCTGCATTAACGGGCGGCAGCGAAAGTCCTGGGAAGCAGCTCCGAGCTGTCGCGGCCGATTCTGCTGCGGCAGCGTCTGCGCTGGGCGACAACAGCACAAGTGGTCTGAAAAAGCAGAGACCTGATGGCCGGGCGCAGTTGTGATGATGGTTTGGCTGAGAATTTTAAGGATGCTGTAGGAGGAACTTGAGGTGCTTCTGCTTAGGAAGCAATGAAATGCTGGCAGGAGCAGTGTGAAGAGAGGAGTGTCGTGTACAAAACTGTGGGAGTATGGGTTTTTGGTGGCTTTTACTGTGGCAATAGATGAATGTGGTTCTAGCTGCTGGTCTGAGGATGGTCCCATCAATAATGAAGACAAACCTCTCTTGCTCCAGCAGCATCCAACAAATCACTAGTGGGTCACACAGTGATTTCTGGGAATTCTGCTGATGGGTTTCTCCTGGTGTATTTTCTTTTAGGCAGCAATTCTACTTTGTAGTCAACATCTAAACACGCTGGTCCTGCAGAAGTGGGCTGTAAACTACACTGTCTGTAAAAATAAATCGGACTTTCTGCAGTGTCTCCTACACTGAAGTACCAAATAAGTTGTAGAAATGGTTTGGGTGGTAAGAGCATGAAAGAGAACAAGAAGGAAATGGAAACCAAGTGCTTAAATGTATCTTAATGTCTTATTCATTGAATCATAGAATGGTTTGGGTTGGGAAGGACCTTAAAGACCATCTAGTTCTTCACAAAAAGTAAAAATAAGGAGGGTGAATGGTATAAAAGCAGCTTCAGTGGTGGAGGGCAGACTTGGCTTGGAAACAGCTGCCAGGACACCGAGGATCTAACGGGATTCACCACTGTTAGTGCAGAGTGTAAGTGACTTGCTCAGCAGACTGACTTCTCCAGGGTGTGGAAAGATGTCATGGATGTGGAATTTGCTGGGTTACCTCATTACCGCCATTGATCCAAGCTTCTGAACACGCAGAAAACAAAAGAAATGCGATACTTTGCAGGGTTTCTAAGATTTCTTGCACCAAAAGTTCTTACCCTCATTTCGAAGAGTTACAGGAGCTCTGGTAAAAGGTCACGGTTCAACCCTGACTGTTGCTTTCCAGATGAAGTAGACGATAGAGGTAGTGTGAGCAGGAGGACAAAGGAAAGCTTTACAGCTTCCCTCCCAGCCCAGTACGAGCTGCGGTTTTGGGCTGGGGGGTGAGATTTCCTGCTGTGTGAGTGATTTGGATAAATAGCGACTCAAGCAAAACTGTTTTCTCTACTTCCTAATTAACTTTCCTGTTTATACAGCTTTCGGATATTCAAGTGGGAGTTGAATATTCACGGTCGTGCTTCCGAAATATGAAGTGGTGGAATAATAGAACTTTTTAAACCTTCTGTTTGGTTTCAGGTCACAGGCTGGCTTTTAGAGGAGCTCAGTTTTACAGTTTTGAGTGCGGTGAGCTTCAGCCTTACAAAATAAATGAAACTGACTCGAGTTACATCAGCAAGTTGAAGTGGTGATGTCATTCGGGAACTCTGGAGTGGACTCTGAACTCCACGGTGGAGCTGCTTGTGCTCAGACATGTGACTTAGTGTTACAGTGCTTAACTTTTGGGTTAAAAGCTGTATCCAGCAAAGCTTCCTGAGAAGGGCAGAGCTGCTTGGAGCTTTCAGAGTGTGGGGTGGGAAGCCAGACTTCATCTATCCCTAGTGTGGAGCCAAAGAGCGGAACAAGATTGTTCTTCTGTGGTCTGCTTTTCAGTTCAGAGCTTGTTTTAATGGTCATAAGTAGATATTCTGTAAATCACAGAGTGGCAGAGGTTGGAAGGGACCTCTGGAGATCATGTTGTCCAGCCCGCTGCTCCAGCAGGTCACCCAGAGCAGGGTGCCCAGGATCATGTCCAGGTGGGTTTGGAATCCTTCCAGAGAAGGAGACTCCACAACCTCTCTGGGCAGCCTGGGCCAGGCTCCAACACCCTCACAGCAAAGAATTTTCTCCTCCTGTTCAGGTGGAACCTCCCGGGTTCCAGTTTGTACCCGTTGCCCCTTGTCTTGTCACTGGCACCACTGACAAGAGTCTGGCCCCATCCTATTGCGCTCCACCCTTTAGGTATTGGTCAGCATTGATTAGATCTCTTCTCAGTCTTCTCCAGCTCAACAGCCCCAGGGCTCTCAGCCTTTCCTGGGCACAGAGATGTTCAGTCCCCTCAGCATCTTCACAGCCTCCACTGGACTCTTTCCAGTACTTCCTTGTTTCTCTTGAATACTCCAGATGTGGCCTTACCAGGGCTGAGCAGAGTGGGAGAAGAACCTCCCCTGACCTTCTGGTAAAGTCTATTTCCAGGGAGCATTTTGCTTCAAGCACGTGGCTTCATCATGAAAAACAGAGTATCTTCAAGAGATGATTCAAACTCCATAATGTGCTTTCAATTGTGTGGCTGTTTGCAGGAAATCTATCCTTTGAATGTTACACCTATCAGCTATGTGTGGGTCTGCTGTCTTAAGTTTGTATTTTCCGTTGGGCTTAGGCTCTTCAAACCAATGTCCAAGAGCTTGTAGGAGAAGCAGCAGTAGAGGTGTCAATCTTCACTGTTGCCACTTAACGTCCTCATCTATGCCTCACTGTAAAACTTTCAGGCTGCTTTTTTCACGCCTTATGTGAGCAGGATAAGAGTTCTCTTTGGTGATCTCCAACTCGGTGTAAACTATAGTAGTAAGTTTAGAGAGGAGCGAAATCTGTGGTGGGGTTGATGCCATCCCAGGGGCACGAGGAGTGTCTGTGCGGGCTGGAGTGGAGAGGTGGTTTCTCTGGTTCCTAAATGGGAAGCTCCTGGTGATGTTAAATAGCTTCCAAGTGTCCAAGCAGAAGTGCTGGCAGTGGAGGAAGAAGCATCCATTTCTAAAGCTGCCTCTCTTCACATGGCTGTTAATTAAGTTCCAGTAACGGTGGATTTGCTCCTGGAGAAGGTTTCCCTCTGACGTTAATGGAAGTAGTTGTGTTTACGTTGTAGTCACAGGCTGTTTCCTCAGGGTTTGAGAGGAAGGAAACTGCTTTGAGGAGGGGGGAATCAGAGCTGTATTTGGAGTTTCCTTCATGAAAGAAGGACCAGCTGTTGGTGCACTCAGCAGCCAAGGGATGAGCACACATCTAAAACTCTTTCTAACTGCAGGTCGATTAAAAAAAGTGTGTTTTATGTGATGCTTTTGGCTGCAGATAAATGATCCCATAACAGTGGAGGGCAGAGGACCTGAAGCGGTCAGTTGTGTTGCAAGCAACCCATGGATTTTTGCAAACAAAAGTTTGAGAACAGCATTTCATTCTAAAATCTCTGAAAGAATATTTGAAAGATTCAAAGCACTCAAAGCCACGTTGTTTTGCACAGAGTTTTGGCTTCAATCTGTTCATCTTTGAGTTGCTTCAGTGTGGGGAGAACCGTGGACGGTGGTGGGCAGCGTGTCTCTAAAGGATTCATATCTATCTGATAGTGGGATTTGGTGGTTGATGATGCCCTGGTCAGAACACAGCCGTTGGTAACTCGTGAGTGACACTGTCATTTTTTCCTCTAGACTTCACCGGCCAGTGAGGACAACTCTCAAGCATGGGAAATATTTTTGCTAACCTCTTCAAAGGCCTTTTTGGCAAAAAAGAAATGCGTATTCTAATGGTCGGCCTGGATGCTGCAGGAAAGACGACTATTTTGTACAAACTTAAACTTGGTGAAATAGTAACTACTATTCCTACTATAGGTAAGGGGTTTACGTTTCTATAACTGCTTGCTTTGAGGTTTGAGTCTTGTTGTTTGCAACAGGATCTTATTTCAACTGCTAATTTCAGTGACTTGACTGTCAGAACAAACACTTGCTAAAACCGTGGTGTGGAGATGGCCAAAAGTTCCAGCACAGGAGGAGATGATGTGACTGGTGGTTTTTTTTTTTTTCCTCTCGTCCCTCTCTTCTGTCACTTGTGGAACAAGCCCTTACAGGCCACAGAAGGGTACTTTGTCCTCCTGAGCATGTTCTGATGTCACAGAGATCATCCTGAGAAGCAGAGGGTGACACCTTGTTTTTTGGAGAGTGACTAGGACAACTGTGTGCTCAGAGACCTACCTTACCTGCAGTCCTTAATGCTCAGGGGGTTTTTTGATGGAACATCATTTGCTCTGCGTTTTGTAGCTGCTCAGGTAGCAATTAGAGCTGTTACTCATTAGTTTGATCGCAGAGGGGGGTGGTGGTGGGAGCAGGGGTTCTGGAGAACCTGTATTTTTATCTTTGAGGGCTTCAGGGTAGGATTCTGCTTATTTAAAGTCAATTTAAATTTTAAGGTAATTTTTTAAATGATATTCTGAGTGTGACTCGGTAAATACAGCAGGTCCAGGGCCCACCATGTTTAACTGAGATCTTTGCCACAATTTCTCTTAGGTTTCAACGTGGAAACGGTAGAATACAAGAACATTAGCTTCACAGTCTGGGATGTAGGTGGTCAGGATAAGATCAGACCACTCTGGCGCCATTATTTCCAGAACACACAAGGTGAGTCCGAACACTGGCCTTTCCAGAATCAAAAAGGGGGGTTTTTTTATGTCCTTATAAAATTATTTTAGTAAGTTTCTTGGAGGGGAATGGAAGTATCATTATAAAAGGGTGTGTTTCTGTGCCACTCTGGCTCTTCTATTAGTGCGGGTTCAAAGAGGGGTGGGAAGGAACCTCGAAACCAGTCTTCCTTGTCCAGCTGACTCAGAGTGAGGTCAGAATTGTGCTTTTCTTCTGCTGGTGCCACAGCTGCCTTTGCTTCAAAGCCGAGACTTTACTACCGGCTCTAGCAGCCCCACGAAGGAGTTTGTCACTCCTTCCACTTCTGCGCCTTCATGATGTGCGTGTATTTGAGTCCTGTCACAGGCTTTCCAGAGTTGCTGCTCTCGGAAAAATACTGAGTAGTTAAGTAGATGATGGGCACGTGCTCCAAAAAACCAAACTAACACTCGCCTCTCAGACACGAAACTACAGTAATAAAGTTGTATTTTTCTGATATAAACGGAATTGTTTTGTATTTTCTCCTCAAACCTTAGTTCTGACCTCCGGAAGTATTTCTGTTGTGTGGAAATAACTTCTGCTTTATGCTTTTTCTGATGGTTTGCTTCTTTCTAGGTCTGATTTTTGTGGTTGACAGTAATGACAGAGAACGAGTGAACGAGGCCAGAGAAGAGCTTATGAGAATGTTGGCAGAAGATGAGCTTAGAGATGCCGTTTTATTAGTGTTTGCTAACAAACAGGTATGCCCAAAAAAGGTGTAAGAACTGCTGAAAAACGTACAACGTACTCGTGAGCGTGGTGTCTTGAACTTGGCGTTGGTGATTTCAACGTAAGAATAGTCAAGTTCTTGGTAAAGGTCTGTTCAGTTTTATTGAAGACCACAAACTCAGATTAAATTGCACGTTTCTCACCTGAAAGGAGCTTAGAGTCCTTCTAAACAGTCTTTGGTAAATTGAATTCCTTGTAGTTTTAGTTTTAGGGATGAACTCTACCAGTTTGTTGTAGGTAGTCTGGGGTCAACACTGAGGGGCTTGATGACTCCATCCATCCAAACATGAGCTGTCTCGCTTCCAGAGAGAAGTATTCCATAACAGACGCTTTGGATGGAGCATTAAATCTTTGAGGCTTTTGTCAATATGGGGAAATAGCCAAAATGTAGAAGTGATCCAGTGAGTTTTTCTGAAAGGGAAGCTCTGAGAGCTCTCAACTTTCTTCTAATGCCTCTAAAGCTGATGATACAAACCTGCGTAGGGAGGCAGGTGTTTCTCCTCAGCGAGCGGGGCAGAAAATGACTCTTGTTCCTTCCCTCAGGACCTGCCGAACGCCATGAATGCAGCAGAAATCACAGACAAACTCGGACTGCATTCTCTTCGTCACAGGAACTGGTACATCCAGGCAACCTGTGCCACTAGCGGAGACGGTCTCTATGAAGGACTGGACTGGTTGTCCAATCAGCTCCGAAACCAGAAATGAAACCATAAACCGTCCTCTTCCCCTCTTTCTTTTTTTCCACCCCTCCCTCTTTATTTCCTCCTTCTCTTTGCCCTTCGCTTTACTCTAATGTGGCAAACTGTGCTACTTTGTGGTATTGAGTGCCAGAAGCTGTTTTCATGTCTTTATTTTTTTTCTTTTTGTCACAGTATATATTGCATCATGCTGTAAATGTGGCAAATCCAAGCCTGAAAACAGTTAGGTTTCTTATTTAATGTAAATAGTTTTTGTTTCCAATGAGGCAGTTTCTGGTACTCCTATGCAATATTACTCAGCTTTTTTTTTTTATTGTAAAGAATCAACTCACAGTTTAGTACTGGGAAGAGATTATTGAAGCGGGTTCACACAAGGGTTGCCAGCGGGCCTCGTGCGAGTAGAGCTAAATTCGATCTCGGTTGGGTTGTGAGATCTGGGAGATCCATTTTTGGCGGTTGGTTTTTAACCGGAATTCTGTATTTTTAAAAAAAAAAAAGTCAAGGAAGAGTAAAAACACTTCAATATCCCAGCGCTTGACATAGCTTCTGCCGTTCCAGCTCTGTGGTGGCTTCTGGTTGTTCTGAAATGGGGAAGCCATGACCCGTTAGCTTCATCTGGTTAAAGAACGGGTGGTAACTGCTCGATCTCAGGCTCTTTCTGTGGCTCATAGTATGTCCTCCTGTTTCTTCATCCTCCTCAAGATTTGCCAGACCCGGTTTAGCTGAGCTCTGCAGGCTCACACTAAACATCCTGACGTTTGGCTCAGGTGAGATTTATCGCTTCCATGGAATAAGTTCCAGAAGTTAACACCTTTTTTTTTTTTAGCCTGTCATATATGTCCAAAAGTGTTTTGTACTTTTTCTTGGGTGTAAACCACTCCAGAAGGCAAAGCTCTCCAGAAAGCACGGCCTCTACTAGTCCCGAGCTCTACAGGCAGAACGTACTGTACTTAACGTTAAGAATTGCCATGAGAAACCACCAAACATCTACGTATAGAGTCTAGAAAACAAAAAATAAAAAGCATGAGAGTTTGGAGAGTCACTCCACTCTAGAAGTCCTCAAGCCCATTTTTTTTTCGGAACAATCCCATATCTGTATATGTGTGAAAACCCTTGGCATCCCTCATACTGCAAGGTTCAGATTTGCCATCAGATAAAAAACCAACAAAAAAAAGACCTCTTTACTTTTTTTTCTTTTTGTATTTTGATAAAACACTGAAGAAGCTGGAGCTGTTAAAACTTTAACTCGAGGAACTATCAGAACTGGTTGATTTAGTGTTGTGGAAACCTTGATTGCTTTCAATACACACTTAGTAATCGACTGTTTTGTATACTCGTTTTCAGTTTTCATTTCGACAAAACAAGCACTGTAATTAAAGCTATTAGAAATAAAAACCTCTTAACTATTTCATCGGGTTTTTTTAATGCCTTGCTGTTCATTTGATCATCTTGGCAGAATCATACGGAAATTACTTGTTGAATAAAAAGTTTCATGAAACTTGCACCGGTATCGCGTGGGTTTGTATCATCCCCGCGCGCTCTGTTCCTGCGGATCCGACTGGCCTCTTGGTGTGGAAATTCCCGCACATTTCCCAAAGAATGGGTCGTTCTTGGTGTGGGGCAGAGCAGGGCAGCAGTTCTCTGGTCCTGCTGGAGTCCCTTCATTGCTTTGAGGGCATCTGTTGAGCTTGAGTAGCCCCATTGCTTCCCACAAGAGATTGTTCTTCCTGCTGATCCCACTTAACAGTAGTTTGGGGGGGGGAAACCCATGAAGTCTGCCTTCCTAAACTCCTTGTTCTGCCTTTCTCCATTCTGCAGCTGCCTCTGGACTGGAGACAGAGCTCCTCCTGCCTGCCCCCATCAGCCACAGCTTCTCCTGGCCAGAGTTGCAGCAGATTTCCCTGTTACACAGGCTGGAAAAGAATATGATGAAAGGTCTATTATGCAGGTTAGAGAGAAACCTCCTTGGCGGGGACACCTGGGGCTGTGGAGGTGTGTTGGAGGGGACTGGAGCACTGCTCTCTCCATAGGTTGTTGACCTGGCATTGATTTCTTTGTGTCCTTTAAGAGCTGGGCCTTCTGGATGATCTCCTCCTCTCCTCTGATGGACAGGTTCCACTCCTCCTTGCTCTTCAGGTTTTGTTTCCTCCCTAAATCCTTCAAGTGGCAGCTGCTCCGTGTGTGTGCAGCCCAGCCCTCCTCAGCACAGGGCTTCTAGGACTGTCCTCTCTTGTGCAGAGGTTCATTGAGTGAAATCAGGTGTCTTCTCTGCCCTGTCCTCACTGGTGGGAGGTCAGGTTTCCCACCTGTGCTTGTCCTGGTAGTGAAGAGTAGTATTAGCAAACACCGGGGTTACAAAACTCCTGTTAATCAAGTTGTGCTCTTGAAGCTGTTCATCTTGCCTTGAACTTCAAGCTCTGAATCAGGATCTTCACACCCCTCCCAGGGCAGGACCTCTCTTTGTTCCTGTTCCGAGAGGGAATTGAACTTGAAGGGCCAGCTCTTCTGCTGAAGCACGACGCGTTGAGTTGCTGAAAGAGGCAGAGCCCCACACTCCTCTCATCCCCCTGTCCCTCAAACCTGCTGTGACCCAACACCACGACTCCACCAGCAGCATCAGAGAGTCCTCTGGAGCGATAGTTTTCACCCATGCTGCAGATCCTGCTCCTCTACGTGCAGGATCCTGGCCAGGCCTGGAAGGAGGAGAAGATGGGGAATGTAGTATTGATAGGCAAGGGGTAATGGCTTCAAACTGGAAGAGAGGAGATTTAGATTGGAAACCAGAAAGAAATTCTTCACTCTTGAGGGTGGTGAGATGCTGGCACAGGCTGTCCAGGAGGGCGGTGGATGCTCCACACCTGGAGGTGTTCAAGGCCAGGTTGGACGGGGCCTTGAGCAACCTGGTCTAGTGGGAGGTGTCCCTGCCCATGGCAGGGGAGTTGGAACGAGATGATCTTTGAGGTCCCCTCCAACCCAAACCATTCTATGAATGTGCTGATGTTATCTGAGATGAGTGAGCTGTTGGAGCCATGCCCTCTGCTCTGGAACAGGCTTGCCCAGGCCACCGGGGATTTTAGCCACTTGCCCAGCCGGGCAGGAGGCAGCTCACGCCTGGGGAAAGGGCGAGCATGAAACACCAGCTCCCTTGGGAGCTCTGCAGCTGGTCTGGTTCCTCCCCAGTCCACCGAGGAACTGGTGGGGCAGGTCAGCAGGGAGGTAGGTGGGGTGTGCAGCAGCCCTGGGGTGGGGATGGGGCCAGCTCCTTCACCCTCATTTTTGTCTTGGCTGTGTTTCTCAAACTGCTTTGCTCAGATCTTGGTTTTGAGGGAAATGGGCACGGGCACCTCCTTCAGACAGCGTGAGGGGTCAAGAGACCTTTCAAGGTCATCTAGTGCAACCCCCCTGCACTGAGCAGGGACATCTGCAACTGGAGCAGGTTGCTCAGAGCCCCGGCCAACCTCACCTGCAATGGTGCCAGGGATGGGGCAGCGACCACCTCTCTGGGCAACCTGGGCCAGGCTCTCACCACCCTCAGAGTAGAAAATTTCTTCCTTCTCTTTAGTCTAAATCTCCCTTTTTTAGTTTAAAACCATCAACCCTTGTCCTGTCCCAAGAGGCCCTGATAAAAAGATTGTCCCCATCTTTCTGACAGGCTCCTTGAAGTCCTGAAAGGCCACCAGAAGGTCTCCCTGGAGCCTTCTCCAGGCTGAACAAGCCCTGGTCTCCCAGCAGAGGGCTTCCAGCCCTCCCATCATTGCTGGGGCCTCCTCTGGCTGAGGAGCACTCCCCTGCTGAGGGTGCCTTTGATCCCACTGCCTGTCATTGATGGAGATATTAAACAGCACTGGTCCCAGTACGGACTCCTGAGGGACACCACTTGTCACTGATCTCCATCTGGACACTGAGCCATTGACCACCACTCTCTGGGTTGCCCGTGGGCAACCATGCGGTGGTTCCCTGAGCTGGATCTGGGGCTGCTGCTGCTGCTCAGACCAAGAGTAACAGCCCCATGGCCCTGCCAAGAGATGGTCAACCACCCCCCCTGGAGAAAGCCTCTTTGGGTGGGGTGAGGGCTCACCGAAGCTCACAATTGCTCTGCAGCATCTCCACATCACGAGCACGTGCTCACAGCCAGGGAGAGGAGCAGGACAGAAGGTCTTTATGTCAGCACAGTGCCCTGATCTCACAATGTCCTCTTCCCATGAATGCTGCCCTTGTTGGACCCTGGGCACGCCTGGTCCCACCCTGCACCTCCTGCCATGGCCAAGATGACAGAAGACCCCAAGTGCTGCCAAAGTGCTGGTTGCCAGCTCAGGGCTTTTGTCCACCAAGACACACAAACCCACCCTGTCTTAAGCAGGAGAGATGACATCATTAATGACACAAATGAGGCCCTTGTGCTTGGCGCGGCCACTCCGGTGGCCACCAGTGCTCCAGCCTGGAGCTTCTCGGGATGAGCCCTTTCCGTTTGGATCAATATTTCTGTTGATTGATGTCAAATTCCCCTTTCTCGCCGCTCCAAGAACAAAAACCAGCACATTTTGAGGTGTCAAATCCCAGGTGGGAACGGTGCTTGCTGTTCCCTGCCCTGCTGTGGGGTGGATGTGACCAAGGCAAACATCTACAGAAGATGCCCCAGCTCCATCCATCTTCTCCCCAACAGCTGAGGAATTCTTTCAGAGCCTTAATTGGGGCAGTTTCTTTTAATCCCAAAAAGCTGGTTTTCAACTCAAAGAAACATCCATCACCCTCACCCGCAGCTGCTTGAGGCACAAAGTCCCTCATTTTCCCCAGACTTGGGCCACTTGTCACCAGAGGATGTGCTGCTCCATTCCCATGCAGTGGACATGGACACAGAGGTGGGTATCCTTGCAGTGGTTGATGCCACCCCTACAGATGTTTGAGGGTGATGGAGCCACCTCTGTTTCATGTCCCACCAGGGAGACAGCAGCTCCTGCTTGGGTCTGCCAAAAGTAACAGCTTTTGGGGGACAGGGGGGCACCTTGGGGCAGCCTGGCCAGGGCTCTCCTAGGAGACCCACGGAGGGTGTCCTGAGAACTCCTCTGCTCACGTGCGTCCCATGGAGAGTATGTGATGTCCCATGGGGAGCACCTACCACCCCATGGAGAGCATGTCACCCTGCGGAGAGCACCCATGACCCTTTGTGAGCACCCACAGCCCATGGAGAGCATCAGTCCTCCACAGAGAGCCTGCATGGCCCCATGGAGAGCATGTGTAACCCCATGGAGAACACCCATAACCCTTGGAGAGCATCCACAGCCCATGGAGGGCATCACTGCCCCATGGGAAGCACCCTTGCAACATGAAGAGCATCCATCACCACATGGAGAGCAGAGGTGACCCCATGGGGAGCCCCACAGCCTGGCCATCGCAAAGCCATGAGGTCCAAGATGCAGAACCCTCCTGGCAGCGCACAACCCTCGTATGTTCTTTTGCAGCTGAAGAACTTGAGGGTCCACATAAAGAAACTGTCCTTCAGCCACATCACTGGCAATTACTCAAGGGCACGGAAAGAAGATATGAAAAATAATTAATAATATAACAGCTTCCAAAGTCTCCACATAAACACAAGGCATCTGCAGCATCTCCAGCCAGAACCACCCCAGCGCCAGCCCCCACCCCACAGCACCGGAACAGGTTGCCCAGAGAGATGGTGGAGGTCCCATCCCTAGAGACGTTCAAGGCCGGGCTTGATGAGGCTCTGAGAAACGTGACCTAGTCAGAGACATCCCTGCTGACTGCAGAGGGGTTGGACTGGAAGACCTTGGAAGGTCCCTTCCAACCCGATGCATTCTATGACTCTCTGATTAAATCACTCCTAGATGGATCCAGAGAACGAGGAGAAGGGCATCCAGGCACCTTCTGCCCCCCACCACGGCCAAGTAACAACAGCAGGTGGAGCTGCTGGTGCCGCCCCAGGTTGGAGGCAGGAGCTGCGGGCAGGGACTGGTACCACCACAGCCCCAGCACCAATTTAATCACCTTAAAAAATCTATATAACCTCTGCGAGATCTTCCTGGAAACCCCCCCAGAGCTCCCTTCTCAGTCCTCAGAATCGGTGTCGTGGCGTGGCCGGATGGCGCGGGATGAAGGGGACCTGCTCCTGCTCCTCTTCCTCCCCTTGCGCCGCGGGGACGGGTGCCGACCGCGGCCGTCCCGGCTGCGGCTCCGCCGACGGGTGGGACGGCACGAGGGGCTCCTGCCCGAATCCCGGCTGCTGCCAGAGGAATCGGTGTCGTGCCGCCGGCGGCTGCCATGCCGCGAGGTCTCGGGGCGTTGCTGGGTGGTCCTTCGGTGGTGCCTGTGAGGATGGAGGGGTCAGTGACAGCTGGGACGTGGGGAACACCAGCCAAGGTGGTTCTGGGGATGAAGAAATCAGCGTTGGGAGTGGTTTAACATCTTTGTTGGCGACGTGGCTAGGATTGAGGGCACCCTCAGCACGTTTGTTGATGACACCGAGATGTGTGGTGTGGTTGAAACGTTGGAAGGATGGGATCCATCCAGAGGGACCTGGGCAGGCTGGAGAGGTGGGCCTGTGTGAACCTCACGAGGGTCAGTGAGGTCAAGTGCAAGGTCCTGCGCCTGGGTCAGGGCAATCACAAGCATAAATACAGGCTCGGAACAGGTAGCCCAGAGAAGTTGTGGTTCCCCCATCCTTAGAAGTGTTCAAGACCAGGTTGGACAAGGCTTTGAGCAACCTGGTCTAGTGGGAGGTGTCCCTGCCCACGGCAGGGGGGTTGGAACTAGATGATCTTTGAGGTCTCTTCCAACCCAAACCATTCTATGATGAAAAAGGGATTTTTTGAAATCCTGGAGATGGTGATGGGACATCCTGATGCCAGCCATGACCATGTGGCTCTCCTAAATCCTTCATCCCATTTTCCAGTGATGATGCCCTAAGAGCAGGGCTCAGCTCCCATCCCAACCCAGCTACCTCTCATCCTGGTCTGAAGAAGAATCAGAGGACGACGGGGCAGCATCCCTCTTATGGTGCTTGTCCTTCTTCTTCTCCTTCTTATGTTTCTTCCTTTTCTTCTTCTTTTTCTCCTTTTTAGATTTCTTGCTGCCCTCTGGTCTGCGGGGAAGAGCTCAAGCAGTGAGGATCCCCACCCTGCACATCCCTCCAGCTCCTCCAAAACCTCATCCTCATCTGTCCCCTCCAGGAGCATCCCACCACATCCCTCCTTGGCCAAGGAGAAGCCTCCAGCAGTACAAAAGAAGTGGTTTGGGGGGCCAAGCAGAGGTTTTGGGGGTGATTCAGGCAGACCCAGAACACGCCTGACACCAAAAGGAGTCACAGAAGCATTCTGCAAAACATTCCCACCCAAAAAAAGGCCATTTCTGGTGGTGTCCCACCAAAGTGGTGGGCCCCATCCTCACCGTTTCTCCTCCACCTTCTCCTCCTTCTCCTGCTTCTTCTTGGAGCCAGATGTCTCGGGGCTGCTGGAGACTTTCTGGTGCTAGGGTTGGAAGAGGGAAGAAAATAGGGAGTGAGTCTGTGAGCCCGTAGCTTGGAACTGCAAGGAAAAGGGACTTCCTCCCTTTACAAATTAAAATTTGGGCAAAAATTAAAAGGAAATAAAAATTAAACTTCACTGGGGAAATAATTAAAATGAAATAACAAGTAAATTTAATTTGGCGACTGGTTAAAATTAAATAAAGACTAAGCTTGTAAAAGATTAAATAAAAATTAATTTGGAAAAAAAATTAAGAGGAAATAGAAATTAAACTTAATTTGGAAACCCATTAAAATGAAATAAAAATTGAATTTAATTTGGAAACCGATTAAGATAAAACTAAGCTTGCAAAAAATTAAATAGAAATTGAACTTAATTTGGAAATTAGTTAGAATTAAGTAAGAATTAAGCTTGGAAAAAATAAATAAAAATAAAGCTTGGAAAAAATTATTGAAGTTAATTTGAAAAAATTTAAATTGAAGCAAAATTAATTTGGCAAGCAATTAAAATTTAAAAACTAAGCTTGTAAAAAATCAATTTAAATTAAAGTTAATTTGGAAAAAAGTTAAAGTGAAGTAAGAATTAAACTTCATTTGGAAACCAATTAAAATGAAATTAAAATTAAGCTTAGAGAAATTTAAATTAAAATGAAACTTAATTTGGAAAAAAATTAAAATGAAATAAAAATTCAACTGAATTTGGAAACTAATTAGAATTAAATAAAAGCTTGGAAAAAATTAAAGAAAAGTTAATTTTAATTTGGAAACCAATAAAAATTCAATACAAATCAAACTCGGAAAGAATTAAATAAACTTGGAAAACATTAAAAATTAAACGTGGAAAGCATGAAATAAAAATTAGACTGAATTGGGAAAAAATAAATTAAAATTAAACTCAATTTGGAAAAAAAATACCCGCACGAGCTGCTTCCAAACTCAAACCCCACAAATGAACTCTGTGTGAGGAGGTCACGGGGAGCTCCTGAAGGTCTCCATGGTGCAACCACCACCTCTTTTGGTTGTACGTAAAACACCCTGAGCGCGGGATGGGGCTTTTTGCCCTTTTCCACCTATTTTGTAAACCCCTCGAGGAAGATGTGGTGGTACCGTGAAGATGGAGAGCCCCATCTTGGCTGCCTCCTTGTCCTCCTTGGAGAGCATCAACCGGCCGGCGCTGCCGCTGAGGAGAGATGTTGATGTGAGTCGTGAAATGGGAAAAAACCTCCCAAAATAACATAAAAATGGCAAAATTCAAAGCTAATCTCCCAGAGATGAGGCGTTTTGGTCCTTCCAGTACCTGGAGCTGCCCAAGCCCACCACACGGTCAACGTCCTTCTCATCCCGCTCACTGCCGTCCCTCTTGCACACCTCGGCCAGGTCCTGTGTGTGTGGGGAGAACATCCTGTGACCCCCCCAAAACAAAACTGAGCCGGGGGGGAAGGTGGACACCAGCATGGGGAGATGCTGGTGGGACATGTGGTGGCTTCTTACCTCCTTGCTGAGCCCGGTGGGCTGCCTCTTCACGTTCTTGTAGCCCCTAAAAAAACAAAACAGTGATGAAGATGGTGGGTGATGGGAGATGGTGGGTGGTGGGAGATGGTTGGTGATGGGAGATGGTGGGAGATGGAGGGTGGTGGGAGATGGAGGGTGGTGGGAGATGGAGGGTGGTGGGAGA
>VZZY01011845.1:0-56612 GCA_013400335.1 Eurystomus gularis | reverse complement strand
GTGGTGGAGTCCCCATCCCTGGAGGGGTTTCCAGGCCGTGGAGA
This sequence comes from Eurystomus gularis, assembly GCA_013400335.1. Classification (NCBI taxonomy): domain Eukaryota; kingdom Metazoa; phylum Chordata; class Aves; order Coraciiformes; family Coraciidae; genus Eurystomus; species Eurystomus gularis. The sequence goes on along the minus strand of VZZY01011845.1, from coordinate 56,568 downwards.
TGTGGTGCTGAGGGCCAGGGGTTAGTGGTGCCCTGGCAGTGCTGGGGTAATGGTTGGACTCGATGATCTTTAACATCTCTTCCAACTAAAACATTTCTATGATTCTAAGGTGAAATCCTGGCGAAAAGCAGAACTGAGGGATTTTCTGGAAGAATTACCTCAACCACACAACTCTTGGATTTGCGGTGGGAGCGTAGCAGCTTCAGAGCCTGCGTTTTATGCCTGATGTGCATCAGTATCATCTAAGAGCCCATCCCTTCTTGGTGACCACCACCATAGGATCTAAAGCCCTGCTATGTTGGAGAAGCTCTCCAACGAGACCCGAGGGACTGTGGGGGAAGCGTGTCCTGTGAGGTTACGTGCAGAGACGGGCACAGTCTTGCCATTTCGCTCCTTCAGGAGCGAAGGAAAAGCCGTGAGAGGAGATTAAAGACCAGGGAGCGGTTTTCATTGGCCATCCTCCTCTTGCGGCTCAGTAATTAAGGCTTTAGGCAGCTCACAAATAGCCCGGCTTTCTGCCGGCTCGCTCCTGCTGTGAGCCTGTCACTGCTGGCAGGAGCTGGGCTTCGTACCTTGGCTGGAAGGGAGCGAGAGCAGAAGGTAAGGGTGTGTTAGAGCTCGCTCTGCCCAGTCCTCTTACCCCGTCCCAGTTTGCGCTTGCCTGAAGTGATTGTAATCTGGGCAGCTTTAGATTCCCCTTTTCCTATCGGTGCCTGTGAAAGGGTGGCTGAAGTTTTGAGGGAGGAGAAAGGAAAGGTCTTTTCCTGGAGATGGAGCGTCCTGGAGCCGGCACTGGTGTGTCTGGAGAAGTTCCTGCTGGCACAGCTGGATCGTGGTGCAGGGGAAGCCGTGCTGGCACCTGAATGTCACTTGTGGAGGCTTTTGGTGGTGGCTGAGGAAGCTGATGTGTGATGAAGGAGCATCGTTGGGAAGCAACTGTGTTGCAGAGCTCACCAGGATGACTGGAGGGGACAAATTCTGTGCAGCTTCTCTTCTCTGGAGTGTTTCTCAAGCAGTGGTCAGGGCTCAGCTGCTTTATTTATGTGGGCGAGAGGATCTGGCAGGGGCAGAAGAGCAGGAGATGATTTGGCTGGCTCGGCGAGGGATCCTCTGACTCCTTGCTGTGAGCACTGAGCAGCGTTTCGCTGGTGAGGAGGGGCAGGAGGGCGAGCTTTCCTCTGTCAGTATTGAACATTTAGGCAAAACCTGGGACACTTGGAAACTACCTGGTGGGATGTGTCCCAGCCCATGGAAGGGTGTTGGAACTAGATGATCTTTAAGGTCCGTTCCATTCTATGATTCTATCAGAGCCCAGGGGCTAAGGGAAAGGTAGGACAGGTCCCCAAAAGGACTTCCTGAAGTGTTTGTTCAGCCTCATGTTCTCTGGATGATGGAGCCTAATCCAGCAGTGTGGCCGTGCACATATGATGGGACTGGACCTCTGAGGTCCTCAGAGAATCATAGAATGGTTTGAGTTGGAAGGGACCTTTCAAGGTCATCTAGTCTGCAATGAGCAGGGACATCTGCAACCAGAGGAGGTTGCTCAGAGCCCCGGCCAACCTCACCTGCAATGGTTCCAGGGATGGGGCATCAACCACCTCTCTGGGCAACCTGGGCCAGGCTCTCACCAACCTCAGCTTAAAAAATGTCTTTCTCTCTAGTCTAAATCTCCCTCTTTTCGTTTCAAACCATCCCCCCTTGTCCTGTCCCAACAGGCCCTGCTCAAAAGTCTGTCCCCATCTTTCTGACAGGCCCCTTGAAGTCCTGCAAGGCCACCAGAAGGTCTCCCCGGAGCCTTTTCTTCTCCAGGCTGAACAAGCCCAACTGGCTGATCCTGGTGGGTCCCTGGCACTGCAGCTCCTGGAGGACACTAACAGCAAAAAAACCCAAACCCTGAATTTCCTTTAGGCTGGCGATTGCACGCGGGTGTTTTTACATGTCACTGTGCTGGCATCGACTCCAGACTTCGCCTGTTAATACCCCGTCCTTTCATCCAGGCTGGGATAAACTCCGCTCCGACAAGTATCCTTGGGGAATGGAGGGAAAAGTCAGCTCATTTTCTAACTGTGATGTCTGCGTGACCACGGGGCTGTGCGGGCGGGATTTAGGGATGAGGACAGGGATAAGGAGGGCTGCAGCTCGCGCAGGCTGGGGTCAGGGAGGCAGCCCGGCTAGATTAGCCTGCCGCAGGATCCGCGCCTGCTTCTGCAAGAGCCAGCGCTTGGCTTAAGGCTGTTTAAAAAGTGATCCGTAAGGTCAGGCTGACATTGCTATGATCCCATCTAAAATGGAAAGGCATTATACTGTCTGTTGGCCGATGCGCTCCCGAGGTCACGCCCAGCCGGTGAGGTTTAAAAGATGCGTTTCCAGCAGCTTTGCTGCTTGCAGAAAGGAATTGGTTTTAAGTAAGAAAAATAAGCTTGGCCTGCTCTTGTCGTCACCTCTGGCTTAGAAGCTGCTGAATCACCGTTGGAGGATGAGGGTCCCCAGCGGTAGCCCCTGCTCTGTTATACAGGATTTTATTCTTTGTTCACAAGTTGATAATTAACCTTGCTTCGTCCCCAGAGAGGCAGGCACATGAAAACACCCCATTTTTTTCCTTTTTCGCTGAAGAAACAGCTGCAACAAGCTCTGTGTGGCCTCAGGCTGCCTTTTTTTTTTTTCTTCTACCAAGAACCAAATCCTTCTATCTTGCCATAAGCTGGAATTAGTGCTCCAGAAAATATGGAAATAAACCCCAAAGCATCTTTGTGTCCCAGATCACAGCCGTGTTTAGATGACTTCTGCAAGGCTTTAGTGGTGGTGGATGTTCTGGGCCTCTAGATATGAGCTTAAGTGTGTTATCTGCTTGGGGTAAAGGCTCTGCGTGTGGATATTTATCCCAGGACTGATACAAGATATTTAACTGTCCATCTTAGGCTCTTAGTACTTGTTAGGATGTAAATGGGCAATAGAAGAGGTGTGGTGATCTCCTGGGCGTCCCACCCCTTGCTTGGAGCTGCCAACGGGTGATGCTGGCTGATTCCTGCCCCTTTTTCCTGCTGACATCTCCTGAAAACTCCTTGAGGCTTCTCCCCGTGAAAGGGAAGGGACTTTACCTCTGTCAGTAAGGACAGGTATTAAGCTGGCATTGCCCAGCATGTGTGGATGTCCCATCGTGTTTCCAGATGCCACCAGGCACATCTTTCTTCCTCTTAGAGAACATTTTTCCGAGGATTTGGGTCCCAACTCTGACAGAATAGAGCTGGCTTAAATTATCCAAGTTTAGTGGCAGCTGGAGCCCGGTTTCGTCCTCTTTTGGTTTATGTCCTATGAGTTTACCCTCAGGCCCTTGAGAAGGTCACGCTGCAGTGACCCGTGTCCTTTATTTGCCGGAGGTATTTCTTGCCCAGGTAAGAACCGGGGCCAGCAGCAAAGCCACGGTGAAGCTGTCCTGCTGCACTGCTGGTGGCCTCTGCTCTCTGCTTTCCAAAATGATATCCGAGCACTCAGGGCTCCCAGCCTGGATCTTCTGCGGCGGCACAGAGATGGCAACTCCCGCCAGCTGCAGCCTGTTTGCTAATTTAATAGTTTTTTGGCTTTTCCTGGTATTTTCTGCACTGTTATCTCCTATCAGCTCTGGGTTTGTGGTTTCTCATCTTTTTGGATTTGCCTGCAGAAGCTTGGATCCGAGGGTAAAGGACAGATGGTGTTTTGGGGGGCTGAGCACCCCTGGGAATCCATCGCTGTGTTTTTTCCTGGGTGTTTCTAACCAGACACGTATTTTTTCTGTCCCTTCAGCCATGCAGGGACCGAGACCAGTGGTTCTGAGCGGCCCGTCGGGTGCAGGGAAGAGCACTTTGTTAAAGAAGTTGCTTAAAGATTACGAGAACGTCTTCGGCTTCAGCGTCTCCCGTGAGTATCCGTTTGTGTCTGGGGAAGGGCGGTGGAGGAGCGCAGGGCCGCTAGCCTCGCCTCTGCCTCAGTCTGTCTGTGGGCTCTCGGGATGTTTAAATAAGTCAGGACGCCTTTTCCTGCTGGTGCTGAGTGGCAAGTCTAAGATTTGTCTGGAGCAGCACCATCCCCAGAATTCTAAACACAGCTCAGAGCAGCAGTGAGAATTTTCTGAGTGATTCTTGGCTCTAGAAATAACAAGATCCCCTCCACACCTCTGCTTCAAAGGCAAATTCTTCCCATCCACTTATGGGAGCCGGTGAGGATTTTAACTGCTCCTGGGCTGCACGCCAGAGTCTTCAATTTACAATTAAAGTTTCGTGAAGCCCACCTCATTACTGGGTCAGTGAAACAGTTCATCCCACCACCTGCCTACGTTCCTCCTCCTGCCATTGCTCTGGTGGGTTGTTGACTTTTTCTACGTCCATCACTAAGTGCTGGCCGAGGGTCTTTTCTTTTTTCTCCTGTAATATGAAAATTGTGTCCACAGCAGAGGAAGTGCAGGGAGTTTTCTTGGCTTGTCGCAATATTAATTTTGTTCTTTTTTTTCTCGAGTAACACCTTAAAGGTTACCGTCGGTCTGGGCTGTGTCCCCAGCTTGGTTGCCTGGTTTTCCATGGAGTTCTGCAAGGTGTTAAGTACTTTACCAAGATGTTTTTTACTGTCTTGATACTTTGGATACCACAAATGAAATCCTTGCTTTGAGATTTGTGAGATCTGGATTCGTTCCGCTGTGAAAGGGCAAATACTGGATATTTTAAAAATTCATATTCCTGGAGATGAAACAACCTTGAAATTATCTTTCCTTTTGTGTGTTTCATCCTGTGCTCTTGATTCAGCTGAATCTCTGATCTCAATCCAAACTAAATTGTGTTGTTTTCCCCAGTATTGCCTCTTAGAATCACAGAATAGTTTTGGCTGGAAGAGATCTTTCGGATCGAGTCCAACCGTTAACCCAGCACTGCCAGGGCACCACTAACCCCTGGCCCTCAGCACCACATCTCCACGGCTTGGAAACCCCTCCAGGGATGGGGACTCCACCACTGCCCTGCCCAGCCTGGCACAGCCCTTCACAACCCTTTCCATGAAGAAATTGCTCCTCATGTCCAACTTAAACCTCCCCTGGTGCAACTTGAGGCCGTTTCCTCTTGTCCTATGATTTGTTCCTTGGGAGAAGAGCCCAATCCCACCTGGCTCCAACCTCCTTTCAGGGAGCTGTTGTGAGTGAGAAGGTCTCCCCTGAGCCTCCTTTTCTCCAGGCTCAACACCCCCAGGTCCCTCAGCCGCTCCTCACCACACTTGTGCTCCAGACCCTTCCCCAGCTTTGTTGCCCTTCTCTGGCCACACTCCAGCCCCTCAAAGTCCTTCTTGGGGTGAGGGGCCCAAAACTGACCCCAGAATTCAAGGGGCAGCCTCCCCAGTGCCCAGTCCAGGGGGATGATCCCTGCCCTGCTCCTGCTGGCCTGTCTCTTGGTAGATATTTTTCTCCTAAATCTCCCGAGGCCCCTTGTGCTTTATACAAACTTTGAGGTGGTCAGAGCCTTCCTGCGGGAGGTTCACTCCTTCTGTTCCTAAATAAGATAATCAGCGTTGCCCTCTCTCAGCTCCTCTTTGATTTGCAGAGCAAGTGCTAGAAAGAATACTGGTCTGAAGGACTTCCAGCAGGCTTCAAAAGCTCGAACCTCCAATTTATTCCCCTGCAGGAGTTCATCCTTATTCATTAAGTCCGGCTATTTTAAGCACCTCTGTAGGTGCTGTGTGAAGTTCTAAAATGGAGATAACTCTGCAAAGTCGGGCACCTCCGATTGCCCTGAGCTGAGGCAGAGCCCACGAAACATCTCGAGGGTTGCACAGGAAGGGCTGTAGCAGAGCTGAAAACTAAGCCCAGCCTGGTAGTTCTGCTCAGCCCTGAATGATCTTTATTGATTTATTTTTTTTTTAATTATTATTTTTTTTTCCCCCCCAGATTATTTAGGTTGCTTTGATGAAGGGCCAATCCTGCGTGTCGTGGTGCATTACTCTACCTGATTGCAGAAGCTTTGATCGTTTTAAACAGCGGATCGGTTGGCGATGTGATTGGTTTCCTCTGCTGCCCGCGCGCTTTTGTTTCTTTGATGTTATCAAATTTTCCCGGGGTTTTTCTTGCTTACAGATACCACAAGGCAGCCAAGACCCGGCGAAGTGAACGGCAAAGGTGAGCGTGCTGCGGCTGGGCCTGTCTCACCCGACTTGGCCAACAATTCCTCCGATAAAATCCAAGTTGTTCTCTGTGGTGCATGTGCGAGGCCCCGCTAGCAGAGCAGTTAGTCCTAAATTTATATTTATAGGGTGCGTTTCCATTTAGTAATGCTATATTTGAGAGCGTGTACGTTATACACACACAGACACTTCTGTTCTTCACCTCGGTGGCAATGAGACTGTAGCCGTTCCCCACCATTCCGCAGCCTGTCCCGTGTGTTGGAAAGAAGGTAACGAAGAGGGACGGACTCAGGAGAACAACCCCAAAATTCAGGCGGTGAAATGTGAATGGAAGCAGAGCACCTGCTACTGGTTTGCTTTGCTGGACACCATCTCTATGACTCGCTGGCCGAGGTTTTCAAAGCGCCCTGGTCTGTACTTGGGCGCTGAGTGGTTGGATTTTTCTGAGGGAGCTCTGGTGAGATCCCTCAGATACTGCTTTGGGAAATGCAGCTGCTTAAGGAGGTGCCTTTATCTGTGTTAATAGCTTGTGTCTGGCTTCTTTTCTGCTTTGTTTGCGTGTTTCAGAACGACCGAATGAGGCTTGCTCTTGATTTCTGATGGCAGTTTTCAATTCTGAAGTGAAAAGAATTAACGAGAGAAACGTTCCTTTTTAGTGCGTTTGATTTTGATGTTCCCTTTTATCTCCTCCTCTCTTTTGTAACCTTTACTCATAAATCCTTTCAAACGACAGGCCTTGGCAGAGCTGCTGTAACGTGCCCCACACCTGTGGGGAGAGGGGCGAGGTTCCCACCACACCAGAAAGGGGAAAGGGGGTGAAAAAGGGAGTACAGCAGCAGTTTTGGCCGCACAGGAACCTCCAAAACCTTTAGAGACGGTGTTTGGGCACTTGGTCTGGAGGGGGGGATGCTGGATATAGGAATAAGGGATCTGCAATGAGCCAACATTGTTTTGGGGCCAGTCTCTTTTCAGTAGCGCACAGTGATGGGAAGAGGGGCACCAGCTGGAACCCAGGAGGTTCCATCTGAGCAGGAGGAGAAACTTGTTTGGTGTGAGGGTGTCAGAGCCTGGCCCAGGCTGCCCAGAGAGGTTGTGGAGTCTCCTTCTCTGGAGAGATTCCAAAGGAGCCTGGACCCGATCCAGGGCAACCTGCTCTGGGTGAGCTGCTGGAGCAGGAGGGGTGGGCCAAGATGATCTCCAGAGGTCCCTTCCAACCCCACCATGCTGGGATTCTCAGATTTTAAGGCGCTTCTCCTCTAAGCGCCCATAAATGTCATTTTAACCCTGAACTTTACCTGCAAAGCTGTTAATTTCTGGCTGTTTTTCCCTATCCAGATTACCACTTCGTGACCAGAGAGGAAATGCAGAAAGAAATCGATGCTGGTGAATTCATCGAGCACGCAGAGTTCTCCGGAAATATGTACGGGACGAGGTAGGCGGCTCAGACGCTGTCGCTGCCGAACCCGGAGCTGAGGGGACAGCAAAGGAAAAAATACTTTAACTTGGCAACACCATTTTCCCCTAAACGGGCGGATTCTCGCCATGAGCAAAGCTCTTCATTTTGGGAGCGGGGTCCTTGTTAGCTTTAATAACGAGGCAAAACGAACTCGTGCAGGGAGTGACCTCATAATTAAATCGTCGCTGCGTTACGAGATTCTCTTTAGATAAGTTGCGTGGCACCCTCGATTGGGGTTCGGGAGTGAGGTGGATTTTAAAATAGCATTGTCCTCGGTGTTGGAGCTGAGGGTCAATAAAACACTAGCTGCAATGTTAATTAGAAGTCAGATACCTTATATAATTACTGTGAGAAAATTGTGGCGCTCTAGTGAAGGACCCGCAAAGGAGGGAAGTTCAATGTTTCTTGAGATATTTAATTAGTTGCATTAAAGGAGTTTGCCTGAACTGCTTTTTGGGAAGACTTAGTTTCTTAAAGAGCTGGGTGTGCTTTTTCTTTGAGGATTTTTGGGAGATCACAGGATGACAGCTTGGAAGGGACCTCTGGAGATCATGTGCTCCAGCAGCTCACCCAGAGCAGGTTGCCCAGAATCGTCTCCAGGCAGGTTTGGAACCTCTCCAGAGAAGGAGACTCCACAACCTCTCTGGGCAGCCTGGGCCAGGCTCCAACACCCTCACAGCAAAGAAGTTTCTCCTCCTGTTCAGGTGGAACCTCCTGTTTCCTTCTAAGGAACTTTCTTGAGGTTTTTTTGCTCTTTGGTGAAGGTTGCTCCTGTGTTTGTCAAAGGCAGGAGCTGTACCCAAGCCGTGCTGCTCATGGGAGAGTCACACGATATCCACCTCCACACCTTCCATCATGGTTTTGCCAGCCTCTAGCAGGAGGCAGCAGGTCCCTGCTCCACCCCAGGGACCTAGAGGACACTTGGGGAAAGAGAAGCTGTTCAGCAAAAGCAGAGCAGGCTCTTGCTTCTCTCCTGCCACAATCTAGGCACAGAGGAGCCATATGAGGTGAAGACCTGCTGCTGGAGGGGAACACACCAAACCCCCACTGCTATGGCTGGATGTTCTGACCCCCTTCTTTCTTCACCTCGTCCCCAGTAAAGGTGCAGTGCAAGCTGTCCAGGCCCAGAACCAGATCTGCGTCCTCGACATCGACATCCAGGGCGTGAAGAACATCAAGAAGACAGACCTGAATCCCATCTACATTTCCGTGCAGCCTCCGTCCATAGACATCTTGGTGAGCGCCCGCCTTCCTTTGCCGTTAGGCAGTTAGAGGTAATCAGCGTCTTGCTCGGAAGCGGTGGCCGTTCCCCCTCCTCAATTCATCTGCATGTCTTTAAGGGCCCTAGAAGAGGTGGGGAGAACATTTCTGAGCACGTTGTGACCTCCAACCTCTGGCTCCCAGGGATGGATCTTCCTGTGCTCTGACTTGAGCACCAGAAATCCTGTACCCCTCCGGTAAAAGAAAATATGGAGAATGGGGGGAAAAAAGAGCCTGGGAACCTGAGCTCTGGTTGGGAGATCTTGAGCCCAAGGTCACCTTGGCCACTGGTTTGCTCCAGGCTATAAACGAGGCCCTTCACCCTTTGCAGTGTTGTCTCCCATGGCCGTGGTCACCACATGGCACTGGCTTGTGGGGCGGGTGGTGGTTTCTGCGTGAAGCTCTTGGAACATGCGTTTCTTCAATGTGCTTGTCCTTGGGTTTAGGAGAAAAGACTCCGTGACCGAAAGACTGAGACAGAAGAAAGTTTACTGAAGCGTTTGTCTGCGGCCCGCGTAGATTTGGAGCTTAGTAAGTCCAGGGAGTGATGTGCGTGGAGGGTGGGTTGGTGGTTTAGGAGCTGGGTTTTTGCATGAAGATCTGACTTGTGTTCTCCAAGAGTGCTGGCAGGGCTTGGACCTGAGCTGAGCTTGATCTAAGCACCCTACTGCAGTATCCTGCTTGCAGGAGAAGCCCATCAGCAGGGCCTGAAATGATGGTCTTAAAATGCCACAGGAACTCAGGTCGTGCAGGAGAGATGAGCTGGGGAAGGAACATGTTCTCTAACCCTTCTGTTCTCATCTCCTTCCCCAGGTAAAGAGCCTGGCCTGTTTGACTTGGTCATTATTAATGACGATTTAGAAAAAGCCTACTCCGAATTGAAGGAGGTGCTCCTGGAGGTGAGTCCTTCAGGGTGTTGCTGCCTCACTGCTCGGGCAGACATGACCTGTACGGTGAGCAGGTGAGGGTCTGGCCATAGGCAACCACAGAATGATGACCTTTAGCCCACACTTGATCTGGTTTGAGCTGCTGAGTGATGTAGTTGAGGAGAGATCACATGCAAGTGGTGGTGGAGCAGTGGCCCAAGAGTGGGAGACAGATCTCGGTGATGAGTAAAGGCCTGGGGCTGTTGAGCCTGGAGAAGAGAAGCCTGAGAGGCAATCTGATCAAAAGCTAAAGGGCAGAAGTCAAGAGGATGGGGCCAGACTCTTGTCAGTGGTGCCCAGCGACAGGAGAAGGGGCACCAGGAACAAACTGGAACCCAGGAGGTTCCATGGGAGCAGGAAGAGAAACTTCTTTGGTGTGAGGGTGGCAGAGCCTGGCCCAGGCTGCCCAGAGAGGTTGTGGAGTCTCCTTCTCTGGAGATCTATAAAAGCTGCTGAGACGCAATCCTGGTCAATGTGCTCTGGGTGACCCTACTGGAGCAAGGAGGTTGGACAAGATGATCTCTGGAGGTCCCTTCCAAGCCCCACCAGTCCGGGATTCTGTGTGATCCAGCGTGATACTGGGTTAGGGGCAAAACAACCATACATCCCTGGATGGTGTGGACAGTAGCACGTGGGGTGTGCGATTTTTGAAGAGCCTCCAAATCAAACCTCGCCTTGTCCCTAAAGGCCCGTGTGTGAACTCTGGGCTTGGTCCCGTGATGTGGTGGAGCTGGCCTGAGGAGACAATCGCTCATGATCTCCAGAGCTGTGAAGCTGTGAGTTATTCCCAAAGAATGGCAGGTGCTCAGTTATTTTCCTGATCTCCTTGCAGGAAATCAAGAAGACCCAAGAATCCAGGAAGTCCTGAGCTGAACCTGCTTGGACGTTTTAACTTTGCACATCATTCCCGAAGGACGTCACACCGTTTTATTCCGAGAGACATTCCCTTTAGGCTGACCCTCCTCCCGAGTTACTCTAGGATCTTTTTATTAAAAGGAGAGAAAAGGAAACCCCATCACGCCTGTGTTTCTGTTCACCACGCGCTCAGCGCAGGCTCTCCAAGGTTTGTACCTCGGGTGGATGCCTGGGAGGTGATTGCCCGACGTCTGCGGCCGGAGGGCAGAGATGTCCTGTGAGGCTCTAGAGAAGCTCTCCAGGCATCTGCGGCCCTGGCTCATGGCTTAGGATCCTGCTGCAATGTGTGTGGAGGTACGTGTTGTCCCAGCTCATGCCACTCGATCAAGGAGAGATGTTTGGATGGGTGCGACCCTCATTTCCACCTTGGAACCCGCAGTACAAGAGAGAGATGGACCTCTTCGAGTGGGTCCAGAGGAGACCACAGAGATGAGCAGTGGGCCGGAATCCTTCTCCTATGAGGACAGGCTGAGAGAGTTGGGGTTGTTCAGCCTGGAGAAGAGAAGGCTCTGGGGAGACCTTGTTGCAGCCTTCTAGTATCTGAAGGGGGCCTACAAGAAAGCTGAGGAGGGACTTTTTACAAGGGCTTGTAGTGAAAGGATGAGGGGTAATGGGTTCAAACTGGAAGAGGGGACATTTAGACTAGATATAAGGAAGAAGTTCTTCACCATGAGGGTGGTGAGACACTGGAACAGGTTGCATAGGGAAGTTGTGGATGCTCCATCACTGGAGGTGTCCAAGGCCAGGTTGGATGGGGCTTTGAGCAACCTGGTCTAGTGGGAGGTGTCCCTGCCATGGCAGGGGGGTTGGAACCACACGATCTTCAAGCTCTCTCCCAACCCGAATGATTCTGATTTGCACCTCCACGCAAGGAGGCTCCCATCTTTACTGGCACCTGATGTCACAAGTGTTGGCATCTGCTGGTTCCTCCTTCCTTTTGCCCATCTGGCTGCAGCTTCTCCAGATGTTTCTGCCACCCTTGGCCTCCACAGTGTCGTGCTGCTGGTGCAGAGCAGCCTGTGGGCACAGCTCAGCTGCTCTGACCACAGCCCTGCTCAGCAGGTGGGTTTGCTTCATGAGAGGAGAAGGGATTGGTGGCAGGATGTGGTCTATGTACTGTCCTTTTTTGCGGGGACAAGTGCCGTGAGCTTCTTCTCCTCCATCCCATCCTGGCAGCAATCTTGTAATTCACAGGTACTTGCTCCACTTGAGTTTAGGTAGAGTCTTAGAAGCTCTGATGCCTACAAGTTGAGGGAGAAAAGGTTTTGTTCCCAAGCTGTGCAGCCTTTTTGGTTGATGCATTTGAGGGTGGTGATAAGTCCCTTCTAGGAGGGATCCATCTGATCTAGCCACTGTTCCTCATACTGGTCTCTGGCTCGAGATGTGGAGAGCTTTGCCTGGTGCTTCGTGCTTCTTTTCCCCAGCTTTCTTCAGCCTTAACCTTGATGCTTTTATGTAACCTCATGAAGTTCAACAAGGGCCAACTGTAGGGTCCTGCACCTGGGGAGGAATTACCGCATGGACCAATACAGGTGAGGGGGTGACCTGCTGCAAAGTAGCTCTGCGGAGAAGGACCTGGGAGTTCTGGTAGACCACAAGTTCACCATGAGCCAGCAATGGGCCCACATGGCCAAGGCCACTGGTCTCCTTAGGGTGCACGAAGAAGAATGTGGACAGCAGGTTGAGGGAGGTTCTTCTCCCCCCTCTACTCTGCCCTAGTGAAGCCACCTCTGGAGTAGTGGGTCCAGTTCTGGGCTCCCCAGTTTAAGAGAGACAAGGAGCTGCTGGAGAGAGTCCAGTGGAGGCTGTGGAGATGCTGAGAGGCCTGGAGCATCTCTGTGCTGAGGAAAGGCTGAGAGCCCTGGGGCTGCTGAGCTGGAGAAGAGAAGCCTCAGAGGGGATCTGATCAATGCTGATGAAGAGCTAAAGGACAGGGGGCAAGAAGATGGGGCCAGACTCTTGTCAGTGGTGCCCAGTGACAGGACAAGGGGCAACAGGCACCAAGTGGAACCCAGGAGGTTCCATGGGAGCAGGAGGAGAAACTCTTTGGTGTGAGGGTGTCGGAGCCTGGCCCAGGCTGCCCAGAGAGGTTGTGGAGTCTCCTTCTCTGGAGAGATTCCAAAGGTGCCTGGACATGATCCTGGGCACTCTGCTGGAGCAGAGGGTTTGGATGAGATGATCTCCAGAGGTCCCTCCCACACCCTACCATGCTGTTAATCTGAACTTCTGAGCCCTTTGGTCCCTCCAGCAGGTTGTATCCTGGACCTTCTTGGAGGGGTTGGTTTCTCACTGAGCCCCTGTGCTCAAAGCACCCCAACCTTCACCAGAGGTGAGTGGGGGAGAGGGGCAAGGAACGTTGCCTTTGGTACCTCCATGTGGTTAACCTGGTCCTGGGCTGCATGGAAGGTTCAGTCAGTGGTGGAGCTGCTTGTCCCAGAGCCTCTTGTCCTGAAGGAGGCAGACGGTTTGCATTCGATCCTTGAAAGATGATGATCTGGCAGAGCTGCCATCCCACAGGTGGTGGCTTCCAGCTGTCTTCCCCCAAACCAAGCCCAGATCAAGCTGGCATCGTGCAGACCACGAACAGCTGGACCATGCCTTGCCAGGCTGTGGTATTTTCTCACCAAAACCACATCTAAACCAGGACACAGTTGTACCTTAATCTCAACCCTTGGGTTTCACGCTCTTCATCTCTCCTGTTGATCCAGCTGCTCTGTTCTAGCACATGTACAGCCCCTCTTGGCCCAGGTCACCTCCTATTTTACCAAGCTCCATCTTCCACTTTGTGGACACCAGCAGCAGAACCAGCCCTTGGGCAACCCTTTTAGCGCTGCACTTGCATTCAGAAAGATGATGTGATGAATGTTTTGAACATTTACTTCTCCTGGGCTGTTTGAAATATCATAGAATCACAAACTGGTTTGGGTTGGAAGGACCTTTAAAGCTCCTCTAGTCCAACCCCTGCAGGGAGCAGGGACATCTGCAACTAGAGCAGGTTGCTCAGAGCCCTGTCCAACCTCACCTGCAATGGTTCCAGGGATGGGGCAGCCACCACCTCTCTGGGCAACCTGGGATTAGACTGAAATCCGACTCTCTGTTGTCATGAGTTTCACATTGTGAGGTTCTCACTTTGGTTAAACCACCAGGAAGATGCTCCTCAAAAGTCTTCTGGGGGCGTGCCTGCCTCACAGCACCCAGCTCTCCCCACCCTGGTGAGGTGGGTCGCTCTGGCCGGGCTCTTCCTTTGGTGGCAAGTGATGGACTGTGATTTATTTTTATTTATTTTTTCCTCTGAATCGTGGAATTCTTATCATTTGAGGGACTCATTTGCAATGGGGAACCATCCCCTCTAGATGGCAGAAATGGCAGCAGGAAAGCGCAGGGGTTCCGCGCTGCCGAGCGGCAGAACGCCGAGGTGCAGGACACGGCGCTGGCCTCAATCCGGTGGTCTCCGGCCACCGCAGTGGGACCTGCGGTGCCATCACCAGATGGAAGTGCCCAACCGCTGCCTGCTCAACCTTCCGGCCAACGCACCGAGAGCTGCGCGGCCACCAGCCCCGAGCCCGGCCTCCGGGAGAGGTGAGTGGCACCTGGGAACGGGAAGGGACAACGCTTCAGCCGCGTGGCGCTTGGGAAATGGGGATAAAAAAGCCAGCTGAGATGATTCGCATCCTCCATCCCTGGTGGTAACGATGAGGGAAGTCCTAAAGAACCCGCCCTGCGTGGGTTGACCTGCTTTTAGCGGCTGCCGCTGACGGACCGAAGCGGTGAACGCCTGGATGCCCGGCGCTAATGCGAGGTGACGGGGTGGCCGTCGGGACGGCCATGGGTGGTGGAGGGACCGGGAGCGGGTTGCTGGAGCTGGGCTGGTGGCCAAGCTGGTGGTAACGGCTGTTGAGCATCTCCCACGAGTCATTTTTGGGGTTCTGTCGGCAGCGGTCCTCTTGTGTTTGGTGTTTTGGAGGGGCCGTGCTGCGCAGCAGGTCTTGTAAGCAGGTGGGTGAAGGCACCTGTTGAGATGAGCTGAATTTCTGCACCCTCAAAAATGGGGTGTCTATTTTATTAATTGCGTTTGCAATCAAAACCACCTTTCTGGATCTGTATTTTTGGTAACCAGCTCCTTAGGGATGCGGCCACCCCGACATCCCTGGGGCAGGCAGGGACCATGCTGTTGTGGTGGCCACCGAATTCAGGGTCCTGCACAACCAACAAACAGCTGGGATGGAGGGATCTGACTGTGGTAAAGTGAGGTTGTGGAGGTCTTCCTGCCCAGGGGTTTGCTGCTGGTCCTGGGGGACCCTGTTTCCCACCTAGGAGATCTTCCAGGTGGGAAGGTGGTGAACACACCAACGGACAGATTTGGGACATTTTGCGGTGAAGGTGGATGAGATGAAGGACCAGAGGGAGCAAACGCTGTCAGATGTGGGTTTATTTAGCTGTCCTAACAGCCAGTAAAAACCTCATTGCCTCATCCCATGGGACCACAGGGATGAATTTATCCTCCTGAGCAAATCTGGGACTCTGGCTGAGATGTTGGTTGCTCCATCTTGGGGTACACTCAAGTGAAAGAATGGGCTTGCTCCTGGGTTGCTTGCAACAATGCCAGGAAAAGGAGGGTTGTCACTATATGTATATTCACTATTTCGGCAGACTGGGATGAAATTGGGCAGATTTCAGGTTGTTTCAGCTCCATGAGATGCTTTGGGAAGCGCGGCAGCACCTCATCCTCCGTCCCTGCAGGAGGAGGATGCTGGGGGAGGAAGCACGAGAAAGGTGTGTGGGATGGTATGAGGGGTCACACCAGGGAAAAGCTGGGACAAAACCTGCCCCAGGAGCTCTCCCTGGTTGGGTTGAAGGTGTTCTGAAGCTGATGCCAAAATCCCTGTAGACTTTTGAAGTCTTACTCTTGTGGGTTTTGCTGAATTTGGGATGATGCCGCTTTTGGAGCAGGAGCTGATGGCTTTTCCCACCTTCCTTGCCCATCCAAGGTCTTTGGCAAGAGAAATACCCCTTCAAAGGGTGAATGTGGGGTTGGTGGTGGCTTAGATGCAGAGGTGACCTCTCCTCTAACCCAACAGCACTGAGATACTGCCTGGGAAGAACATCATGCAGGGGTGTGTGATGGTCACCAGTCCCCGAAGCCAGATCCTGGGAGAAGCCCAAGAAGGCTGGAGCCACACTCCAGGATAGCTTCAAGCAGCCAGGATTAGCCCAAAGCCCATCC
The DNA here is from genome assembly GCA_013400335.1 of Eurystomus gularis. Lineage (NCBI taxonomy): Eukaryota > Metazoa > Chordata > Aves > Coraciiformes > Coraciidae > Eurystomus > Eurystomus gularis. The sequence continues at coordinate 40,655 of VZZY01011845.1, read as the reverse complement.
GCACGTGGCTCCTCCCAGCATCACGATGATCCCACGGTCCAGAGACTTGTCCTTGCCGTGGTTTTTCTTGGCATCTCCGTGCTTTTGGAGACAGCCTTGACTTTCAAGCTTCCTTCCATGTGATTGCAAAAAGGCGCCGCGGGGCACAGCCGGCCTGGGAAATAATTGGGCGGCCGGCGTATAAAATAAGCAACGAGGAGGGGGAGAAGAAAAGAAGTAGGAATACTCATGGTTTTCTTGGTTGTCCATCAGTGTCCGGCTCTGTCTGCATGCATGGTCCCAATCCGGAGCGCTGGGATTTAGCAACCCGGGTGCGAAGGGGTGGTGGGACGTGCTCATGGGGATGGCGTGTGATGGGTTGGGCTGTGGTGACGATGACCTGAGTGTTGTCAGGAGTAGTTATTGGGGGAGAAAAAAACCTTGTCACCAGCCAGCCTGGGCTCCTCGTGTATTTAGGATCTTCTGGAGAGGTTGTTCAGCACATCAGTGGGGTTGGTGTTGGCTGGGGGGGTGTCTGCGGCCACCAGTTACCAGCTTTTCTGGCAAAATAATTTCTTTCTGCTGTGTCCATTCACTGCATTTCCATTGATGTGCAGCAAACCTCTTCTAGGACATCCTCCGGCAGCCTGTGTGGCCTCAACCAGGAGCTGAGAGCCTTACTGCAGGGGGTTCTGGGTGTCACCCTTCTCCCTGAGGTCACCCCTCTGCAGCGGAGCTGCAGGGTGAGACCTTATGGTGCTCCCCAACCTGCCATGGTGCAAAATCTTCTGACTTTGCGCAGGAGCAGATGAGGAGCGTGCCCGTGGGAGCAGCAGGGAGGTGGGCTTGGTGGGCTGGAGATGGCTTTCCCTGGCTGAGGAATCCAGCCATACCAGGTTGTGGGGCTTCTTTTTAGGGGGCTGCAGCTGAGGTTGGTCTTTCCTTGCCTGGGAATCACAGAATGGTTTGGGTTGGAAGGGGATCTTTCAAGGTCATCTAGTCCAACCCCCCTGCACTGAGCAGGGACATCTGCAACTAGAGCAGGTTCCTCAGAGCCCCGTCTTACCTCACCTGGAATGTTGCCAGGGATGCTGATGCCCTTTCTGTGCTCTCCCACAGGACATCGAGGTGACCACCACGTGCTGGCTGCCGCTGCCTCACCCTGAGACACCCACCAACAACAGGTAGGTCTCATGAAACCACAATAGCTAATAACCCTCACTGGTGCTAATTGACCCCAGTGGGACCCAACCTGACCCTTGCTGGCAACCTTTGGTCAAGCCCTTGCTCCTTTGGGAGCTAATTGACCCTGGTGGGACCCAACCCAACCCTTGCTGGCATCCCTCAGTCAAGACCTTGCTCCTCCAGGGCTTGTTTTCGCTGACCATGCTGCTGCTGGAAAGCAAGTTGTGGGGGAGGATCAAGTTTTCTCTCCAGCACGGGGTATTGGGGAGCATCTCATCAGTATGTGATGCTCCAAGGTGCTTGTAGGACTCGTGCCATCTCCAGCTCCATCAGCTCCATGAGGATTGTAGATATCCTGGCAGCCGGACCGTGAGCTGGGATGTGCCTGCTTTGCTGGGCGTTGTATTTGGGTCAGCCTCATCGACTGCGTGCGCAACTGTGTCATCCCTGGAGAGCGCGGGACGCCGATCCATAAACCTGACCAGCCCTGGACGGGGTGACGTGCACCATGAGAAGCACCAGCCGGGGTGAAACGCCAACATCGCCACCGTGCTCCCCGTTTCTAGAGCTCAGCCCTGCTCCCAGGCTCCAAAAATGGGCAAAAAATGGGGAATCCAGCACAGGCTCAGCTTTTTCTGACAATAGCAGCTGTGACTTCGCTTGTCCGGGATGTGGCTCCAGCCCCGTCAATAGCCAGAAGCCATCTGCAATTCAGATTGCGTGCGGCGGCAACTGGTACAACCGGACGCTTGTGGAACTGAGGATACATCCCTCTCCTGACGCCTGATTTCGCTCTCCCCAGGCACAAAAGGAGGGAGGAACAGGATGTTCTCCCAGCTTTTACTTCCCCATCCCAGCTACCAGAGATGCGAGGAGGTGTTACAAAGAAGGGAGACAGAAAAGGCAAGGAAAGGTGGCCCAGTTGAGCTCAAAGAGTTGATATCTTCATTGCCCCAGGGTTTCAACCCATCCATCAGGGTTTCTCCTCTTTGCTACCAAGTGAGTCTTGCTGGTGGAAATCGTAGCACCTACGTGGTGGCCACCCAGGTTCTTGGCTCCCTAGTACAGAGGCAGCACAGAGGTGATGGGGACTGAGCCCTGCTGGGAAAGCTCTCCAAAAAGCCAGGTGCAACGCTTCAGTTCCTCCTGTTAAAACCAGCAACGTGCTGACCTGGATGTCCTGGGTATAGGATGGGGAAAAAAAGAGGAGACATGTTAATTTTTCCTGGTTAGAAGTGCAGGATCCTCGAGCTCCATCCCACAGAGGCCTCCTGGACGTGATGAAGTGGACTGGAGAGAGAAAACTACACCCAGCTGCAGGTGGAGAGGGGACACTGGTGTCACTGCCCATGCTGGTGGGGTAACAGCTGTCCCTGGGGAGCCACGACTCGTGTCCGTGGCGTGAGAGCTCTTGCTGTTCCCCTGAGCAAGGAGGATGATCTCATATGTTGCATCGATTCGGTATCTGATTGCTAATTATTACGGTAGCTTGACCTGCTATGGCCAGCAAACCATAATGCCTACAGTCATCTTGGCCAGCACGGACATCCTCATGGCTTCAAACCTGGGCTGAACATCCCTTCTGCTCCCTCCTCCAAGCCCCACGTTCCCAAGTGCTGCCCACACACTCTGCCAGCATCCCTGAGGAGCAGCCCGGCTCCATCACAGCAGCTTTTCCACATTTAATTTGCCTTTATCTTTTTCTTTTTCTTGAATGCATCGTGGTTTTTTTCACCCCATCCGCCCCTTGAGACCGTCACACTGCAGCTTCACCCCATCAGCTTTAGGAGCTGCTTCTAACCCACAGGCACCAAGCAGGTAGGAGCAAAAACAAAGCAGATGACGCCTCTGGGCTCTTTGCATTGCTGAAATCCAACCTGGTTGCCCTTGTCCTATCCACCATGGTCATAAGGAAGACATTTCACAGCTCCTGGTGTTTCTAAGGCAGGTAGGGTCTTCCTCTTCATGCCTCCTCATCACCTTGGCTGCAGCAAAGCTGCTGCCTGTCTACTCCCTGCGTGTCTCCAAGAAGAGTTTGTATCTTTTTCTCTCCGCCCTCCTATTAATAGTTGCACTTATCAATAAGGACCCTTCTTCTCTCTTCTGGACTGATCAGAACCAGCTCAGCCTCCCCTCACACATCCCATCCTCCAGCCCTGGCTCTCTTGGTGGCCACCACTGGACCCTCTCCACTCCTCAGTGTGTTCCTCTTGGAAGCAGCATCCAGAGGCAAAGTCCCTGGAAGGATCCGTACGGAACATCACCCAGAGCAACGCTTTCTATTTTGATCAGTGAGCTGTTAAGCCCCGATCTCAACCCCATCTTCCCATCACCTTTGTAACCCTGATGTATTTTATCCAAGATCCAGTTTCCTCTCCTGTAGGAACCTCCCACCAGGCAATAGCAGAACGGTGTCGGCAACGCAAAACCGGGATCTCTCCTGCCCCCAGGTCCATTATCCTGCCCTACGAGCAAAACAAAGTCCTCTCCGGTGGTAGGATGAAGACTTTTGGGAGCTTGCAGAGGAGCAGAAGCTTCACCCCGTGCCACCGCACTCAGGAACCGCGGCTCCGGAGGGGACAATGACGGCATTGAGCGTGGGGGCTGAAACGCTGCCGTATTGTGCCTGGCAGAGAGATGCCCGGGAATAATTGCCTCCTCCTTGGCTTTGTTGCAGGGCCGTGGCCGGTGGTGCTGCAGGGCTTCCCCCTCCCAGCCCTCGGAGGTCTCCGGTTATGCGGTGAAGACCCGTGGCTCCGACACACCTTTTTTTCCTGGCTGGGAAAGGTACGAGTTGTCCAATCGCTTCCTTCCCGGGACGCGACTCTGGGGGAGAAAAAGTGGATTTGGGGACAAAAGGATGCTCTGTTCTTCATCCTGGGGGGGGGTGTATGTCACTCTTTCACTGATCCTTGTATATCTTTTACATCTATTATCTATAGTATATTCTTATCTATAGTATATTCTTCTCTATTTCATGTATATAAAGTCAGCATCAAGAGCCACGCAAATCTTTTTATACCTATAAAGTTTTTTTGTATTATCTAAGTGCTTAAGCTCCAGAAATGGTGTCCCTGCCCATGGCAGGGGGGTTGGAACTGGGTGATCTTTAAGGTCCCTTCCAACCCAAACCGTTCCGTGATTCTAAATCCAGCACCACTCGGGGTCTGGGCTTTGAAATGTGGATCCAGGGTTTTTCCTTGGAATTGTTTTAAGCAAGGCTGAATGAGACTTTGCTCTGGGTCCAAAACAGAGTGAGGATGAGATTTAGAAGCAGATTTAAGGTTGTTTTTCAAGCTGGGCGCCTACAAGAGGGTTCCCCTGAACAGATCCGGGTGAGGGTTTTTTCCCTGCCCAAAATCTGCTTGAAAACCTCCGGTTTGGGCTGAAATTTTTGGTTTGTGACCATGTCAAGGGCAGCACCAGCTGCAGGAGCAAGCGCTGTGGCGATGCCTCCCTTCTCCCTCCTCCTCCGTCCCCGGAGCATCCTACGAGCTAATTTTCCTCTTGAAAACCCCTTCTGGGAACGCATCCCCCCTTCACGGTCAGCCAGGCTGTTTCCCAGCTTGCTCCAGCCTGAAAGCAGCTGGAGAGAAGAAACACACTTGAAAAATTAAATAAGAGAAGGAAAACTCAGCTCTGCCAGGGAGCAGATACATCCCTTCTCCTTAAAATTGGGAAGAACAAGTTATTTTGAGTAGTTTCACATGGCGGCTGCTACTTAAACGCTGGGGGACATGCAGTGGGTCCCTGTAGGATGAGGAGAGTGAAGACCCACCAGATCTGGAAGGTTGAGAGCCATCTTCATCCTGGATTGTGCTGAGTTTTAGGGGGTTTCTTTAATTGCAGCCAGCAGACCCTTGCTGGTTTGGGCTCCTAGAAGCCAAACTTCACCTCGCAGCACGGGGCCTTTAAGGAAAACATCGATTGTTGTGAGTTCAGCTGTAAAATCACGGGAGCTGGCAATGGGAAGGAGCAGCTAACAGCAGCCTCCAGACAGGGGCAATTACTTAAATCCTGCTTGTTGGGTTCAAATGTGGGGTAGCATCACCCTCCTCTTCGACCAGATACCTGCACGGGGGGAAAAACCTTCTGGCAGAGAGCAGGAGGGGTTGGGGAAGAAGGAAAATGTCCCCTCTGTCCTCTTCCAGCTGTTTTCACATCCAGCTGTTATCCGCAGAGCAGGATGATGCTTCCAGGTGGCCCCCCCTGCCCTGCAAAACAGGGTTGGGATGGGAGCAGAGGGATGGAAGAGGGTCTGGGGTGGGAGCAGAAGGATGAAGAGGGTCTGGGAATGGAGAAGAGGGATGAAAGCGGGTCTGGGAATGGAGAAGAGGGGTGAAAGCGGGTCTGGGAATGGAGAAGAGGGATGAAGGAGGGTCTGGGAATGGAGAAGAGGGATGAAAGAGGGTCTGGGAATGGAGAAGAGGGATGAAGAGGGTCTGGGAATGGAGAAGAGGGGTGAAAGAGAAGAGGGGTGAAGAGGGTCTTAGGTGGGAGCAGAGGGATGAAGAGGGTCTGGGATGGGGCTGGCAGGGAGCCCCTGGCCACCATAAAATACTAAAACCATGAAATTTGAGCAACAGGCACTGCTTTAGGTCGTTCACTTTGACACAAAAATTGGAGGAGAAAAGAGGCTCTTGCTGCCGCAGTGTATCCCTGTGGCTGTGAGGACAGGTCGAGTTTGCGGCTGACTTTCCTTTTTCCTTCATGTTTGAACAGAAAGGGGGGGGGGGGGAAATAACCCGAACAAGAAGGAAGCAGTTCTTATCCCATGGCAGCACCTCCTCTTCCCGCCTCTCCTGTTCGAGGAGCTCTCTTCTTGCTGGTATTAGCTCTAAACCCTTAGAAAATTCCAATGATTTAGGTTTTTTTTTTTCCTCCTTTAGCGTTTTTCTCGGCTCATTTTCGGGTGCGCCTAAGGAAATTGAAAAAGGAAATGAAAGGAAGGGGAAGAAATCCTTGGCGTCCCGGGAAACGATGGGTTTGCGGAGTCGGAGGAGCTCAGAGAGCTTCCCCGGTGGAGGTCTCCACGTCATCGCCTCCGGGCTGGTGCAGCGGGAAGAGAGCTGGGTTGGAAGGGGTGGGAGGGGAGGACAAACAGCGGCGGGGAGCAGGGACAAGATCTGCCGGCGGCTCTGCCCACCACGGCGGGGAAGGATGGGATGTTTCGGTGAAGGACCGAGCCCAGCGCTTCTCCGTATGTTGCCTTTTGGTTGGTTTTTTTCCTCCTTTTGGCTTTATTTTGATATTTTGTCCCATGGTTTTAGCTCGGCTGATTCCTGGCGCTTTGCAGATCCCCTCCCTCTGCTTCAACCCACCTCTGCTCCCACTCCTGCTCTTCGTTTTCTGCCCTTTCCCCACCACGGGGGTGGGGAACGTGGTTGCTGGGACCCAACGTTCATATGTTGCTTTTCCTGCTGCTGGAATGAGACATAACATCCCTATTTGGCGTCACTTTGTGCACAGTTTATGTCGGCATAAATCATCCCCTGCCATGCAGGACGGTGCAAATCCATCTCCAGGGAGTCTGGGATTAAACTCGGGGCAGTGGTGGAGTCCCCATCCCTGGAGGGGTTTCCAAGCCGTGGAGATGTGGTGCTGAGGGACATGGGTTAGTGGTGCCCTGGCAGTGCTGGGTTAACGGTTGGACTTGATGAAAGGTCTTGAAACTTGATCTTAAAGGTCTCTTCCAACCAAATGATTCTCTGAAACCATCCATGGTTTAGCTTTTTCCTGATGGAAACTCCGATGTGCTCTGGGACCTTCTGGCCAGTGCCCATTCCAAACCTCCCCCCGTCTCTGGTGAGAGGTGGGGAGAGGAAGATACTTCGGGGTCTGGTTTTCATGCTAGTCCTTCTCTTGGTCCCTTGGGTTCTGAGATTTCTGCTCACACAGCAAATGTTGGGGTCTGCAGCCTGCTTCCTTTTAGAGCATCAGCTTAGGTGGGACATGCTCATGTGTCATGAGCTGGTCTTTAAAGACCAGACACAGGCAGAGACCAGCATCCGTAGGAGCTCTCCCCAGCAGAAGATGCAGTTTTGCAGCTCGTGTCTCTAGCCCATGGTCAAAAGGTCCATTGATAAGTTCATGTTCTCTGTAAGGTACTTTTGTATTCGTTTTTAAATAACGTCCAAGGCTGTGAGCACACTTCTTATCCTGACCTCTCAAAGCACCTCACTAAGGGTATCTTCTCTCCTGTGCAGCTGGGGAAACTGAGGCACAGGGAGGGCAGAAGAGGCTCATCACCACCAGCAGGAGCTGAACCTGCTCCCTGGTGGCCTCATCTTCTCAGCCCACCAGCATTACTTGAGAGAAAGCTCTCCTGTAGGCTTCTAAACACACAGGATGCTCCTCTGGGGTGGAATCTCCTTCTCCAACTTGTATGCCCCATCAACACCTCTAGGTTCTTAGATGAATGTCATGTGGAGATGTTATTTCATTTCTGTAGCCTTTATTGGTTCATCCTCATTAAAACTCAAAGATCTTCCTTGTGGTTGATGGGTGACCCTTAGCTACATCTGTCTTACCTCCAGGCTGCTGGTACAGTCGTGGCAAACTCGGTTGCAACCAGCATTTGCTCAAAGGGTTCCCCTGAGAGTGGGGGTGGAAGGACCTCCTGAGCCCTCCTGGTCTACGCTGTGCCCCGTGCATGGTAGGGAGGGGTTTCTCTTGCATGCCCTGGGGGCTTCATCTCCTCCCATCCCAAAACGCCTTTTCCACCTGTGTCAAGCACAGGAGCTTGGCTTAATAAATCTAAGTTGTGCTTAATGGGCAAGAGCCATGTCCTCTCCTGGCAGGGGTGAGTGAACACCCCCACACCCCAACCAGAGGGAAACAGAGCCTCAGGAGGCCACAGGCACCTTCTCCTTTCACCCAAATTACCTTGAAATACCACAGGAGGGCAATCTGTTCTCTGTCCAAAGCCTCCTTAGAAAGTCGAAGGAAGGAAATCCAGTGTAACCAGGGCTCAAGTGAGTCACGGGCAGGTGGGAACTGGGGGAAGGGGCATGTTGGTGATGGGGAAATCTGTGCCTTGTACTCGTACAAGCTATGAGAGCTATTTCTGAGACAATCCTTGGGTGTTGTCCAAGGCTGAAATACCAGAAGACTTTTTTTTTTCGGTGTGTGTCAGGAGGAAACCCCTCCTCCCCCAGCAGTGTGCTGCAGAGGTAGACCATGGCATGCGCCGTATTCCTGCAGGTCCTCTCCCATAATTTGTGGCTTGTTTGGAGCTCTTCCATCCAAGGTTCTTCATCCTTGGATGAAGCAGCACAAGGGTCATTTTTGAAGCTGCACAGCTCCCTGTGATATGGTCTGTTTCTTGGAGATCTTGACAACCAGTCACGTGGTTTCTGCCACGAAAAGAGAAAACAAAGGTGTTTGTGCAGGGTTGCTGCAGACCATCAGTGCTACCCGGGGCCATAGCAGTAGAAGACAGGGGAAAGGGATAGAAAATGAGAAGTCCTGTCCTGTAAATAAAGGCACATGGGGGTAAGTTGCAATTTCTCTCCTAACTTCGTCACTTCTAACTTCTCTAGAGCAATTTGTTTATCTCCCTGCCTCTGTAGAGGGGCCTGGTGGCATTTTTGGGTGCTGTGGGGTGGCCCATCAGATCTCTGGCTGCTTCCCTAGAAGGTGGGGACCCTGGGGCTGTCCCCAGGGCATGAGGTGGCTCTACACCAGGTCCATTTACGTCCCACAAGGTCTTAGAAGAGGTCCTCTGAGACCTTCACATCCTCTTCTGTGGCCTGTCTTTTTGCTTACTCTGAGGGCAAAGTAGTCTCCTGGGGAGGACACTAGCTTCTCTGGGCCACTGGTGGGTACAGAGGTATGGGAGATGTTAAGCAAGGGGGCACTGATGGGAATCTCAAGGGTGAGTTGTGCTCTCACGGGACAACAGAGGCTGAAGGTACCTCAGGAGGTCATGGATTAGGGCCAAGTTTAATGTCAGATGAAGCTGCCCAGGGCCCTGTCCAGTCGAGTGATCTCCAAGGGTGGAGATCTCACCAGCTCCCTGTTCCAGTGTTTGTTATGGAGACTTTATTTCACATCCAGCTGAAATTTTTCTGGGTAAATGTCCTCCTTTCATTGTGTACTTTTGAGACACATCTGGATCATCTTCTCTATAACCTCCTACAGGGCAGCCACACACCCCTGTGAGATCTTCCCTTTCTCTTCTCCAGGCTGATCAGCCTCAGCTTGCAGTGTCGTCTTGGTCATCCCATTCTCCAGCCCACAACCATTTTCAGAAGCCTCTGTAGGACTTGCTCCAGTGCCTTTCTTGTACTCACTGGACACAGTGTCCAGTGGTGGCCTTACAAGGGTAGAACAGAGAGGATCATAACAGTGTTCACCCCACTGGCTGAGCTCTTCCTGAGGCAGGCCAGCACAGTGATGGCCTTCTGCTGATTAACACCTAACCTGGACCACCAAGACCCCTGGGCCTTGTCTGCAGAGCTGCTCCTCAGCCAGTCATTCCCTGCTGTCCTGCGCCCTGTCCCCAGCCAGGGCCACCATTTTTCCTATGCCTCTGTTGAGCTTCACCTGAGTCCCACCAATCTGTTTCTCCTGCCTGCTGAGGTTCCCCAGCACGGCAGCGCTGCACCCCCCTGCCTAGCCACTGCTCCTCCCAACTGAGACTGGCCCCAGACTAGGTCCCATCACCTTGATCATTAATTACACCCAACAGCCTTGAGTCCAGCTGTCATCCATGGGGGATGTCACCACCAACTGGCCTCTGCCTGGAGGACACTTGGCAGCTCTGGGGGGTGACAGGGCAGCATCAGCTGCTCCACGGGGCTCAGGATGGTGTTGGGGTCAGGAGACCTTATTCTCTGGGTAGATTTACAGACAGCATGCCCGTTTCAACTGAGAGAAGACCCATTTTGATGTAGCAAGGACTGAGGGATCTCAGTGTCTCCCAATGCTGCGTTTCTGCTTTGCTTTGTCATTTCTAACTGCAACTTTTCATACCCTCTGAAACACGCGCTCGGCCAAGAGCTTTACAAGTGTCTGCTTTGTGCAAAGCGCCTTTCAAACACGGGCTGGAGGCCAGCAAGGCAGCGAGCAGCAGGTGGCACATGTGGGCCCACCAGAAAGCTGCTGGCAGGATGTAAATGGGCAAAATCATGGGAAAACAGCGTAGAAATTATACACACCTGGTACTCTGCCCTAGTGAGGCCACCTCTGGAGGATTGGGTCCAGTTCTGGGCTCCTCAGTTCAGGAGAGACAAGGAACTACTGGAGAGAGTCCAGTGGAGGCTACGGAGATGCTGAGGGGCCTGGAGCCCTGGGGCTGCTGAGCTGGAGAAGAGAAGCCTCAGAGGGGATCTGATCAATGCTGATCAAGAGCTAAAGCTCTTGAGCTTGTCAGTGGTGCCCAGTGACAGGACAAGGGGCAACGGGCACCAACTGGAACCCAGGAGGTTCCATCTGAACAGAAGGAGAAAATTCTCTGCTGTGAGGGTGTCCGAGCTTGGCCCAGGCTGCCCAGAGAGGTTGTGGAGTCTCCTCCTCTGGAGAGATTCCAAAGGTGCCTGGACCTGATCCTGGGCACCCTGCTCTGGGTGAGCTGCTGGAGCCAGGGGGATTGGACAAGATGATCTCCAGAGGTCCCTTCCAACCCCTGCCATGCTGGGATTCTGTAAATGCAGCTCATGCCCCACTACACCAAAGCCACCAGGCTGAAGCATCGCTGCCAGCTCCTGTCTGGCCTCAGGCGTTGTTGGGTGCTTAAATCTCTTCTCCATCTGACTCTCTGGGTCAACGCAGAGTTAATCCAACCCAGGACCCCAGATGACATTCCCCACCGGTTTCAGCCCCAGAGAACACCCTGCTGCGTTTCCGGAAGCTTCTGCTTTGGAAACCTGATGCCGGTTCAAAGATGAGCCTGAGCCAAATTCTTCCAGGCACGTTTTTATCATCCCTTTTCCTGCCGGGGACAATGGTCCTCCTCGGTGCCCTGCCCAGCCCTTTCCTCTGCAGTCCCAGACAGAAATAGTTAACCGGGCGCATCACGAAATGAAGTGAATGTCCTCGTTTCCTTCCCAGCTCCCCGCTGCCTCCCCTCTGCCTGTCTCTCTGCTCCCAGCCCTGGGGAGGAGTTGCTATCTAGTGACATGATGCAAGAGCAGACCACATCTCCCTCGCCCTGGCAGTGTTTCCGTGACCTGGTGGCCTTGTGCAAGCGCTGCCAGGTCCCTCAGGGCTTTCTGCAGCACTTTGCTCTACTCTTGTGATCGGTGGGGTGGGATGGGAGCACCTCATGGCTCTGGGCAAGATGTGAACCAGCCCTGGTGCTGGAGAGTTTCAAGTCAAAACAGATCAAGGTCATAAAAAAGAAGCGATGCTGGAGAAGAGGAGGGGAGGAGGGAGAGAAAAGATGGTGCCTTGGGCATTGCAAAGCAATCCCTCTTGTAGAAAGAACCTCATTTGATAGCGTGGCTTCTCCTGGCGTTGTGATTGGGTGCCTCAGGAAAGCGGAGACCACCAGGGCCAGGACCCTGTGCTGGCCCCAGCACCCAGACTCCATGGGCTGCATACGGGACACCCGGGGCTGGTTTTGGTTGCTCACATGTAGGTGTTTAGGGTCATCTGAGATGCCACAACCCATTAGCTTTGTGGGAGACTAGGAGAAGGCTTCTGGCTTGCGCGGTTCCCCAGCTCCTGGAGAGGTGATATGGTCCTTGGGAGGAGCTGCTCCGATGTTCATGTAGCCACTTCTCTGAGGGCATCCAGAGGAAGGCTGCTTTTCGGTGGGGCTTTGTTGCGTGCTTGGCTTGGCTTTGTGGGAGGTGGCTACTCTCAGGCTGCAAACTCCCCCAGCAAAGCACTTCTCATGCTGCGGGGCCAAGGGTAGATGGGTGAGAAGAGCTCAGCTATAGCTTCAGCTTCTGGTTGAATGGACCTAGAGATTCACATGGGATGGACACAGATTTTGGTGGGGAATGCTGGTTTGGTGGAGCATGGGACATTCCACCAGCCCGACTGGGCTATGGAGACAAGCCTGGCATCCCCATGTGAGTGGAGAGGTGAGGAGCTCCAGCAGCAGACCAAAACTGTCCTGGACATCTCCAGCATGGTGAGACAGACTGCGTGCCACCATGATTTTGGGAGTGGGGAAGGATGGCTGTCTTCTGCTTTGGTCTTAGGCTAGCAGATGGGCTGAGGCTAATGCTAGCCATGCTGCAGCTCTGCTAGTCTTTTGGTAGGTGGGACCCATGGCAAAGAGTCCAGAGCTGGGGCTGGTCCCTGATGGGAGCTGCTCCAGACCTCCCCCACTTCTCATCTCTCTAGGTTGCTGTAGGATTTGACCGAGGTGGAGATCAGTGAAAGTTCAGGTGGCAAATGCAGGAGGTTTTGACCTCCTGCTTCAGCCCTCAAGGTCAGCACGAGCTGTGGGGGGGTTCATGGGTGCTTCTGAAGCTGGTTTGCAAGATAACCTCCCTCTAAGCAGTTGTAGCAGAGCAGGATGCTCTGGAAAGGGGGAGGAGATGGACTTAGGCAGCCTGGAAGAGCAGGAGGGAAAAGCAGGCAGCTTTCTGCAAGAAATGCTCTGTCTAACAGCAAACAGATGCGAGGTTGCTCACGCTGGCCAGGACGCCTGTGGGCGTGGAGCTCATTTATTTAGTTCTCCATGAGCAGAGCTCATCTGGAGATCCCGAGGTAGGAGGCCAAGGAGGAAGCTCTGCTCCGAGCAGCTGCTTTCTTGCAAGCTTTTGCATTGCACATCCCTCATTCTCCATGATCTCAGGGCTTCGGAGCCTCTTGGCAGCCCACGGCCCTTTTTTAAGCCATTCCAGAAGGTTTTAATGGTTCTAGTAAGGGCGAGCTCTGATGCGTGATTTATAGGGAGCGTTTTTACAGTGTTTATGTTGGCAGGCGGTAGTTTATGGAGGGTTTGAAATGTTCACTGAAGCCTCTTATCGCTGGAGCCTAAAAACAACAGAGCGCTGATGAAAGTCCTGCGCTAATTGGAGAAGGGTCGATTTAGGGCTTGGGCTGCTGTGCAAAATGCCTGGCTGCTGCCCAGCTCAGAGAGGGTTCTTCTTCTCTCATGGGGAAGGAGAGAGGATTTCACCCATCTGCGTGGTGGGGATCCATCTGTGTTTAGCTGTTACGTCAAGGAAGGCCACCACTGGCACTAGGAAAGCTAGACTATGGTGCCTGGGGCTCCTGTCCCTGCTCACAGCCTCCCTGGCCACGCAGAACAAGATGATCAGCAGATGCAAGAGGCATCAGGTTGGGAAACCTCCAAAAGCGATTGCTTAAATGTGCTTGTCTTATAACCCAAAGCAGCTCATCCACGCACTCAGATACGGGGCAATACCTCATAGGGGAGTTAGAAACTCAGCTCGCTTCCATTCCCATCTCTCCTCTCATCGTGCCTTTGCGAGGATCTTGGTGGCACAACTCATGGTTTAGTAAATTAGTGACTTTGGGCAAGATCCATCAACATCTGTGGGATTTGGAGTAATCTACCCTCACAAGTGTCTCATAAAATGCTCTTCTAATATTTTTCACTGCTCTCCCAGTAGACCTGCAGTCAAGGTCTGAGAGGATGAAACTTCTTCAGGTGCCAGCAGTGGGTCATCTTGGAGCATAAGGAAGCAATTCATCCATCTGCCATAAGACACCTACTTTACAATCAGTTCCTGTTGTGTCCACCTCCTCCAGCATCATGGGTGCTAAGGAGAAGTGCAAGCAGCACCTTCACATGGGATGGATATTTTTAGGGGTACTTAAAAGTGTAAACTAGCAGGAAAGAGTTGCAGGAGGACACCGCATCTTGGACCAGGGTGTGCTTCTGCTCCTCAGGTTTCTGAGAGCATGTAGTAAAATTTAGAGGAGCAGAGAGAAGAGCTGGAAACTGAGCTGTGTCCCAGACCAGCCCTCGGAGGTCAGGCAGATGTTGAGCTCAGCTCCAAGAAGGGTTGAACACCCAAGTTTAGGCGACTAAATCCCACCCAAGTACCTTAAAAACAGTCTTGGAGGATATCATGAGAGATCCTTTCCTTCTGAGGAGAAGCCACCACGCTGCACGCGGTCCTGCTTCCACATCACCCCACAGTTGCTCCCATACCCCTGCAACCCTTTTCCTAGAAACACCTACTGGGACTCCCCTTCCACGCAAAAGGACACTTTATTCCAGACCAGTTGGTTAGGAAAAATCCTGACTTGCTTGCTAAGGAGAACTGGATGTATCCTATGAGATATGTCCTACTAGGTGTATCTTACTAGGTGTGTCCTCTAAGAAAGGGAGGAAGAGAGAGCCACGGGATTAGAGGCACAACTACATGCCTCCAAGTTTGATAGGCATAGTAGAAAATGGAGCACATTTGATTGAAACTAGTTTAGTGGAGCAGGCCACCTTCTATTTTAAGAGATTTCTGGTATCTCTTGGTCTGCACCACACAGATTAAAAAAAAATAAAAGAAACCCACCACTTTGCTCCTGGCAATAAAATTCTGGCTGGTGCATGTGAACCTCTATTAACCTGTGGCCCGTGTTCATGTGCTGGTGCAGAGAGAAGCCTTACAGCAGGAGAGTCCTTCCTGATGTTATTCCTTGCCATGGGAAGCTTCCAAAAAAACAAGCCAAAGCAAATATTTGCAGCAAAGGCAGGGGCTGCCTGGAGGGAGCCGAGGCAGGCAGGAATGCTCCTGCCACCGGGCAGGAGGTGACATCATCCGGATTCCTTCGCTGAGGAATGCCGGATTTGCTGTCTTCCCTGCCAGTAATTGCTTTTCAAAAACAGACCTGCCCAGGGATGCACGTTTCGCACATCGCCTTCCATCGCACTGCGGAGAGGTTGAATGTCGCAGAATCATAGAATGGTTTGGGTTGGAAGGGACCTTTCAAGGTCATCCAGTCCAACCCTGCCTACTGGGAGCAGGGACATCTGCAACTAGAGCAGGTTGCTCAGAGCCCCGGCCAACCTCACCTGCAATGGTGCCAGGGATGGGGCGGCCACCACTTCTTGGGCAACCTGGGCCAGGCTCTCACCAGCCTCAGCATCAAAAGTTTCTTTCTTCTCTCTAGTATAAATCTCCCTCTCTCAGCTTCAAACCATCACCCCTTGTCCTATCACGACAGGCCCTGCTAAGAAGATTGTCCCCATCTTTCTTCTAGGCCCCCTTCAGGACTTAATCCTGCAAGGCCACCAGAAGGTCTTCCTGGAGCCTTCTCTTCTCCAGGCTGAACAAGCCCAACTCTCCCAGCCTGGCCTCCCAGCAGAGGGCTTCCAGCCCTCCCATCATCTCCATGGCCTCCTCTGGCCCCGCTCCAGCAGGTCCATGTCTCTGCTGTGCTGAGGACTCCAGAGCTGCCCCAGCACTGCAGGGGGGTCTCCCAGAGCGCAGCAGAGGGGCAGGATCCCCTCCCTGCCCTGCTGCCCGCGCTGCTGGGGATGCAGCCCAGGAGGACACTGGCTGCTGGGCTGAGAGCACATGCTGCCAGCTCATCTCCAGCTTCTCATCCATCAGCACCCCCAAGTCCTTCTCCACAGGGCTGCTCTCGGTTTCCCCTGTTCCCCTCTCTTCCACAGCATTAACAGGGCTGTTGCACGGACAGGCATGAAAATGGATGGAATTGGTCATTCCCCAAATCGAAGGTCAAAGCACCCAAAATTCCATAAGCTGAAGCTGGACAGAAGTCTGGGCAGGAACTGGAGCTGGCAGGGTAGGAATAACTTCTTCTTGGGGCTGGCCAGGATGGGGCAGCAGATGGACTGAGTATGTGTGTGGACAGTGCTGGGTTAATGGTTAGACTTGATAATCTTAAAGGTCTCATGCAACCAAAGCAATTCTATGATTCTTCTCTGCTGGGCAGAATTTGCTGAGAGCTGCAAGAGGAGGCCATGTGCACTGCTCCATGATGACCCCATTTCTTGGTCCTATGAAGCCCACTGACCACGCTGTGTGTTTTTGAATGGAAGAACTTCAGTGTGATGACTAGAGTTGGACTCAATGTTATAGGTCCCTTCCCGATATGCTGACATGCAGAGCATCCTGGCTAACCAGCCTACACCTTCTGGTAGAACTTAACTCTTAAGCAAAGCCATAATTCCCTCTCCACACAGCCCTTGGCTTCTCCGTTGGGTTGAGTATCCCCATGTCCCATCTCCAGTCCCTTGCGCTTATACCCCTCCACCCCTGACTGCGTTGACTCCAACTTCAGCAAACACCACTGGAAATTAATGCCGGCCGCTAACATCCATATGTCATCAGCACTTCCACCAGGATCAGCGACGGTAAAGGGGTCAGTTCCTGTGGGATGGAGACTGCTGCCGTCATTTCAATAGGTGGAACTAGGTGTAGTTCAACTGCCCCCGCTATGAGTCCAATGGGGTGATTTAGTGGTTGGAAAGGGATGAAGTTTTTTGCTCTCGGTGCCTGAAAGAGGATGGGTGGCAGGAAACCAAAGCGCCGCTCTCCAAGGCAGGGGTGGGTTTTGGTCCTGTACCGGTTCTTTAATTTTCTGCCAGGTTTTGGAAATTTTTGGCTGTTACAACTGGACAATTAAATCAAGAGCAGAAAAGAAGGACTCTGGCCAAAGGAGAAAACTCCCTTGGTCAGCTGAATTTTTGCAACGGGGATGGAGCGATGACCTTTGAATGGAGAACAGCGGAGCAAGGGCTGTCTGGGGTCTGGATCTGCAGTCCTGAAGGTGGTGAGATGTGACTTTAGGTGTGCCAGGAGAAGGCCTGCTCATTTTCGGAGCCAGCAGCACAGATAAAAACCATCAGGGATGGACATAAAGGGGAGCCTGGGATCATGGCGGGATGATGCAGTGACAATTTGTCAAGGTGTAGGTAGAAGAGGCACATCTAAGCAAGAAGCAATGATGTAGCTGGTTGGGGTCAAGTCCCACATCGGACAGAGTGGCAGCGCCATGGGAGAGACCCTCTGTGGGACCTCCTAGGCTTGGTTTGGATATTATCTCTCACCAGGCAAGCCCCTTCCCTTGTCATGTCTTGGCCACCCTCCATCACCGGGCTGTGTCTGGTGCTAGTGATCGAGGCGTGTGGTTTGTAGGACTGACTGATCGAGAGAAGGCAAAACCATACCTCCCTTCTGCTGCTACCTTTGGGAGAGGTGGAAATAGGGGTGCCCTGCTCATTTCTGTCTGGAGTCACTGTAGAAACAGCAGAGAGTTGGCCGAGCGGTACTAACACGGGCTCCAGAGGGTTGAGGTGAAGGCTCCCAGGCTTTGAGGTCAGTAGGGACCCAAAAAAGCAGCCAGGGAAAAAGACAATAATGGATGAAGATCTGCTTCCAAATGATGCAAGGAAGCTCACAGGCTCCATGTTCATCACAGCTCAGTGAGTCAGGTACCACCAGTCAGCTGCGGGACTCTGCTCCCCTGGCTCCAGCTCCTCATGGCTGCACACGTGGCCCACAAGGCTCTGCCTGGTCCCTCTGTGTGCAAACTGACCCATTTTACACCAGTGCTACACAACGTGATTTGGGCCTTTGGTTCATGTCCCGTAAGTTGTTGCTTCTTAATCATTCTCAGAAACACGGATGGTTTTGCGGACTCTTATTTATTTCTGTCTGGAGGCTAAAGGGACATTGACTTGGAGAGGAAGGGAGGGAAAGAACCAGAGGTGGAAAGAGTGAAATTCAAGAAGAGCCTCCCACGACTTCATCTTCATTCCCATCTTCTGGTAATGGCCTATTCTGATGGACTATTTGCTCCAGAAAATTTCCAGGGGGTTTCCTGGAATACCAAAATTTGGTGGGCTGGGTGCCCGGCCAGTGGTCACCATCAGAGCTGCAGCAAAGAGGATGGACCTTAGTTGACCCACAGCAAACCTAAATGTGTCCTAATAGGTGCCTGTGGGCCAGAGATGCTGACTTGGCATTTCTAAGAGCTATTAATTCCAAAGTGGAGGAGGACCAGGGCTTTTTTCTTTGTCACTCTCTTTCCATGGTGTTGTCCATCCTCTTTAAACTTAACAATGTTCAAATTAGCAGAGGAGGCTGAACCAGCTCTAGGCTGGTGGAGAGCATGGAAGGAAAGAAATGTGAGCACAAGACTGGGAGACTAGGAAGGGGCTTGTTGCAAGTCATGAGGGGAGTTCAGTATTATTGTAGGTTAAACTGGGACTGTAGCATCCTTTGTGTCCCATCTCCAGCCTCACAGTGCATCAAAAAATCACAGAATCACAAAATGGTAGAGGTTGGAAGGGACCTCTGGAGATCATCTCGTCTAAACTGCCTGTTCCAGCAGGGTCTCCCAGAGAAGACTGACCAGAATTTCATCCCAGCAGGTTTTATAGATCTCCAGAGAAGGAGACTCCACGACCTCTCTGGGCAGCCTGGGCCAGGCTCTGCTACCCTCACAGCAGAGAATTTTCTCCTCCTGTTCAGATGGAACCTCCTGGGTTCCAGTTGGTGCCTGTTGCCCCTTGTCCTGTCACTGAACACCACTGACAAGAGTCTGGCCCCATCCTCTTGTGCTCTACCCTTCAGCTATTGATCAGCATTGATCAGATCCCAGTGGGTCCTGGAGGGTTTGGTGTGAGCAGCATGCACTCAAGCTGCTCACTTCTCTAGCAAGAGCTGCGCCCATGTGGCTGGAGCTTTGTTTGGAAGATCTCTACCTTCAGAACCAGCTCTTTGTATAAGCAAAGAGAGAAAACCTTCATCCAGCTCTCCGCCTATCTCAGGTTGTGGATCAGCCCCGAGCACTGGAGCATCGTTGGCTCAGACTCATGGCCTTGGCTCTCCATGAATTGTAGAGGTTCCCCTGTGTCAAAGGCGTGGAAGGGCTGTCCACCTCCTCCTCCTGCATCTCCCCCCTCTTCCCCTTCCGCCTCAACATGCTCATTCATGAAAAAATATCAGTTGGATGGACACGGGAAGAGGAATTAATGTTGGCGTGTTGTTTCCCGCGTGTTGGCCAAGGGAGGTTGTAGGCTCGGAGAGTTTTAATCTTTGTTTTCACAGCTGGATTTTATATTATCCTTTATTCTCTCCAGCTTTTTATTGCTGCTCGCTCCCCAGAGCAACCTGTCCCAAAGCAGCGCGCACGTTTGCGTTGAAGCACAACCGGCTGCTGGCTTCCCAGGTCCACCTCAGGACCAACAGCCTGCACAGCCCCTTGTGTTCGTGAAGGATTGAGGCCATAAGGACCTCTCCTTTGGTGGAGGTCACGCAGCAGGTCCTGTGTTCAGGAGGGCAGTGCTGCAGCAAGGAAGGTGCCATCCCGCAATGGTCCTCTGAGAGCACCTGGCTGCAGCCCAGCTCTCCTGGCTCCTTCCCACTCAGGACCACGTAGGGTGAAGGAAACTGGGTACCAGGGACCAGTTCAGTCCATCCTTTGGTAGGAGGGGGAAGGCAGCAAGATTGGTGGTGGTGGTGGTGGGGGTGCCCTCAGGTCCATGGTCCCAACATAGTGACCTCATGGCTTGAGGGATGCTGTAGGGTTTGGTGGAGGTGATGTGCAATTTGGTGGTGGTGGTGTAGGGTTTGGTGGAGGCTGTGTTTGACAGAGGTGGTGTACAGTTTAGTGGTGGTGGTCTAGGGTTTGGTGGTGCTGGTATAAGGTTTGGTGCTGCTGGTGTAGGGTTTGCTGGTGCTTGCGTAGGGTTTGGTGCTTGCTTAGAGTTTGATGATGCTGGTGTAGGGTTTGGTGGTGCTGCTGTAGGTTTTGGCTAGCTGGATGCCCAGCATGGCAGACAGGCAGGGGTGAGCTCATGCCCAGTGTGGTGGAGGGGGTGGAGAAGGTACTGCCAGCACCCCACTGGATGCCCAAGGGCTTGGACCTCTAGCGCTGCAGATCTCAGAGTCAACCTTTGCTTTAAGCATCAGCATGGCCCGGGGCCAGATGCAACTGGCTCCATTCCCACCTGGATGCCAGCCTGAGGGCACCTTCCCCACCCCACTATCTACCTCCAGAGGGGAAGGAGGGACACTGCTTCCACACGCTTCCAATCCTCTGAGCTCTGGAGATGAAAAGACACGTGGTCTCCCTTCTTGGCACGGGGAACCCAGTGGCGTCCAGATGCGAGGCACGTTGACCTCTCCGGCATCAGCGGGTGGAGGCCCACCTATGTAAATACATCCAGGAAGGCTCCCATCCATTTCCCTGCCCACGCTCGCCTTCGGACCAGACCAGGCAGCCTTCACCGATGCTCCCATCCCCAAGGCTCCAGGGCAAGGTACCGTACCGCTCGCTCCTCCGGGCATTTCGCTCCCATCTTCCTCTTCTCTGCATGTAAACACAGCCATATAATTATCTCTGTGTATAATTACCTAAGCGGCTATTTAAATATTTACTGGTGATACCGGTGTAACAATAAATCTGGGTGAGCAGAGTAGAAACCTGCCCTGGTCATGCTGGGAAGCTGGCCAGAAAGATAGGAAAGCACTTGTAGTAATAATGTTTCCTTTTTTTCTTTATTTTCTATTTCGTCTGTTATCCAAGAACAGTTGGCAAGAGCGTGTCCAACCCGTTGGTTTCCTCATCTGTCACATTTAAGTCTCTCTCTTTTAACTATGTTTAGATCTGACTAATAATGGAAAAATGGGCCCTAAAGTCACATCCAAGTGTCTGGTATTTTTGCTTTGGTGTTTGCTTTCTCGTCTTGTCTAGTTGATGTTGGATTTTTTTATGGTGAGGAGGGGTCTGGTGTCCAGGTACCGGGGTTGAGCTCAGGGGGACGTTTTGGTGGTTTGTGGTTGCAGGTCTGCAGCACAGTTTAATTCGGGAGGGAGCAGGGATGGGTTTATGTGGCAGAGGGAAGGGTTTGGTAGCCGTCCCCTGCCCTTTTTCCGTGTTTGCACAACACTTGGGTCATGGAGTGGCCTCACTGTTATGGTTCTATCTGACCTGGCAAGTCAGAGACTCCTCCGGAGCCAAGAGATTGAGAAATAGCCGCTCCAGGGCTGAGTGTTGCGATCTTCAGAGAGGTTTAGTATCTTAGATGTCCTGGTTCAGATAATATTTTGTCTTATCTTACAAGAAGTCCTGCTCCCTGAGCGTCACCTCAGCCTCTCCAAGCACGGCAGTTGCTGAAGTGCTGGAAGATAGGTTTAGGAGACCAGCATTATGTTCTTGGTAGAGCTGAGTGGGACTCAGCACCCTGAACAGATGCCACACCAATGCAAAAGGACCTTAAATCTGCTCACAAGCGTAGCAGCTCTTCCAAGTCACTCACACATGGTCTCTAACCACACAGTTGTTGAAAGCAGCAAAGCATGATGAGTTCTGCCTCAGGGGTAGTGTAGGACAGAGCAGCCACTCAGTGGTCACAGTGTATGGCCAAGGATCTATGAGGGAGCATTGTGAGAACCAGGTAGAGCATGGACCTGATTCAAATACCTGGACTGGACGGCGTGGGTCCTGTTCTCGCACCAATTTGTGGGGCACTTGCTCACTGCAAGCTCCTGTCCTTGTTAGGCTTGAGACATGGTTCCTCTAACCTGCACTTTGGTTGGCAAATTACAGATATTTTCGGGGTGGTGAAGAAATTAAGGTAGCTTTGGACTCGGTTCTCATGCTGGGCTTCTCCTGCAGTCAGCAGAGAGAGAAACCTCCACCAAATCCCCAGTCCAGTGTGGTTTGGGCAGGTGGGTGTCAGCTTAGGACCAAGGTTGAACGTATAGTGTGTCTTCACTTTGACAAATAGGGCTGTGGTTCATGGTGGGTCACACTGTCCTGTACCCTTCATCCAGAGCCAAGGGCAGTGGCAGGGTCTCCCTGGGTTGCTCCAGCCCATACAAACCTGGTTTAAATCCTGCTGGGAGAGTCCATCCTGAGGGTTGCTATGTGTAATGGGGCTGGTTGAACATCACCACCCTGGCCAGGTGTGTACAGGTCATGCCACTTGTTGCAGGGACATCTGCAACTAGAGCAGGTTGCTCAGAGCCCTGGCCAACCTCACCTGCAATGGTGCCAGGGATGGGGCAGCGACGACCTCTCTGGGCAACCTGCGCCAGGGTCTCACCACCCTCAGTGTCAAAAATTTCTTCCTTCTCTCTAGTCTAAATCTTCTTTTAGTTTCAAACCATCACCCCCTGTCCTGTCACAACAGGTCCTACTAAAAAGTCTGCCATGTTTGTCCCTGTGCAGAATTTCTGGCTGCTCCCCTTCCCCGTCCCCCCCCGACACCCTGAATATGGTTTTCACGCAGCTGAAAAGCAGGAGAAAAACATTCCCCTCAATGCAAGCCAGGGACCTCACCCAGCAGCTCTTGAATGGAGCCCAGAAGCCATGGCTGAGCTTCCAACCTCTGTTCCTGCTCCTGTCGCTTCTGCACCCTTTTCCTGGGGCTCTTCCAAGCTCTCTCCTACTCCACCATCTCTGTCCATCCGCAGGTGTTAGGGAAAAAACCCAACAACAAACCCACACCTTTCTGGAGCAGCCAAAAATGTATCTGCTTGACTTTTTTTCCCAGCGTTCCCTCATCTTTCCCATGTCCCCTGACCTTTTTCCTCTGCCCTTGCTTCCATTGACACATCGCTGCTCGGTGAACTGCAGATGGAGGAGCAACCTCCAAGGCCAGTGACAGGTGGACTCAATGTGCCGTGAACTTTTTCATCAGGGGATGGATTTCCTCTGATTTTTATTGTGGGGTTTTTTTTTCCCCTCACTCTTTTGTACAAGTTCAGCAAGGTCTACAGCAAGTCAAGCCTGGCTGGGCTTCACAGGGTTGTCCTGCAGGCCAGACAGGGCTGGCAACGCCGGCTGGAAAGTTTATTGCTTCCTGTTATGAGAGCTCGGAGAGATGCGGTGGGTTTGCAGGAGATGTGGGTAGGACTAACGCCGGGTACAACCCCAATGGGTGCGGCTGGAGATGGCCTTTTATTCCCATTGCTTCTCCAGCTACTTCAGGAAAGGGAAGCAACTAAAGAAGGGGATAATTGCTCCATCTGACCTCTGGCTTTGGAGGCAGATGCTTTCTTTGGAGCAGGAACAGACGCCGGGGAAAAAAGGTGTAATGCTGAGCCACGTCCCCGGGGCTCTCCATGAGTCCCTTCTTGCCACCTTTTGGTACGTTGGCCCATGTTATCTCACCAGCTTTTAAAACTTCAGCAGAAAGGTTCCCGTCAGAAAAAAATACGTGGCTTTGTCAACACTGAAATTTATCTCAAGAATGTGTCCATCACAGCCAAATTTCCAGCTGGGAAGGGCTGGAATAAATCGCTCCTGCTCTCCAGAGTGGCTTTAAACACTTCCTCTGGGCTTTTGTACTTCAGAATTTAAATCTTATTTAACCAGATGAGATTATTTTTTGTGTCATTTTCAAAGTGAAGTGCTTTTACCTTTCTGCAGTCACCTGTCGATGGCATCCGAAGGAAACACTTCACTGTTTGTCAGCAGATAAATTATTCTTTCTGGTAACAGCGTTGGCTTTTTGCTCCAATCACAAACCAGTGCAAGCTTCACGGAAATTCTGTTTTCTGACCTACCTTCTGGCACAAACTTCTTGGCCATTCAGAGCTAGAGTTTGTGTTTTCAGAGTGCGTGAAAGCAAGCAGCCTTCACTTCCATTCAAACATCCTCGCATGATGCAGCCAAAACCCTCAAGAGCTTTGGAAAGACCCGATGTTCTCCGCTTGGGCCTTGCAAGAGCCAGAGACCAACCGCAACATCGAAACCTTCTTGGGTTCATCCAACAAGCAGAGCTGGATGAAGAAAGAAGATCAACCTGATGATGAATAGGTAGAGAACTTGTCTCTCTGTCATTCACGTGACATTTTGCGCTGGGGTTGTCATCACCAGTGTCCTGAAAATTTCACACAGAGGTTTGATTTGAAGCAGAATTTCCAGCAGACACTGGCTCAGCTTTTTCTGCTGCTTGTAAATTTTTTTTTTAAGGGAGTTACAGTTTTGGCTGAGCCCTGATTAGTCCCAAATCTTGGAGGACGCTCAAAGCTCTGGGTGAAGGAGGGAAGTTTGCGCAACTGAGATTTTTTCCTGTGTTAAGGTAGGGAGCATGGTGGGACTGAGAGGGAGCCTGGAGGCCCTTGGCCGGGGTGGTTGAGTTGAGCAGCACTGAGGCCATTCCCACCTGCTCCATCCTGTCGCTCTGCATCACAGCTCCTGAACAGGTCTCTGGGACATCCACAGTTGGCCCTGATACCATCAGCCATAAATGAGATTGTTGGTTTCGCTACTGTTTCATGCACAAATGGGATGTTTCTGTGGCTGAGAACAGGACGTGTCCCAGGGCGTGGTCCCTCCACCTATAAACCCAAGTCCTGTGCAGAAAAATTGCTTCTGCCCTTGCTAGAAGGTGCTGGCCTGTCCCAAAGCACCACAGTACAAGAGACCTGGCTCTGCGTCGCAGCAGAAGTCCCCAGCCCAGCCAGCATATCACTGGGGCAATGACACAACTTGAGTTCTTGGGTTTCTGAAGGCTCTGGAGACTCCAGGCATGAAGAAGGAGCTCTAATGGGTACTGATGGCCTCTTTCCCATCAGGAAATGGAAGGCAGCCTTGAAGATGCCCCAGTGAGATACATGCTTGGACCTCTCTGCAGTGCATGGTTTGCATGGTCCTATCAACCAGGCATCTGCCTGGGGATGAGCCGTTAGAAATGTCACAGTTGCAATGCTGACTTGAACCAAACTTGTCAAACAATGGGCCCAGGTCCTCTTCCAAATCCATCAATCCCCCCATGTCTGTGTGCTCAGGGGCCAGCAGCTCTGCAGACAGCAAGGACAATGGCAGGAGAAGGAGGACCATTGAGAAAGGAAGTTGCCACCTCTGCTTGCGAAGATAAGACCTCAGCGTGCCTTTCTGTGACTCTCATTGTTTACTGGCAAAGCTGCAAACCCTCAGATCCCTTCTTCTCTCCAACTAGCCACCAAATTACTGAATAATAAGAATCATAACAAAATTCAGCAGTGGACTTTAGGACTGTGCAAAAGGGGAGGAGGAGGATATTTTCCAAGTCTAACATTTCCTTTTAGGCAGTGCCTTTGCCACCCTTCCCATCACAAACTGCTTTCAAAGCGGGTAGTCCCCACAGCCACCAAGGGTGAAGGCGTGTCCCACATCTGAAGGTTAGAGAAAAAAGGTTAGTGAAGTTTGCCAGAGAAGAAGAGATACGAATTAAAACTGCTGCTTCCATCTTTGCCCTCACCTGTGGTGTTCAAATGTTTTTGCTTCTCAGACTGAAACAATTCTGTCTGAGAAGCCTCCTAAGTGAAATTCTGAAGGAGCCTTCAGTGAAATTCTGAAGCCTCCTAAGAAAAGCTCTGCTTGCTCTCCAGTGCCTTCCTAGGGAGGAAGGCAACACAAACTGTTTCTAACTGTCCACATGCTCCTGCCATCCTCTTTTCTTACTAAAGGTTTTGGCTTCCACAAAACTTCTTTGGATGGTGAAAACCCAGCTAAAGCGTGAAGGAGAAAAATCATGGGTCTGGCTCTGCCCTCTGCCTGCTTCCTTGGGTGAAGGTTTGGCCCATGGGTGATGCCTTAGTGGTGGGAACCACTCTATCCTTGCTAGTGTGATGGACAGACCTGCTGGGCAGGAGGCTGGAGCAAGAGCAGATGTTGTTCAGCTTGCCTGAAGCACAGATGCCCCCAGAAACCTTCCACCAGAGGAGATTGTTGTGTGTATAAATAACCTGCATGGTTAGAAAGCAAAGGGCCTGGAAAGGCGGCGTGACCCAGGGGACAGAGACCGTGCTGAGCTGCCTTTTATCTCTAAGTTGCTGCCCTCAGTCCTGCAGAGCCTGGAAGTTGTTCTCATCTAGTTATTTTTAAATAACTTACAATACTTCTCCACAGCTCCATCCTGCACCAGCTGGAGCGGATGGAAGTTTTGCCATGGTTCTCTGATGGGAATGAGATCTTGGTGGCTATACCTCAGGTCTGATGGATTTTGTAGGACTTGTCTTTTAGAAGTAGATGGTGTGACACGTGCTGCACCCAAGGACCATGTGTTAGCACCCGTGGAGGTGACCACAAGGTGACCTACCGCACTGTCTCCAGACTTGAAGGACCATGTGGGCAAGGAGGTCACTGCCCCGGCATGCTGGAAGCCAAACCCAGCCCCAGGAACACGCAGGGGTAAGGTGTCCTTGGCTTGCTGCATGTTTTCTCCCCCTCAAAGGGGTCCTGATGGGAGATATCCAGGGAGGTTGGGGCCCTGCTGGAGGAGATCTCCAGCCTTGGTTGCTCTCCTCTGAAACCCGCTCCCTATCTCTCCACGTCCTTTGAGAGTGCAAGCTTTGTTGGTGTGCTGTGTGCTTCTAAGTTGAAGCGTGCAACCAGGCTTGTGATAATTTAACTTCTTCAGAGGCTTGTTCCCCCCAAATGCCTCCCAAAACCTGGTTTCCCTGGTGTGACACATTCCCCCACGGGTGTGTTCATCCCTACACCTAACGCAGCTGATAGGGCTTTTCCACGTGCCTATCACCGGTGGCTCCTTCCAACAGCGAGTTAACTTATCACCGTGTACGAGTAGTTAGTTTATGACTTACGAACCTTCAGAAAAGTTGCTGCAATGTGTCCAGAAATGTTTTATACCCCGGGGACGCCATCAGCTGTACTGGGGTCGTGTCACGCAGCCGAGCTCTGCTGTCCTCAGAGGCTGACACGCTCTTGGGCTCTCACGGAGCAACGTTCAGCAGTTATGTATGGCTGAAGCATTAGCCAGCGTGGAGCAGGGCAGGAGATGCTGCTGCTTGCGAGAGTGTCGGCATGAGATGCTCCAGCAACAGGAATTGCTTCTCCATGTCCCTTTGGGTTCTTTGGGAAGGTCTGACAGCAGGGTGAATGTCCTGCTTTGTCAGGACCAGGGATGAAATTTCCTGATAGACCATATCAAATGTCCCTCTTGATCAAAACGTAAATCTTCCCATACTTTCTTCTCTCAAAGGCTCGGACTGATCCTTTTCATGACTTTTTGGCTGCTGCTCTTGGTTCCTCTTCTTCCTTGGTGGCCCCTGGGGAGGCTTTCTGCCTTGACTCTCCATTTCCATCTCAGCAGATGCCTGGAGCCCTGATCCCGCTGGGGTGCCAAAGCTCCCCACAGATGGAGCAGGGACAAGAGGGGATACTTGGACCTTCAGAATCACAGAATCATAGGGGTTGGAAGGGACCTCCATGTCATCCAACCCCCCTTGCTCCAGCAGGGTCACCCAGAGCAGGGTGCCCAGGATCGTGTCCAGGTGGGTTTGGAATCTCTCCAGAGAAGGAGACTCCACAGCCTCTCTGGGCAGCCTGGGCCAGGCTCTGGCACCTTCTCAGCCAAGAATTTTCTCCTCCTGTTCAGATGGAACCTCCTGGGCTCCAGTTGGTGCCTGTTGCCCCTTTGTTCAGCCTTGAGAAAAGAAGGCTTAGGGGAGACCTTATCACCACGTACCAGTACATAAGGGGTGGCTATCAATGATTCTATGATTCTATGACAGCGTGACACCACTGACAAGAGCCTGGCCCCATCCTCTTGCCCCCCGCCCTTTAGCTATTGATCAGCTATTGATAGCTATTGGTCAGATCCCCTCTCAGTCTTCTCCGGGCTAAACAGCCCCAGGGGTCTCAGCCATTCCTCCTAAGAGAGATGCTCCATCAGGATGGAATTTTTTCTTCTCCACTTGCCCTGGACTCCATGTACATTCCCGTACTTAGTCTCATCTCTTCTGGCTTCTGCAAAGAAGTCCAAAAGTCTCCGTGTGTGCTTAAAACCCCTTCTCCATCCTCCATCTGCTCTCTGCTCCCATCCACCATCTCGGAGAGAGGTTCACCACCTCTTTCAGAGAACACACCACCTGGGGGTGCAGCAAAGCAGAAGCTTCAGGGCGGTTTTTCTCACTAGTGAGCCTCGCCTCTTTTTTTATATATATTTTTTTTTTTCCCCCCAGGAACTGAGGAACTTTTGGCAAAATGTGTTTTCCACATGTTCCCTATTAGTCATGCTTTCTGTCTAACAAATCTGTTACCAGTGCCACTAGCTGATGCTATTAATTTACTTCCAACTGACTCAAGAGCTCAGCAGCTAAAATTCCAGGCAGCGTTCCTAAAACCAGACCCAGCAGCTTGTTTGGATTTAAAGCCAATGCCCCTTTCGTCCCCGGTATATATATATATATATAGCAGCTTCCCTCCTTCTCCCAAGGCTTGGGGAAGAGGGAAGGAGCGGTGGTGGGATCGGCCGTAGGCAGCTCGGGTGGGACTTCCCTGGAGTGGGTGCTGGGCCATCCCAGAGGCGGGGTTTGATATCCCGTTAAATACTTCCCTTGAGCTCCGGTTTCCAACTGCTGGGGCATGGCTGGACCGAGGCGGCGGGAATTTATCTAGGGCACAGCGGAGGGCCGGCGGCACAGGAATGTCGGCAGAGAAGGGAAAGCCACCGCGAGAAGAACCATGTCTCTGTAAGTAGATTTGGGTTTTTTTTTTCCCCCATTGTTCTCCCTGCAGCTTGAGCAACGGTGTGGGAACCGTGCAGAAAGGAAGGACATCCAGCCAGCACAGATGGTTTCTTTCTATTTTTATTTTTTTTCCCTTCTTCTGCTTGGTTTGGACTCAGGTTTTAAAGTTTTCCCAGTTCCGAGCGTTGTGCTTGAGATTGCACAGAGAGGTCTGCGGGTTTTGGGCTGCCCAGGGCAGTGGTGGAGTCCCCATCCCTGGAGGGGTTTCCAAGCCGTGGAGATGTGGTGCTGAGGGCCAGGGGTTAGTGGTGCCCTGGCAGTGCTGGGTTAACGGTTGGACTCGATGATCCTAAACGTCTCTTCCAACCTAAACAATTCTATGATTCTATGAGAACATGGAGCCAGCAGCTCACTGCTGTACCTGCCTACACGCTGTTTTCACTCCTTTAATTACTGCTGGTGGGTTGAATGGTCCAACTCATTCTTTGTGGCTGTTTTGAAGTGAAACTCGTGCCCCACGTGTGTCTCATACACATGTGTGTCAGCTAGTGTGGAGGTGACGTGTGAAGATAGGTGACTGAATGAATGGATTTCAAAGCCAGAGGGATTGCAGGTCCTCTCTTGGGATCTCTCCAGCAGATAATTTAGCGACGTGAACCACCTAATCTAATCCATCTACCTCCTGCAGATCTATACAGGGTTTCTTTCTCCCAGGGAGCTGGGCTGTGTAACTTTACCACTACGTGGAGGAATTCTATCTGAAATACAGGGAAGATGCAAAAATCTGCTTCCCAGTGATGTGATAGTTGGCATTTTGAGGAGACAAGACTTTTCTTAGCACCGTACTGTCCATCAGCAACAGCGATGTGACCAAATCCTTCCTTGGAAGCTTGTTTGACTTGTAATTGATTCCAACAAATAACGCTGCACTAAATCCCCCCGCCCAAGCAATTAAAGTCACTGAAATCTCATGGTGTAAACTGTCTAATCAGTGAGTCACAAAAAGGACTGGAAAGTTTAACCGGGACCAATTGTAGGAGGGTTTTTTAAACTCATTTCCTTCAGCTCCTGCTTCCAAATCCAGTACCGGGTGAGTGGGTGGACACACTGGAGTGTCACGTCCAGGTGTGATCACACACAGAGGCCACAGCGAGGTCCCAGGGGTGCAGAAACAGCTCGAGGCTGTTTCCTGCAGATGTTCCTGCAGATCCAGATGTGCACGGAGGGCTGAGCCGCGGTACCAGTGGTGGGACCAACGGGTGGCTGGTGACCGGAGGTGGTCTTCTCAAAGCAGCCACTTGCCGCTTCTGTTATTTTGCAATTTCTTTCCTGTTCCTTGATTCAGGAGGTTTGTGAGTGTTTTGAACCAACGCTATCGGGTGCTTCTTTCTAAAATGTGTCTCCCAGAGGAGGTGGCGGGTGCTTTGCTTGCAATCTGACTAATATGTGATCAAAACTTGAATATTTGCTCCAAAAGCCATCACTGCCTTGGTCAGAACCTCACTGCCCCAACAAAGGGCTGTTGGGAGGCGAGTCTGAACTTTGGGAATTGTGTCCTTGGGTAACACTTGCAAAATGGTAAATTATCCTCGGTGTAGACCTCATCAACCCGTTAGGTGAGCACTGAAATGATAAATGAACATGTGAAGCCCTTGTTTTAGAATAATTTGGGGCTTGCATCTAATTGGGGATGCAGATGGGAGCTGGTAGGTGGCTGAACACCCTCACGGGGCCAGCCAAGCCAGGGCTGATGTGTGCTCGATCCCAGCCCCAGCCCAGCCTCAGCTGGACCAGGATGCTCCACAGATGGATACTCCTGCAGCAGGACATCATCACACCCAGCGGGGTCTTCCCTTTCCACCCCTCCCTCATCTGGAGCTTGGCCAAGTGCCCAGATTAATCCTACAAATCATTTAACGCCCCATTTTGCCCATATCTGAATGGGGACACAAATCAGAGGAAGGGTTGAAGACACTTTAAAGTGTATCCTTGGAGCCTAAAGAAGGCACTCAGAGGTGATGCTTTCCCATCTCACCCCTAAACAAACCAAATTTTCTCAACAAATAGCTCTGTGGGCATCACTTTCCACATTCTTCTGCAGGGGCTGAATTGTCCTATCTGCAGCAGCGTTTCTGTACTAACCGTTGGGTCCAAGGCATCACTTTTGGGGCAGGAGACGGGGATTCTGATCCCAGGAGCTTTGAGGGCTGTTGTTCTTCACCAGGTAGGTTGAGTGTAGAGAGGAGAACTTCCCCACCCCTTCTGGCTTATTCCCCAGCCTGGAGCGAGCGGTTTCTCTGCTTCCTGCCTCAGTTTCTCCAGCTACAGGACTAGAATAACACCGAGAGTGCTCCCGCAGTCTCGGTCTGGCGTGTGAAGACTTGGGGCTTTGGGTTCACAGAGGATTTGTTTGATCTAGAAATAGCAGGGTTAGAAAATTCCATCTGCCTGCTCTCGAGAGCCCTTGACAACAGAAGAATTTCGCTGCATCTCAAGCCTTGGACCACGCTGCTACCTCCTGGGGCAGCACGAAGGCGAGGGCTGAGCAAACCAGCACTCTTTGGCTCCCGTCCTAAGAAGCGGCGTGAGCAAAATCGCATTCCAGAAAGGCTCGACGTGGAGAACAGAGCAAGGCACGTTCCCCTCCGTGCTCCCGTGTGGGGCCGTGCCCATGGCTGACGCTGGTGGTTGCTCCCACCCTGCGCCTGGCACGGGCGATGGGCTGGAAGCCTGGATTGTGCCATGGAAACCCGAGGGCGTAATTTTGTGTCTCCATAGAAAAGGGGTGTTAGGCCAGGTTAGGACCAAGCTTATGTGTCATGGCATCATTTTCCCTCCTGGATATTTCCCTCCACTTGGCACGGAGGGGTGGGTTTGATGCCCACACTCTTCCAACGTGGACAACAGCTCCTTTCTCTTCCTCTGCTTGATCGTGGAGGACCACAGGAGAGTAGCTTGTGCTGGGCCAGCTACCGCTGAGCCATAACACCATTACCATGTGCTTCCCCTCTTCAACACACTCATGTCCATGCTCATGGGCTTGGCTCCTACGTCTGCCACCAACACATCTGCTCTTTGCTCTAGGTGCGGTGGTAGGCGTTGGTTCATGGGTGGGACCAGGCTCGCAGATGCCTGATTTATTGTGTCTGCATGGAAACAAGGCGGGTGAACTCCATAACAAGCCAGAGGATGATTCAGAGGAGGAATTGGGGGGGAGCAGAAAGGATGAGCCCATCTTCTGCTGCCTTGGGGTGAGAGCCCTGCTGTCCTCCACCACGATGCTCTTTGGGGCTGGGTGCTTTCCTTATCCCTCTCATCTCCAGGTATCTGCCAGGGCTGCTGCCAGTCAAGCAGTAAAATTGCTTCCTGCCTTTAATGATGCCCTGGGTGACCCAAGGAGCTCAGGCTGAGGCCCCGTTTCAAGTTAAGCTAAACATAAAATGCTTATTGCAAGCTCTTCCTCCCCAGCTGTCCAGGTCCTCTAATAAATGCGTGGTTTTCTCTGAAAGCTTCTCAAGGTTTATTTTTAAAGCAGCCTGCATTTGATTAAACATTTGTTTTGTTTTTCAAAAGGAACTTAAAAGGGCCATCATCCCGTAAACATAAATATTCCCATTCTTTTGCTGATTCTTTGCATTTTTCTGGGTTTGCTAAAGAAAGATATTGTTCATTTATTATTTATTATGCTGATATTATTCTCAGCAGCACAAGCCTCTGTGATGTGGGCAGCATCCTCTACTCCTTGCGTTGAGCTCAGGTGCTTGAGCCCGTGGCGTGCAAACAAGAGATGATCACAAGTTGATCACCTTTTTGTGCGTCGGTGGCTTCCATGGTGCCTTGCGTTCACTTTTACAGTCACCTCAACTCTTCTTGCAGCTGAGCAACACCTCAGACCAGGCAACAAAGTGGGAAATGGTGCATCTAGTAGGTGTGGTGACCCGTCACCTTCTTGATCTGTGTTCATCTGGTACCACCAGGTATCTCTGCCTCTGATTATGGTAGTGCAGCAGATCCCCACGCTGGCCGTGGCTTGTTCTCCGGTGCTGTGCTCTCATGGTCAGCCCCATGTTGTGGTCCCTCACAGGTCAAAGGGAGATGGGCTGCAGCAGTGAAGGGTGTCTTGAGATAAAATGACCTCATCTGTAAGCCAGTGTCACAGCCAGATGACTGACTGCAGCCACAGATGCTAATTTACAGCTGCATTTTTTTTCTTCCCCCTCTTCCTGCAGGTTATAACTGAGTAGCCCTTATGACCAACATGAGCTGGAGCTTTCTAACCCGCCTGCTAGAAGAGATTCACAATCACTCCACCTTCGTGGGGAAGGTCTGGCTCACTGTGCTCATCGTCTTCCGCATTGTCTTGACAGCGGTGGGGGGTGAGTCCATCTACTCCGACGAGCAGAGCAAGTTCACCTGCAACACCAAGCAGCCCGGCTGTGACAATGTCTGTTATGATGCCTTCGCGCCGCTGTCACACGTCAGGTTCTGGGTGTTCCAAATCATCATGATATCCACCCCTTCGGTCATGTACCTAGGCTATGCCATCCACAGGATCGCCCGGTCGGCAGAGGAGGAGAAGAAGTTCAAGGGATTCAAGAAGAAGAAGCAGTTTGCTTTGAACTGGCAGGCAGTGCGCAACATGGAGGACCCGATGGAGGCCGACGAAGAGGAGCCCATGATCTCTGACGACACAGCAGAACATGAGAAAGCCAAAGCCAAGCCCAAGAGCAAAGAGCCACAAAAGCATGATGGGAGGAGGCGCATCCAGCAAGAAGGACTGATGAAAATCTATGTCTTCCAGCTACTTACCAGAGCTTCCTTTGAAGTTTGCTTTTTGATAGGGCAGTATTTACTCTATGGTTTTGAAGTAGAAGCCTACTACGTCTGCAACAGAGTCCCTTGCCCTCACACCGTGGACTGCTTTGTGTCCCGGCCAACAGAGAAGACCATCTTTCTCCTGGTGATGTATGTTGTGAGCTGCCTGTGCTTATTGTTGAACATGTGTGAGATGTTTCACCTGGGGTTTGGGACCATCCGAGATGCCATTCGCAACCGGAAAATCAACAGCTTTAGGCAGCCTCCCTACAACTATGCCTACCCAAAGAACATCTCCTGCCCTCCTGAGTACAACCTGGTAGTGAAATCAGAGAAGTCCACCAAGATCCCAAACAGCCTGATGGCTCACGAGCAGAACCTGGCTAATGTTGCCCAGGAGCAGCAGTGCACCAGCCCCGACGAGAACCTCCCAGCAGACTTGTCCACCCTTCACAAACACTTGCGAGTGGCTCAGGAGCAGTTAGACATAGCATTTCAGAGCTACAGCAGCACCCAGGGCAACACGCAACCTTCTCGAACCAGCAGTCCCGCCTCGGGTGGCACGGTGGTAGAGCAGAACAGGGCCAACACCGCCCAGGAGAAACAAGGTGCTAAACCCAAGGCCTGCTTGGAGAAAGGGAGCTCAAGCAGTAAAGATGGAAAGACGTCTGTATGGATATA
Source organism: Eurystomus gularis (assembly GCA_013400335.1). Classification (NCBI taxonomy): domain Eukaryota; kingdom Metazoa; phylum Chordata; class Aves; order Coraciiformes; family Coraciidae; genus Eurystomus; species Eurystomus gularis. Next base: position 6,663 of record VZZY01011845.1, on the reverse strand, counting down.
GCTTCGTCTAAAAGCAGAGAGGGCCACGTAAGTGGGGTTTTTATTTCGGTTTGTTTCTGGGTTTGGGTATTTTCTTGTGTTGGTTTCACGGGGCACAGGCGCAATTTTTATTTGGAAGTCAGGAGACAAAAGGAATTTCAGACCAACTTACTGCTGTCTTCCAGCTCATTAACAAAAGACATTTCTTCCCTGCTCCCAACACGTTCTCCAGTTGGGAACCTCCAGTGAGCAACAGCAACCTCCCTGCATCTCCCACCGCTTCAGTCACCGCCAGAGCCCCCAGCAGAGACTGGACAACACGCTGTGATGGGAAGCGAAGCCGCTGGTGGCTCAGGAGAGAAGTCAGGCCACCAGCGAGCAGCTCCCCTCCTGCATGGCAAGGCTGGAGCGCTGTAGGGCAGGCGGTGCGTTTAATTACTAAATATCCTTAATCAAAATTAATTTCTGATCCCTTGATAAGAAAACAACTGACATATTGCCTGAACCTTCATGACAGGCTTGGAGCAGATGTTCTGCCTGCATTGTCACATGCTCTAGCAGGCATCACTCGCCGCCGCGAGCCACCAGCTGGCCCTCGCGTCGGGTTATGGGGCAGAAACACGGCGACCATCTTACCCAGGGAGACATAAAAGTCTAAGCAACAGCGCTGAAGGTTTTCACCTTTTATTTCTCCACGTCGAAGCCAAAAGCAAATCCTTCAGCAGCAGGAGCGAGCCGTGACGTGGTGCCTGTGCACGATGGGAATCGCCGTGGTGTTACCCGTTTTTTAACAAACTGCTGCTTCACATCATCAGAAAGTGCCTTTATGCAACCAGGAAAACAAAATCGTACCGGGTTCGGACTTCCTTGTTTGCTGAATTTCAGTAAGGATTGGAAGGTCGGTGTTGGCAAACTTGTTTTTCTGTTTACTCACACCCCCTTTAAATAGTGGCAGGCGGCAGATCTACGCGTAGTGTGTATATGATGTGTTTGTGTACGTGTACGTATATCTACAGGCACATATGAACACGTGTGTGTGAATATAGACATAGAGAGAGACATATAAATGGAATATCAACCCTCCGGTCATTTGACAGCCTTCCACCTCCCCTGGGAAAACCCGGCTGGTCCAGGACTATGGCTGATCTCGTCCTGGAGCAGTCTTTGGGCTTCCAGCCTCACCTGGGGAACTGGCAGGTTTCGCACACCTGCTTGAGGGGCTTAGCAGAAGATCTGGCTTCAGTGGGAACAGGACCAGGACAGTAGCAGGAAGTTTTTTCTGTAGTTTATGGGGAGCTTTCTGAGCTTGGCTTGGTTTTACGGTGGTTTTTGTGCAGGTGCAGGAATCTGGGGGCATGTTAAAACCAAGCTGCTGAGCTCCAAGGCTCCTGCTAGTGCTGAGGACATGCTTTGTCAGGGTGGTTTCATCCCATGTCTCTTGCACAGCTGCAGGGCTGTGGCTTTGTTCCCCTCCAGTAACACAAAACAGAAAGAAAACCCCATCACTGGGAGCATCTCCCACCAAACGGCAGAGGCTGAAACCAGTAACTGCCCCACTCCGTCACCTCTCAGAGTGAGTCAGGTCCCTGAGACGTTCCCAGGATGCCTGTGGCTTGGCAGATGCTCTCACAACCTCCCAATAGTCCAATGGTTGATTCACCACCATGGAGAACTCAAATAGGCAGAGCCTTCAAGATCAAACCTAATGCAAAACAAGTAAACCCTCACTGAACACAACACTGTCCCTGGGCTGAGCTGCTCCCTCAGGGCTGTGCCAGCCACCCAAAGTCACATGCAGGTCCCTGTGCCAGTACTTCTTCTCCATGGGATCTAGGTGACTTCTTGCTGGGCATCTTTCTCCTGTCGTCCTTGAGATCAGTCCCAGAAAGACTTGAGGTTGCCAGTTCCCCAGGTGGCTGGGCCATTTTTCCTGTCTTGGGAATAGGCCGAGAACTTGGGTAGGGCCTTCAGCTCCTGGGAACCGTGACTGAGCTGTGCCATGCCATTCCAGAATGGTGCTGGCAGCAAAACCGTAGGTTTAAAAAGAAAGCAAATAAACATCTGACGAGGTATCCAGCTGCAAACATTCAGTATGGCTTTATGTAACCATCTGGGGAACATTTTCAGGCTTGTTCCTGGTCCTGCTGAAGGCCTTGGTAAAATGCTTGGAGTGCTGCCTCCTTTCACAGCTAGAGCTCTTCCCCTCGAATGTGGACAACAGCATCGAGGAGGAGGATGAGTGCATCCTCCCAGCAGCAATGGTCAGTAGTAGCACTCACCCATCGCGTGGAGGGACGGCCTTTCTGCCGTGAATTTTGCACAAAAGGCTCAGAAAGTTCACACTATGGTGGTGGGGAGACAAACATATCCAACTGCGCTGTTTGTCCTTGTCCTGTGTGCGGGAATGTGCCCTCCTCCTGGGCTGGGGCTGTGCCAGGGGATGCAGGAGAGGCTGGTTGTGATGGTGCTGCTGTCCCAGAGATAAACACGTGCAGGTCCACAGCCTAGGGCTGCTGGGGGGGAGAGCAGAGGTGCTGCTGGGGGGAACTCTGCTCCCTAGTAATGACAGCTGTCCAGGGAACAAGCTTGTCCTCCATGCTGATGTGACTTCTTGTTTATCCCCAGCCCCACGTCCCATGGGAAACAGTGTGTATTTCAAGTGCTGATCCCAAGGGAAGGATGGAAACTCTGAGGAGAGCGATGGTTGGATGCTGCCTGGGTTTTTCTGATTCCTTTTCGATGAGCAGCAATATCGCAGCCCCAGATAAACTCGTCCTTCCCACGGGGTTCTGGAAGACGTTGTGCTGTGCAGGAGTCTGGATTTGGGGTTTCTCCTGCCCATGCCAGCAACAACTCCCGCAGTCCCAGACACAGCCTGAGCATTTCCAATGACTCAGATCATCCCCTCGGCTCTCGCTGACCTGCAGATTTACCAGCGAGTCATCAAACGCAGGGATGGCCACGTGCCTCCCTTGCTCTTGCTTCAGGAAACCATCCTGACCTCACCATGGGGAAAGAGAAGGGGACAGATTTTAAGCAAGAAACCCTAGAACCTGATCACAGGGACCTGATTGAATCACTAAACCCATGTCATACAGCAGGGCTATACCCCTTTCCCCAGCAGTATCAGTGGTCAGTGCCCAACAGGCGCAGGAGGAGATCCCTGAGCTCCATGGCTGCAGGTTCAAAGATAGAGGAACAGGGATGGAAAGGACCACAGATCTTCTCCCCAGCTTGCCACCATCAAATGCTTTCTTAATGGCTAAGACAACCCCCCTCGCTGAAACCCCCAGTGTCTCCTTTCCTCAGCAGCTGTGGAGAACATCTCATGCCTTTAAGGGCTGCAGAAGCTTTTGGGTGTTTGAAGGCTTTTCATCCTCAAGTCTGCTTTAAGCTAAACAACTCCAGTCTCATCAACCTTTCTCCAAGGGCTGCTTTTCTAGCATGGTTTTTCTTGATCGCTTTCAACTACCACAAGCCAGTCCGTGTCTTCCCAGCGGTGTGGCAGTGCAGGTCCTTGGGCCACCTTCCCACTCTGCTCCTTCTCATGCTCCCATCTACCACCCTGGTCCTCCCCAAAACCCCATCTTCTGCAGGCATGAGGGTCACTCCCCTCTCCAGATGTCTGCTTGTACAGTCAGAATCTTCCTGCCCTCCTTCAAACTGCCTTTTTTTTCTCAAACTGCAGACCTGGTGCCCCAAGGAGGGGTTTGAACGATCTGTTGGTCCTGCAGCAGATTTGCAGCCTCCTCCCGGCTGGTGTCACCATCACATTTAATACGCACATGCTGTTTTCCATAGTGAGAGCCAATAATTGCAATATTGACGAGAGCTAGAGCCGGGGCAGGCTCTTGGGAGATCGATACGAGCTCCTCGTTGGGCAGGGAGACAGGGTAACCGCTCTCTCAGCCATCCTTCCAGCCAGCCCCGCTCATCTACCAGGCTTGAAATACTTCCTTGCATAAAATGCTTAGAGAACAGGAGCTGATCTTGCTTTCCCATGTTTTCCAAGTCTGGGACAGAAGCACAAGGGCACATCCCCAGCAGGATTGCACCCTGGTGTCCTGGGCTGTCTGGAGAGTTGCAGAGTTGCCTGCAAGGTCCCAGCTAGCCTGGAGGACACCGCTGATTCCTCTGACTCTGAGGAGGAGAGACCTCAGTTCTTCCAGATCCCATCTGAGCTGCACGCAGGAGCCAGCATGAGTCAGCCAGCCCTAGAAGTATGAAATATGATGATGATGTATATTGAGTTGCTCACTTTCCCCCTTTCTTCTCCACTCCTTGGCCTCTAAAGCCTTTAGGATGTTGTGTCTTCCCACCCAGTCACTGCACAGAGGCATTAATACCTCTGCAGGAGCAACTCCTTTTGAGGCAGGAGCAAAACCAAATTAAAATCCCCTTTTATCACCTCAGTTTGGGAAGGAGAAGGATAGCGAGGCAAAATAAGCACGACCACGAGCACAAAAACCCACCAGCACCACTACAAACTAAACCAGCGCCCCGAGGGATTTCAATTAGACGACGAATGAGGCAGCGTCGGCCACGGAAGAAACGCCGGTAGCGGAATTAATGCTTCACTTTGGTTTTTTAGAGGTTAGCAGTTGTGTTCACACACGAGACGGGTTCAGCTCCGTAGCTGAACTAATCGGAAGTGTTGACTCTCTTGCTAAACTTGGCCGGATAAAGTGCCCGCACTTATATTTCTATTCTTACCATTCAGGGCCAGGAATGTCCCACGGAAAAGCCAGATTACCTTGTTGCTTGCATTGCATTCCACTGGGAAATACTTGAACTTAACTCAAGGCCATAACCAGTCTGTGCTGTTATGAAGTTTCCAGGATTGTTATATTTTTTTCTTGTCGTCGTCATCGTTCTTTTTTCTTTTTTATGTACTAACTGTATTTGTACTAGAGATTTTTCGAGTCCGAGGTGGAATCTGTCAATACTTTTCAGTGTACATGTCACATCTGGGCTGTAGTTAGAGTATTAAACACTGGTCAAAAGGGAACGATACATCAGTCCGACTCTTCAACCGGCTATTCCACATCTACTACTAATAAAAGGGAATAAAACTTACATTTTGTTACAGCGAGCAAAGCGTGTGATGCTTCCGTGAGAAGGGGGCCGAGTGGTGCGGAAGAGAAATTCTTCTCAATCTATTATTTGCCTGTTTTAGCCATGTAAGAGCTCTGTTCTCCCAGATACGGCCATAAATCACAGCAAAATATTTCTGCCTTAAGAAGCAGTTGACCTTCTAGTTGTTTGGGATGTGTTGTCTCTCTGATGAATCACTGCCTACAATTCCTTTGGGCACGGAGCTGAAGCTCCTCAGGAAAGCCTGTGCTTTGATAAGCGAGGAAACTGCGGCATCTGGGAGAAACTGATGATTCAGGCTGAGCAAACAATGAGAAAGCTCTTGTGAGAAAGCCTGCGAGCCCAAAGGACCTCTGTGTTTGCTCCTCCCATGAAATAACAGGCACGTTCATAGAAACATAGAATTATTTAGGTTGGAAGAGACTTTTAAGATCATCGAGTCTAACCGTTCCCCCAGCACTACCAGGGCACCACTAACCCATGGCCCTCAGCACCACATCTCCATGGCTTGGAAACCCCTCCAGGGATGGGGACTCCACCACTGCCCTGCCCAGCCTGGCACAGCCCTTCACAACCCCTGCCAGGAAGAAATTGTTCCTCATGTCCAACCTAACCCTCCCCTGATGCAACATGAGGCCATTTCTTGTTCTGTCACTTGTTCAGTAGGAGAAGAGCCCAACCCCACCTGGCTCCAACTTCCTTTCCGGGAGTTGTGCAGAGCCAGAAGGTGTCCCCTGAGCCTCCTTTTCTCCAGGCTGAACAACCCCAAGTCCCTCAGCTGTTCCTCACAAGACTTATGCTCTAGACCTTTCACCAGCTTGGTCGCCCTTCTCTGGACATGCTGCAGCCCCTCATTGCCCAAGCACTTAAGCCTTGTAGGTCACATTCTTTGCAGCACTACAAGAAACACCCCAAAGAAAGGAAAACTTTGCTAAATAACAAGGTGTCCTTCAAACCAGCAAGGTCCGGGGAATAGGGTAAACTCATTCTTCCTGTTGGTTGCTGGGTTGGTAGATGTAGAAGCACCCATGGGTGGCTGACCTTAGCTTGATGTGTTAGCCACAGTCTTTCAGAAAGGAACCCTGTAGTGAGTCTTCCTCACCAGCAGCCTTCATCCCTTGCTGTTAGGCTCACTTGAGGTCTCTGTGCCCCAACCCATGGACAGCCACATTCTGCCCTGATGGCCCAGGGGATTGGCATCAGCAGCAGTGAATGGGTGAGGAGCAGCCTCATCTCATGTCCCCAGGTCACTTCCAAATTGCTGGAAAGTGAGGTGGGGACAGTGTCCACAGAGGGAAAGCGGAGCCAGAGGGGGATGAGGAATGGCAAAAGCAGTCTCCATCTGCCTATAGCTTAAGACCACACAGAGCAACTACAAAAATAATTTATTCAGAAAGCCAGGCTGAAAATACCGGTGACTTTTCAGTGTCCCATTCTCTCTGAGATCACAAGACCCGTCTTTTTCATCAGCTGCTCACAGAATCCCAGCACGGTGGGGGTTGAAAGGGACCTCTGAAGATCATCTCGTCCAACCCCCCCTGCTAAAGCACCCAGAGCAGGGTGCCCCGGATCGCATCCAGGCGGGTTTGG
>VZZY01011844.1:0-21405 GCA_013400335.1 Eurystomus gularis | reverse complement strand
AGAGTAAATAAGGTTTTATTAGGTTTTTATTAGGTTTTATTATAGTAATAAACTCATTAAATACTCATTTGATATCCATATTTGCTTGCGAGCCTGGTGAGGAGATATTCCACTTTGCCCTCAACCCTTCTTCCCTTTAGGAGGCGGGTCGGACCTCTGTGCTCCGACCGCAACATATGGTTTTATGCAAATATATATAGAGAGAGATATATTTTGGTAATAAACTTGTTAAAAAGCCATTCAGTCTCCGTAATTGCCTACGAGCCTAGTGGGGAGATATTCCACTTGGCCCTCAATCCCTCTCCCTTTAGGCGGTGGTTCGGACGTCTGCACTCCGACCGCGACAACTGGTTACTTGGAAGAAAGGCAAAGTGGAGGCAGAAAGAAAGGCGTGTGCCTGAAAAGGTAACATCTTGGAGTCTGTTGAGTGATGGGCTCCAAGGTACATCCATATATGTGTGTCTTTGCTTCTGCTGTGCTTTAGTCATTTTAAATTCTCCAGTGGATTTCATGTGCACACACACTTTTTAAACACTGTATAGTGTTCAGTAGTTTCATCCTTGTAGCATGTGACATTTTAGGCTTTCTTCGATATAAGTCGAGCTGGTATTCTTGCCTGTGGACATGACAATGTAAAAGTTATTCCTAATACTGCTTTAGTAACATTTTACAAAGGTGGATGTGATTCTATGACTGCATATTCCTTTCACCATTCTTGTTGTTGCATATGAGTTGTCTTTATATGTCACTCCTTCAGCAATGTGCCCTTTTAGTTTATTGCTTTGAAAACTTTTTGCTTTTGGGTGACAGCCTCGTATTATTGTTTGAGATATGGAATACTTTTTAGTTAATATTTACCTTTTCCCTTTCTGAAATAGACTCTTTAGCATCCTTTAAAATTGTTGCATTTTGAAAAGCCATGATTTATTGCACAATAAAAACCAAAGCAATACAATTTAGGTCACAATTAACTGCAAAAGCAAATCAACATTTAATTTAGCACCCAGTATTTGAAAAATCTATAGTGCTACAAATTTTACATTGTATCAATTCCTCCAGCACTTACTGATGTGAATATCCAGTTCTAGTATTTGTAAAGAATGAGTGTTTGGTGTCAACCAGCTGTGAAGTAGTACCACAACAAAGCCCACATCTGCAAAATCCCAAAACTTTACAGAGCTGGATAAAGTGAGGCAAACATATAAAACAGAAACAAAAGCTGCTATATGACATGAAATGAAAACACAGAAGTGGAATATAGTTGTTCTTCAACTTTCTTCTCTCCTGTTTCTCCACCTCTGTCATTTAGGTAACTTGTAACTCATTCCTCTTCTCAGTCCTGCAAGACAAAAAACTATATGAACATGTGAGTAATATCCATATATAATGCTGCTTCTTCCAAGTTTTCCTTGTAGGAGAACAGTGTAAATAGCTTGCAGCATACAAAATTCTCTTGTTCCAACAGTGATAGTAAAATGCTTCTTTCATCTCTTGGAAAGCCTCTAAATTTTAAAACTACTCAGCATGATGCATTCTTTAATATTTTTTACTCTGTTTTGCATGGGTTTAGCATTATGTATAGTATGGTGGCAGGGAGAACACCAAGTATTGGAGAGAAAAGATTCAGTCTTTCATGTAAGAACACTTAATCAGAACTGTGCTTAATAAAATGCTCTACATTCAAGAACTGATTTTTATGGTTCATGTAAGGTTTGAGAGTTATGGTAAGTTTCTTTAACTTAAAATTATAATTTTAGTTGTTGTTTTTGAGCAAGGAGGTGAGATACATCTTCACCCACCTCTTCTGTATATAATATGTGCATTCTGCGTGTGAATGTTTGAAACCTTCTCTCATATTTCCTGAAAAAGCCTCGTAGTTGAAACCATGTAATCTTGAGACAGGTGAGTTGGTGGACACATTCTTTGCAATGTACTCTCAACTCTGATTTCAGAGGTACAGGAGAGCACTCTCAGATTGCAGGATTCAGCCCTGCACTAGGGGGGAAGCATGAGAGAGTGAAAATATAAATTCCTCCTATTTAACTCTATCTCATACAACAGCTCTTGGAAAAGATAAGTCACAGGCACATTACTGAAATGTGTCTGTATGAAGGAAGACAACACATGAGGCAGAAAGTATAGTATGCTGCCACATCTGCTTTAGTAAACGCAATCTTTGGATAATCCACTTGGCTTTTAGTGTGAAACTGAGGAGCTTGTGTATCAAATGTCTGGATTTTTTCCAGTGCTCACTCTGTATATTATAGAATTTTTCTGGGTTTTCTGTTGTCATATCTGGGTGTTGCATTATGTACTATATATTAATCCTAGATGATAACCTTAAACAATAGACAGTATCTGCATTTTATTTTCATGGTGCTGTGGCATAAGCAATAATCAAGGACAACCCACTGCAGCTGCCATTCCATTAAAGTATTCCATTAAAGTAATTTTTTTTTTTTTTTTAATCCCTTAGTGAAGTCCATCTTGGGGGGAAAAAACAAACTCATAGACTATATTCAAACTGAGATGCAGACTTTTTAAGTGGCATCTATTTAGCCTTTTAATTTATAATCAGACATATTCTGAGTATACTATATTGAAACAGAGGAATAGAGGTGTACATATGCTGCAAGAAGCAAGTACTGTGAATAAAATCCTACTCTGGAAAAAATTACACATTGACTCAATAACCAGCTCAGTTCCAGCAAGAAGTCATTGCTTTTGTAATCAGACTCCCAACAGTAATGGTGTCCTGATAGCTTTCAAGGTTGTTAGTACAAGTATTCTGTCCTAATATTGGGGGGAATTGGTACTGAGGGGCATATTTGCCTCACCATTATCAGAAGCACTCTGAGTCTCTGATGCTGACCAGTCATGCTGATAAGAACCATTTCTGACTCCTTGGGCCATTACGCTAAAAATGTTCAATCAGCCTGAGGATCCTAAAGATGAACATGCAATAGAGGAAACTGAGAGAACATCATATTGCTTCCCAACACATCGAAGTATTCACTTATCATAGCTGTAATTCATCCTTTGTTTTAGGCACTTTGCCAGCATGCAAACTTCCAACAACTTCTCTACAGAGATTTGAATGCCGTTTTTCTTTCATAATGCTGAAATGACTATGTTATGATCAACATGAAAAATGTGAGGCCAGAAAACCAGGCAGTTCTGCAAATAATCATTAGTGCAGATCTGGAGAGAAAACCCCCTCAAAACTTGAGTGCATAATCTGAATCTTCATCTCAAGATCTAATTGTTGGGGGACTGGCAGCATCCCAAAGAACTGATAATGAGATTTAGAGTCTTCTCCTGGCAGTCACTGGCTTTGCCACACACTGCTGGGACACAGCTCTGCTCCAAGCTTAGTGGAGTTACTTGAGATTTACCAATGTACCTGAGATGGGGAATGGGCTCTGCATTGGAAGTGGGAAGAAGTTATTACTACAGGGAACTATTGCAGAGGTAATAACCTCCTTGTACCCAAGTGGACAAATTTCCCTCTTTCACACATACATATCATCAGAGTTGGTAGGAGTTTGCTACCTCCCCACACTGTGCAGAAAGATGAAGATTAGCACAGGGACTAGTGCTAATCTTCTAGTTACTTGAGGTCAAGACTGAGGTAAATGGGAAGACAGAGAGGATGCCTTCTCCTGCTGCTGCCTTTGCTGCTGTCGTTCAATGGGTAGGTTTCAGCCAGTCTGGTAGCTTTTTTGACCACTAAAATGATCTTTAGAAGTCGATGTAAAGCCCCTTTATTATTTGCTTGTTTTTCCTAAGTCCTATACAAACCCTCCAGGAAACTGTACTGTTTACCCTCATAAAAGTAGCTCTGACATTAGTCTCAGGATGTTTATTAACTAAAATTGAGCTTTCTAAAGAAATTCAGCTTTCATCTCCGTACTCTTTTCGTTAAATAAAGCAATGCTTCGTCTCCCCAGCAGTACTTTTGGTCTACCTCAGCAGCCCGTGTGGTACGTTCTGAAAGGCTCCCCAGAGGTAAAAAGCCCTGCAGAGAGACACGGGGCTGCTTTTCCCACAGCCAGGGAGCTGCAGGAGCCCGGGGGCAGCAGCTGGGGGTTTCCCCGGGAAAGGCGGCGGGGGAGCGGCGGAGGAGGGCGCAGCTTCCGTCGCCAATCGCCTCCCGCAGTAGCGTTAGACCCGCCGCGATATTCGCGGGCAGCGGTGCCAGGGGCAGCAGCGGCCACTGCCAGGAAGGGCAGCTTCGGGCAGCGGGGCGGCTGCGGGGCTCCCTCCCCCTCCTCGCCCCCCCTCTATCTCCTCCTCCGCCCGCCGCGCACCCCGCGCAGCATCCCCCGCTGCAGAGCCGGCAGCGAGCGGCAGCGCGGCNNNCAGCGCTGTAGAGAAGTCCCATCGCCAGGACGGCGGCCAGGAGCTCCTCCACACTCCAAGGTAGCCCGTCCTAGCCTTCGGGGACTTTTTCTGCTGCTTTTTCCGTCTGCCCTCTGCCACCCCTCCTCCCCCTTTTTTTATTTTCTCTTGTCTTTTTCTTTATTTTTGTTTATTTCTTTATTCTTTTCCCCCTTTCCTTTTTTTTCTTATTTTTTATCTGTTTTTTTTTTTTTCTCCTTTTCTCCATTTTTTTGCCTTTTTTTTTTCATTTGTTCCTGTTTTTGCCCCTTCTATCCCTGGTCCCCTAGCTGCCCAGCCGCAACCGGCGGGCGAGGAGGAGGCGGCGAGGGTCACTCTGGAGTTTGCTTGGGGCACTCTTTCCCCCTTGCAGGTGCACTGCCCCGGCGGGCCGGGCCGTCAGGACTCGGGAGCAGGGGGGAGGGAAGGAGCGGGGGCAGAAGGAGCCGGCGGAACACGGAGCGGCTCCCTCCAACTTTCCCGGGGCGGACACGGGGGGGAGCCGCCGCGGGGAGTTCTGCAGGGAACGGAAAACCTACAGAAAAAGGAGTGTGCGGTAGCGCTGTGCATCACGCCCCTCCCGCCCCTGCACCTCTCGCCTCATTGGGGCTCCCGGGGAAGGAGCCCCCCAAGCCCTCCCCGGGGGTCCGCAGGCTCCGGGGCTCGGCGGGAGCGGCGCGGAGGGGGCGCGAGGGGGGCACAAATGGTAAAAGATACGGAAGGAAGAGACCCAGTGGCTGGGACATAAATCAGACAGACTATATGGGGAGTCGATGAGAATAGATCTTTTCACCCTTAAAAAAAAAAATAGCCACTTTGGAAGAGAAAAAGAAGGCTGATTATTGGCATCCAGCTCTGAAACCCAGGCAGCTGATGCTGAGGGGAGCCAAAGGGAGCAGTTCTTCTTGGTTTAAAAACAGCAAGACAGTCTCTGCCAAAGATTGCTGTAAACACTGAATAAAGATTTCATTGTGGCTTGGTGTGACTGGAATAATTAGGCAGTTAATTGTTCATTCTGATCTTAAAGTGCAGTAATCAGTAGTGCACAGTAGGAAAAATACCAGGGAAAGGGGTGAAAAATAGCGATAGGAAAATGATAGGAAAATGTATCGCTTTCCTTTTTTTTTTTTTGTTTTTTTTTTTTTTTTTTTTTTGTTACACTGGGAGCACGTGGGTCCCGGTCTATGTAGATAGAGAACATCTTTGTAAAGCTGGGGTGTAACTGCGCTTTTGCTGCCACTGTGTCAACATCATTTCGGGCTGAACAAAATCAAATTATGAGACTTAAAGAAATCCTGTTTCATGGTAATGAAATCTGAAGATGCCTGGAGAACGAACACCTAAACTAGATTGACTAATACCAATTAATGCATTTTACATATGTGTGCACTTTATTGCCAGCTCAGCAGGGATGAAAGCTAATGGTGCCAGCTTTTGTGCTGCTCTAAGACGTTTTTCAAGCAGACACACAAGCTTTAACGGTAAACTGTTTTGAGTTTTCAATACTGTGATTGTGTTCCCGTTAAACTCAAGTTCCTTGCAGCCATGACTCGTTCATGGTAATCTAACGAAATGATCTCTTGTTACACAGTGTTAGCTACTCCTTGTGACACAGTAGGAAAGTACAACCTGTGTGTATTCGTACTAGAGGTGGTTATAAGTTGTCAAGCAAGGGGTGCTTACAAGCAACATGAATATGACTTACTGATATTAACTAGAAGGTGGCACCGCAGGCAAAAAATGTTTTTATTTCCTATATATAGCATGTTTTTCCATATATACACATTCATTAGAAGAAGCATAATAGTGGATTAATTATCAGAAAGGACGGAAGGATGCTATGTTTAAAACAAAGAACATTTACAAAGCAGTCGATAGTCATTTGAGCAAAGTAAAAGAATTACTGAAAATCTAATTGTAAAGTAAACAGACTCATCTTTCATATAACTTCCTTGACTTTAGAGTAGTTATACGAAAGATTCATTTCGCTTGGAGACATCCATGTAGCCTGCCCACCCATCATAAATAAATAAATAAATCTGCTGGAATTGGGCAAGGTTTAAAAATAAATTCAATTAAGTGTAATTTTCTGTCACTGCACATGCAGAAAGCTAGGAGCTACCCATTGCAGGGGGAGGGAGGGACATGCAGATGCACATGCAGAGGGAGGGAGCTTTCATTCCAGTCTGAAAAATAAAGCAATTTGTTATATTTTGTTGAAGCTCTGTTTGTTGAAGGTTTTGACCTGCACTTTGTGAAAATTTTGTGGAAAGACAAGTGGACAAAACATGAGGCATATTGTCTATCTAACAGTATAAAAGTAATGTAAACCACTGCAATCTTAGCTGGGGTCACAGTGTTTAGAAGAGCAAGGACGGAATGGTGACTCCAGAGTTTTGTCCATAGTGATGGTAAAAGAAATCCCGTAACAACTGGGTAGGTAAGGGCTGATGTTAAGATCAATTTTACAAGCCTTTTTATTAAACTGTTGAATGCACTCTGTCTCACCACAGTGATATTCACTATTCTGTCTATGAAGAGTATTCCTTGATTTAATTGCAAGCTGTATTGAAAGGATGTCTTCAAGGCATTTTACTTACTAGTACAGTCTAGAGGGGGATGTTGCTAACTTTATTTGCACTTATCTAGTCCAAGAAACCTAAGGATGTTCTCCTGCTGTTACAGAATTTCAAAAAGTGTAGTAAGTGATCACATAAGAGACGCTGCTTAAGTTTCTGCTGGTGATGTTCTGACAGAGAATGTTTCTAAAAATCTGCATAGCGTACCCCTTACACAAATACCACATTAAACTCTGGAATAATTTGAAGACCAGTTACACGATTTTGAGAGAAGTCTGAAGTGTTTTTTCCTCTATTTTCAAATACAAAATTTACCAAGTAGATCCTCATTTCTGTAGTAGTATGAAACAAAAACATGCTTTGGCCATTGCAGGAAGTTTGGACAGAGGTCTTTCTTGCATTATTATTACATGTTTCTCAACATATGCAGAGTATTCTACACTTTTATTCAAGGAAATAGTTTGCCGTCAAATTGTAGTTAAATCCTGAATACTGCCTTATACCTAAAAGTTGTTTGGAATGCACAGTACATCTTCATAATAAAATTGCATTGTCACAGGCATAATTGTTATTCACACGAAGTAGCTTCACAAACAGAGTCCATCCCTGTAAGTATTGAGTCTCAGTCAGGCCAATTATGACTAAATTACTGCATGTTCTCTGCTGTATCAACTAATTAAAGGGTAATTAATAAAATGATAACTTCATTCCATAGCAATGGCTACATCTGGTTGTTGTAGCAGAGATTGTTTGACATATGGTTAAACGGTCAGATACTGCATTGTGTGAATGCAACATTTGCCCAGAACACCTGGCAAGACAGAGGAATTTTAACCCTTAAGACATTATTTTCAAGAATCTATGTCAATATGCTGGTTTGCTGATTCTCTCCACCTAGTCTCCTTACGTGATCAAGAAAATTTAGTTGTCCAAGTTAATTTAGGTAACTTTGGTGGAGCAGAAGAACAGTGGGAAGAGGACTTGGGATATTAGATTGGAAATGAAAGATACAATAGTACTGGCTTGTCATTGTGGGAACTAAAATAGGTGGGTCTAAATATGAGAGAAGACTCTCCATTGGTTCTCATATTACTGAGAGCTTCCCCTTTAAGGAAAGCTTCCTTTTTAAGGAAAATGGGGCTGGAATTAGCATGGAGACAAAACTATCTTTTTTTCCTGTATACAATTGTATGCTGGGATTAAGACTGAGGTTGTGGTCACAACAGCATGGAAAAATCTGCATTGCAGCCTTTCCACACTGTACCTGTCATATGTAGATAAAACAAAACCTCAAGGACAGTAACCGTAAAATTCACACATGCCAAAACCCCAATCTTTTATCAAATCAACAGATTATATAAATAAACAATTCTATTATAGGGACCTGATGTACAAGACAATGTATGCACATACCCTGAAATATCAGTGGTTAAAAATTTCAGGACAGCCTATACATATGGTGTATACATATCTTAAGGGAATCTATCTTAAGCCCCAACATTGCCTTGAAAAATGTTGACCACTGCTATTTCAAAGTATGCAGAAGACTGTATTTCTGCCCTTTAAAAGTATGAACTGTAAGTAGTGATACTTTTAACATGGGTTAGATGATAGTTTCATATCTGTACTGGGTCAAGCTGAATCCCTCATAAAACTAAGAACTTCAAGAAATGAAGTAACAGGCATAATGTTTTCCTTCTTTTTAGAAAAAAAAAATGTATAAAAGGCGGAAAATAGCTAGTACTTTTTCACAAATAGAGCAAATTAAAAAAGGATGCAGTAAACTTCAGGAAGACATGGAAGTCTGTTTTTTCCCATGCAAATGATCCTCAATGAACAGTTCCCCCAGTCAATAGTCAGGGTTGCTCATCACCTCGCGTGATCAGGTGCAGAGCGTGGCCAGTGATGGTTATAAAGCACTGTTTGTCTGTCTCTCTGAGAGCCTGAGTCCTGCTTCTTGAGAATTTCCAAGCGCATGGATCCATCTCATTTTCATTCTACTCATGTAACTCATTAACACCTGGAAAATCTTTCATAGCATTTAACTGCCTCAGATGTACTGTCCAGCACATGTTTTCTTAATAGGGCTTTCACTGTGGTATTGTCAAAGCGCCCTTATGTCACAGCTGGGAACATGAATCTGTCATGTCAGTACTGTACCTTGTTTTAGACAATAATAGTGTATGAGTGTGTTTATGGAGGAGCTGAACATGCCCATATACTGTGTTAATAGGGAAGAATGTGAAGCTTGTTTTCCTAAATAAAGATTCAGGCTGGTGGTAGTAGAGTACTTTGTACCATTTAAACTCTGCTGCCTCTAAGGCATTGCACTTAAGGAAAGGGAAGTTTGAGGCAAGCAAGACATGTCTTAGTATTTTAGTGGTGTAATGCTGCTAGTTAATGATATGTCATCATTTAAAATTCATTGGGAAAAAAGTTGCCAGAGGTTTCTAATTCAGCAGAAACAACTTCACTAGATGTTGATATCAAAAGTCTTTATCCTGGGAATATTTGTTTTTAAAACAAGTTTGATTTAAATATATTTGGTTATATAAGAAGAAGGGGAAGAGAAGTAAATGTTTCCTAATTTGATATACTTTTTATGGTCATTAAATCACTGTAAAACCCAGTTTTAAATAGATTACTTTGTAGCCCTGTAATCAGAATGCCTTGGGTAATTAAAAAACTGACTGCAATGCATGTATAAGACCTACTTTTTCACAGCAATTTTGAACGTAGTTATATACAATTCATCTGAAAGTTAAACACATAAAATTCACCAGCTACAACTCTACCAAGTATGTTATGATGGTATTCCAAAAGATAGAGCCCACCTTCGAGAAGTGTTTGCAGATTTGAGAAACCATAACTCTTACAGAGTTGACTCAGGACCTCATTTAAAGAATGAATGGATGAAAGGAGCGCTTAATGTAGACAGAGTATTTCAATTTTTAAACTACTTGTTTTGCTTTGAAAAGCATTAAGTATAGTTCATATGCTAAGAAATAAATCAAATGGATTTCAGATACAGGTGAAGGTACACTGTCAAATGCATTCTGTCTGTTTGAAATGTTTGTCTCTGTTGTTTTTGTAATAGCTCTTCAAAAGCCTGAGCATGCAGGGGTTGATACCCCAAACTGTAACCAATCCAAGCTTAAGCTGGAATCTGTGAAACACCAACATGTCAGGTTACAGGACTACCTTCCAAATTTCTCTCTTGATTTTTCTCCTTTGCGCTGTTCATGTTGTCTCCTTGTTTTTCTAACAGTGAAAGCATTGAGGTGCTTTTGTGGGCCCAGGCTGTTAGTTCATATCCATGTCCTCCTCAAGAAGGAAGGAATAGGGCTGGTTAGTGTTGCTGTGGAGCCTAGACGGGAGCTGAGCACCATGTGGCTGCTGGATCACACCACACCTCTCTTCCCCCCTATGGAATGGGAAGGAAAATAGGGAGAAAAAGGCAAAACGCCATGAGTTAAGATAAGGAGAGTTTAACAGAACAACGCAAGAGAAGAAGAAACAACAGTAATAACAATAATAGTAATTAAACAGTATATAAAGAGGATTATATAAAATGCATCAAAACACCAGCCCTGCACCTACTGCCCATGCCAGAGACTCCTGCATGCCCTGCCCAGCTTGCACTCCGTGCCTTATATGGCAGGCATGACATCAGTATTCTCTCTGGGATGCCGTATCACCATAAGTCTTGCTTTTCAAGGCCCAGGATAGCGTTGCGGGTGGCAGCATGGGGCGCTAGTTATGTTTCCAGTCATCCAATGGTTGCTTTCACCATGGAAAGAACATGATGCTTGCCATGGCAGGTTTGTGGGAGTGGGATATAGTCTATGTGACAAATCTTTCAGTATTTATGTTTCAGCCATTGTCCTCCATACCACAGAAGCTGTAATTTCTTTGCTTGCTTGATCGCAACACATTTCACATTCATGGATAACCTCTGCAATAGTGTCCATGGTCAGGTCCACCTCTTGATCTCCAGCCCATCCCTGTGTCGCATCTCTTCCTTGATGACCTGAGGTGTCATGGGCCCACTAAGCTATAAATGATTCACCCTTATGCTGCCAGTCCAAATCCACCTGAGCCACTCTAATCTTGGCAGCCTGATCCACCTTGCTGGTTGTTCTATTGTTCTTCAGTGGCCTGACTGTTGGGTACATGGGCATCCACATGATGTACTTTCACAGCTAGATTCTCTACCCAAGCAGGAATATCCTGCCATAATCCAGCAGCCCAGATGGGTTTACCTCTACGCTGCCAGTTGCTCTGCTGTAACCACCCCCACAGGGCATTTGCCACCATCCATGAGTCAGTGTAGAGGTAAAGCCTCGGCCACCTTTCTTGCTCAGCAATATCTAAAGCCAGCTGGATGGCTTTCATCTCTGCAAACTGGCTCGATTCACCTTATCCTTCAGCAGCTTTGGCGACTCATCATGTGGGACTCCACACAGCAGCCTTCTACTGTCAGTGTTTTCCCACAATGTGACAGGATCCATCAATGAACAGGGCGTACCACTTCTCATTATCTGCTAGTTTTTTATATGATGGGGCCTCCTCTGCACCTGTCACCTGCTGCTCTGGTGACATCCCTGAATCTTTGCTCTCTGGCAAGTTCATGACCACCTCCAGTATTCCTGGGCGAGTGGGGTTCCCAATTTGAGCCCGCTGTGTTATCAGTGCGACCCACTTACTCCACGTGGCATCCGTTGCATGGTGTGTAGAGGAAACCCCTCCTTTGAACTTTCAGCCCAGCACCAGCAGTCAGGGTGCCAGGAGGAGCTGTGCATCAGTATCGAACACTTCCATGGTAGCTCGAACTCCTTCATATGCTGCCAGTATCTCTTTTTCGGTTGGAGTTTAGTTGGCCTTGGATCCTCTGTACCCCCAACTCCAGAAACCTAGAGGTCGGCCTCGGGTCTCCCTGGGTGCCCTCTGCCAGAGGCTCCAGGTAGGACCATTCTTCCTGACTGCGGTGTAGAGCACGTTTTTAATAACTTGTGCTGCCCAGATTGGCCCAAGGGCTACTGCCTGCACAATCTCCTGTTTAATTTGTTCAAAGGCTTGTTGCTGGTCAGGGCCTCATTCAAAATCATTCTTCTTCCAGGTCACATGGTAGAGAGGGCTCAGAATCAGGCTGTAGTCTGGGATGTGCATCCTCCATAATACCATGATGTCCAAGAAAGCCTGAGTGTCCTTTTTACCAGTTGGTGGGGCCAGAGCTGCTATCTGAATCTCCTGTGCAGGTCCCTTTACTTTGTTTTATGGCAAAACCAGCCTTCAGAAGGATATGAGTTATTTTCTTCCCTTTCTTGAAAGCCTCTACTACTGTGTCACTCCATACAATGATGTTGTCCATGTACTGCAGATGTTCCAGAGCTCCACCTTTCTCCAGTACAGTATGGATCCGTCCAAGGCAAATGGTGGGGCTGCGTCTTCACCCTTGGTGCCATTGATTCCAGGTGTACTGGACATCAAGCAAACTGTGGCCTGCAATCTGGTGCTATAGGAATAGAGAAAAATGTGTTAGCAATATCAGTTGTTGCATACCACTTGGCTGCTTTCAACTCCAGTTGTATTGGAGCTCTGGTATGTCTGGCACAGCAGTGTAACATCATTCAGTCCATGGTAGTCCACTGTTAGTCTCCATTCTCTATTAGACTTTTGCACTGGCCTTATGGGGCTGTTGAAGGATGAGTGAGTTTTGGTGATCACCTTCTGGCTCTCCAGTTGATGGATCAGCTGCTGGATCATGGAGTCTTGACTGGTGCAAAAATGACGGTGGTGTACCGTGGTGGTAGTGGTTGGCACCTGCTGCTCTTCAACACTCATCAACTCCACCACAGAAGGGTCCTCCAAGAGCCTGGGCAATGTGGGCAACTGTTCAGTTTTCTTCTACATTATTCCTTTTAGCTTATTACAGAAGCAAATCAAAGGTAAAAAATGAGTCTATGTAATTATGGTGGGTTGACCCTAGCTGAATGCCAGGTTCCCACCAAGGCTGCTCTATCACTCCCCCTCCTTAGCTGAACAGGGGACACAAAATATAACAAAAGGCTCCTGGGTCAAGATAAGGACAGGGAGATTACTCACCAGTTACTGTCATGGACAAAACAGACTTGATTTGGGGAAAATCAGTTTAATTTATTACCAACCAAAATCAGAGTAAGATAATGAGACAATAAAAACTAAATCTTAGAACACCTTCCCATCACCCCTCCCTTCTTCCCAGAGTTAGTTTTATTCCTAATTTCTCTAACTCCTCTCTGCCAGCAGGGAAACAGGGGGTGGGGTCAGTTCATCACACCTTGTATCTGCCACTCCTCCCTCTTCAGGGGGAGAACCCCTCACACTCCTCCCCTGCTCCAGCATGGGGTCCCTCCCACAGGTCCAGAAGTCCTGCCAGGGGCTTGCTCTACTGTGGGTTTCCCACCGTGTCACAGCCTCCTTCAGGCATCCACCTGCTTTGGTGTGGGGTCCTCCATGGGTTGCAGGTGGATATCTGCTCCACCATTAACCTCCATAGGCTGCAGGAGGACAGCCTGCCTCACTCTGGTCTTCATGATGGGCCACAAGGAAATTTCTGCTCCAGCTCCTGGAGCACTTTCTCCCCCTTCTTCTTCACTGACCTTGGTGTCTGCAGAGTTGTTTCTCTCACTCCTCTCTCCTGTCTGCAGTTGTACCATTTTTTTTCCCCTTCTAAAATATGTTATCGCAGAGGCACTACCACTGTCTCTGATGGGCTCAGCCTTGGCCATCAGTGGGTCCGTCTTGGAGCCAGCTGGCACTGGTTCTATCAGACATGGGGGAAGCTTCTAATAGCTTTTCGCAGAAGCCATCTCTGTACTCCTCACTACCCAAGCCTTACCACACAAACCCAATACAGTAATTAACCTTTCTACATGCCTAGGTATTGTGAGACACAGTCAAGACCCCTTGCAATATGTAACTTAGCAAAGCAAGTTAAGGATTGAGTGAAAGGCTTAACTATAACTTTCCTTGTTTTTAGTACTTTAATTTAGAGTTGCAATCATGATGTAACATAAATTATAATAGCAGTGGTAGATCTCTAGTCGGCAAATCTCTAAAGGATAATACAGTTACCTCTCTAGATTATTATATATAGAGTGCCTTCTGTATGCTTAGGCTATTGCTCAAATTAGTCGATTTTTTAATTTTAAGACACTTTTGAAGGAGAGAGAAGTGCTTTAACAGGTGAAGAGCTGCTGAATCTCAGTGAGAATTAGGAGACTTACTTCTGGAAAGGGGAGCTTCCTAAATGAAAAGAAGCGATTCCCTGCAAAAAAAAATTCAAGCTTTGCCCCAGGCATCCTCCAATCCATGCATAACCTGGAGGTCATTAACCATTCAAGCACATTTGTATTTCTTGACCTGCAGGTGTAATATCATTAAGGCTTCACAGCAAAATGGTATGTTTTTAAGGAACAGAGTGAAGAAATAAGAAGGAAATCAGAATGCCTTATTCAGGATGATTGAAAGGTAGACTAATACCTCCCTAGAAAGGGAAGTTTGGGCAGAGTGTGTATCAGTGGTGCATGTCCATTTTAGCTGGCCACTCAGTTTCTTCCAGAAGGGCTGCATGCATTAACCAACTACTGTATCTCCAGAGAGGAACCACTACACTTATTTGTTTGGTTTGTTCTTCCCATATGGATTTGGTGTAGTCTTGTGTTTCCTTCAGAAAGTGATACAGAGATGGGCAGGCACCATGCAAACAATTAGGAGTGCCTGCTCCTCATGAACATTGTTCTCCTAAATCAAGGATGAATAGGCTGGTAAAGTTATTCCTATAGCAAGCTTAAACATCTTATTTTCTGAGCACCCCATAGACACGCAGGGGACATCCTGTCAAATGACTAGTACATATCCTTGATGATGACAAGGGGAACAGCTACCAGGCCTATTGGAAAGGCAGCAGTCAACTACTGACATTATCAGACTAGCACCTGTGGCCCCCACCTTGTATCCCTGTGACCCTCCTTGGAAGGAAGGGCCACGAAGAGCAGACACATTGCCCTGTTAGAACAAGCTCAACTGAAATCAGCCTTCAAGCAGATGACAAGAGAGGATCTGTCAAACCAGCCTTCAAGGGGACAGAGAGGAAGTTGAGAGAAAATGATAATAATAGTAATAAAACCTTGCAGAGAGTGAACAGAAGAATAAGCTGCGGGAGGGCAAGAAAACGGAGGATTTGTATAGTGAGGCAGAGAAAAAGAAATGGCAAATGTCTTAATAAAATAACAGAGACAAAAAAGGACAGGTCTGAGGGACTAATACAAAAATAAGACCGCTGTTTCACAGGCTTGTGAATGAGCATGGCAGAAAGCAGAGCAATTTGTGTTTACAGATAGAGATTGGAATAACAGCATCTAGATCTCACAAGAAGTCTCTGGGGTGAGCACAGGGTATTGGAGGTGTTTTGTAAAAAAATCAGATTCCTAGATTTACATGTGGTGTTTCAGATTACAGTTCATCCATATGCCCAGAGAAAGGCATCTATCAGCGATGCGTCATAGATATTAGGGTTGTATACATAATGGAACCAGTGTCTAGAAATACTGGACTGAATCATAGCTAAACTTTCCTTGTGTAGTATATAATCTGGAAAATATATACTTTACTATATACTATATAAGTGAGTTACTTTATACTATGTGAGTTCAGGAGCATTGCTAAGGGTGCTGTGTTAAATATGCTGTGGTTGAGAATCCAGTGTTTTGGGTGGGCTAGTTGTGCTGACTTGTCTGCATGCTACACTTCACCATGAAGTCAAGAACTAAGGAGCTGAATGTTAGATTCAAATGTGTAGAAGAGATAACGGAAACAAACAAAAAAAAAAAAAAGAAAAAGAAAAAAGAGCAGCTCAGCACTGAGTTGTCAGACTCTGCTTGTCTATTTGCCATACCTGTTTGTCCTATATAACTCTCCAAGTGCCCTCTTCCTTGCTGTCATGCTGCTCTTGGGCAATGGAAGGAGCACTCATGAAGACTCATTTATGTATTGATGACTGCTAAATACATGGCTATTAGAGAGGCAGTGAATGAACCATGGCTAGCAGTAGTGATATCCAGTATAGCTATTAAGTGTTAGGTACTAACTATTTGCTATGTCCACCCCATTAATTTGTTTCTTACCTTTGGGAGAAGGCACTGCAGTGCATTACCTTGGTAATCCCTTACTGGGTTGTATAGCTGTTTATGCAGAATAAACATATATAATGATGTGTGGCAAGTAGGCATTTATTTTTTACTACGAATTCCTAGCCTTAAAAAATGTATTTTGATTAAAATCTGTTGCCACTTTTATCCTGTTGCAGATCAACCCTTTGATTACAACGTCCTTGTTATGTTGAAAAATCAATAATTATAGTATCAAAAATAATTTATAGGGTTTTCTTCTCCATGTGTCAATTTAGTAGAACATTAGTAAAATGCTCATAGATAATAATTTGAAATAGTTTTTTATGCAATTTGTTCTCTTTCTTTTCTAAGATATCAGTGCTTCAGTGTTAATATCCTTGCTGTGGGCAAAAAGTGATTGTCCCAGGAGTGCATGGCTAAGATTTTTGAGGCTGCTGTTGGATCTGGACATTTAAGTTCCCAGTACTTTTAATGATTGCTGAGCATCCAAATTCTCTCCATAGTTACAGTTACTTACCAAAGAGTTGGTGGACCAAAAATGGTTTTGTTCTGAGATAAATTACCTTCTTTTCTCTAGGAACTTACCAAGTTATTTATTGAAGAAGCAATTACAAATATCATCACCTGTTTGACTTACTAGCTGTAAATATCCAATCTATCAACCATTACATGCATTTGAAAGTGTTTTAAAGTCTGTTGTCTATCTTTAGCCTCTTCAGGAACTATCAAGAGGGGACTGAACCAATTAGCTTCTGATTTAAAATGTCATCCTATGCAGGATGTTTATTGGAAGACCCTCTGCTTTGCAGGGCTCCAGGAAAGTTAGAAGGAAGTCTGTTTTCTATGTTAACGGTTGGTGTCATCTCTGACTAAAGAGATATATCTTCAATTCTGTATGCTCATGGGCTATTCAGACATGTCTGAAATAATTGTTTTGATGAACTTATTTCCATGATGATTTACTTATCAGGGTACCATTTCATAATGTCAATCTATTACTTGAAGAGCATTTGCATGATGTGGTGAAGTAGAATACAAATTTATACAGGGATTTTTCTTTTCTGATTTGCTTTGTTGCACAGATAGAGATGACTCAGAAAGTGTCCCCCTGCTGCATAACCCTACTGCCAATAGTAACTTTAGTAACAATCACATAGTTCTCCTTTAAAGCTAGCAATCTCTGCAAGGATAAGAAACACAGGGTAATGTAATGCTGCATAATCTGAATGCTCACTATTAGAAAAATTTGTCAATGATAAAAAGGTAGAAAGTGGGTTTTTTTGAAAGATGAGTACTAGATTAAAGTATTTAGAATGGAGATAATATCAGTCAACTGCAAGAGAGGGTACGTTTGAAAGTTCTGGCCATATTGACCAATAAACAATTTATGGAGAGCACACAGACAAACCGTTAGAATATTTTAAGACCGAAGCTTCTGTCAAACATACTTTATTTATGACTTTGCAGTACAATCATCTCCAGTAATGTTTACAGGAAGTTAAAAATGAGGGAAAGGGGAAAGAGGCAGCATTCCCAGTGTTTTATCCTCTTGTCCTCTGCCAAGTGTGGGGTACTGTCAACATTGGTGAGACATATTTCAGTGTCAAAAAGCCCTGGAACTAGAAAAATCACAGATGTGACATGTTAAATATTTAATGAAAAGGAGAGGAAAGAGTGGTGCTGCTTTATCTGAAACTTGTACTAATCTGATGCCAATAGGTGAGAGCTGCAGGCACAGCCAAGTGAGGCTGGGTGAAAAAGGAGGCAGGGATGGGGTGGGAGAAGGGTCCAGCCTTAGCACAACTTCTGCCACTGTTAGGCACCCTATTGACAAAGACAGTCTGGTGGGATTGTATGTCTAGATATAGGTAATGTTTGAGTTTGGCTCCAGATACAACAGAGATTTTGTTTCTTCTGCCCACACTGTGGATCTGAATGCTTCAGGAAATACATGGGGTTTAGGTTTCTACGACCAAAGTGCCATGCAATGGTAAAAATTAGTAGTTATAATTTGTGTTTCAGAGGTGCCTGCAGGTGCTAGGTATGATGCGGACAGCTGTGGTGTACAAACACACTGCATCAAAGTGCTTGCAATCCAAATACTAGAGGTGGGAGATCACAGTTCTGTTTTGCCAAAGCTTAGATTTCGAAATCATCATGTTTTAAAAGGAAACCAAAGCCTTTAGAAAATGCTTGGACAAAAAACCTGTCAAAGCATTCACATTTAGGAATGAATCCGTCAGGATTTGGATTTGTGTCTTTCAGAAAGTCACAAGAAAGAGTCCTGAAATAAGAAATCTTTCACTTTAAAATGTTGAAGTTCGTATGTTTCTGATTTTTAAAAAAAATTGCTTTTTTTACTTGAAGGAGAATGTATCTCAAAAAAATCCAAATGTTGCCGTACAAGTTCTGACCAATGGACTAAAAACACAAGGCAGAGTGAAGGTAGGACAAGCCCATAGAACAGTATGGGCCATCAAGCAGCAAGGTTGGGGAAGAGCTAAACACTGGAGTCAGCCTCCTGCTTCCCAATCCCATACCACAGATCTGCCATTACAGTTCACCAGATGCTTTTCGACCACAAAGTCTCTGAGCCACGGGTCGCAAGCCTTGGATTTGGGAGGTGAGCCACGCTCACTGCTTTCGGCATGCACCAGCAATGTTATGTGTGCAAAACACTAAGAGTTGCAACAGTAAACCCTGCTGTAACAGGCATCCCTTTTGACATCTTGTCATCTTGGGATGAGGCCATTTTACCACCCCATAGCAAGGAGGGCTCCCTTTCTGGGGATATAGCGGAAATTATTAGTAACCTGCTGTACCACTTAGATGTACACAAGTCTGTGGGGCCAGATGGGTTATACCCAAGAGTGCTGAAGAAGTTGCCGGATGTGCTTACCAAGCCACTCTTCATAATTTATTAGCAGTCCTGGCTAACTGGGGAGGTCCCAATGGACTGGACATTAGCAAATGTGACACCCATTTACAAGAAGGGCTGGAAGGAAGATCCACGGAACTACAGGCCTGTCAATCTGACCTTGCTGCCAGGGAATGTTATGGAGAAGATCATCTTGAATGCCATAGCACATCTGGACAACCAGATGATCAGGCCCAGTCAGCACGGGTTCATGAAGGGCAGGTCCTGCTTAATAAACCTCATCTGTTTTTATGACAAGGTGACGTGCTTGGTGGATGAGGGAAAGGCTGTGGATGTTGTTTACCTGAACTTCAGTAAAGCCTTTGATACCATTCCCCACAGCATTCTCACAGAAAAACTGGCTGCCATAGGCCTGAATGGGCATACGCTCCACTGGATCACACAATGGCTGGATGGCCAGGCCCGGAGACTAGTGATGAATGGAGTTGTATCCAGTTGGCGGCTGGTCACAAGTGGTATTCCCCCAGGCTCAGTGCTGGGGCTGCTCCTGTTTAGTATCTTTATCAATGATCTTGACAAGGAGGTTGAGAGCATCCTCAGTAAGTTTGCAGATGACACCAAGTTAGGTGGGAATGTTGATGTGCTTGAGAGTAGGAAGCCTCTTCAGAGGGACCCGGACAGGCTGGATTGATGAGCTGAGGCCATTTGTGTGGGCTTCAACAAGGCCAAGTGCTGAGTCCTGCACTTGGGCCACAACAATCCCATGCAAGGCTCCAGGCTTGGGGAAGAGTGGCTGGAAAGCTGCTTGGTAGAAAGGGACCTGGTGGTGTTGATCGACAGCCAGCTGAACATGAGCCAGCAGTCTGCCCAGGTGGCCAAGAAGGCCAACAGCATCCTGGCCTGTATCAGGAATAATGTGGCTAGCAGTAACAGGCAAGTGATTTTTTTCTCTGTACTCGGTGCTGGTGAGGCTGCATCTTGAGTACTGTGTTCAGCTTTGGGGCCCTCACCACAAGAAAGACATGAGGCACTAGACCATGTCCAGAGAAGGACAACAAAGCCGGTGAAGGGTCTAGAGCACACGTCTTAGTGTGCTGAGTGGCTGAGGAAACTGGGGTGTTTTTAGCCTGGAGAAAAGGAGGCTCAGGGGAGACCTACCTGAAAAGAGGTTGTAGAGAGGTGGGGATTGGTCTTTTCAACCAAGTAACAAGTGATAGGACAAGAGGAAATGGCCACAAGTTGTGCCAGGGAAGTTTAGATTGGATATTAGGAAGAATTTCTTTACTGAAAGGGTTATTAGGCATTGGAACGGGTTGCCCAGGGCAGCGGTGGAGTCACAATGCCTGGAGGTATTTAAAAGACATACAAACATAGTGTTTAGGGATGTGCTTCAGTCTAGGAGTTGTCAGTGTTATGTTAATGATTGGATTCAATGATCTGAAAGGTCTTTTCCAATCTAGGTAATTCTGTGATTCTGTGACACCCTCTGCCATCTGAACACCATTTCCTAGGGCAGCACTGCTTCCAGCCCACGGCTAGAGAAACTGCCAGCAGATCAATACCTGTCTCCAAGGCTGGTGTCGCTGGCAGGACTTCAGGCTTTTTGACCACGGGTCGGTTTACATGACACTAGGCCTGCTGGTAAAAGATGGGATACATTTGTCTCAAAGGGGGAAAAGGGTCTCTGCACAGGAGTTGGCCGGGCTCACTGAAAAGGCTTTAAACTAGATTTGAAGGGCAAAAGGGATAAATCAAGGCTTGCTAGATACAAGGGGTTGAAATCATGGTTAGAAATCACAGTAGCACCTGGCAATGGTCAGGTAGGAACTAGGCCTCCTCCTGTCCAAAAGGTGACAGGATCAATAGCCCAACTGAAGTGCACCTACACCAATGCTTGCAGCATGGGCAACAAACAGAAGGAGCTGGAAGCCACGGTACAACAGGAAAGGTATGATCCTGGAGAAGGATCACAGGCCAGCAGGAGAGTACCTGAAGTACAAGGTAATGGAATTCCAGTCAGTAAGTCAGCTTCAGTGGGGGCCCAAATTAAATGCCTCTTAGCAAATACATAGAGCATGGGGAACAAACAAGAGGAGTTAAGAGATGTGTGCACATCTACAGGGCTATGATGTTATTGGCATCACTGAGATGTGGGGGGATGGCTCCTATGACTGGAGAGTGAGAATAGAAGGATATAGGCTTTTTAGTACAGGCAGGCAGGGAAGAAGAGGAGGGGGTGTCAACTTCTATGTCAATGACCAGCAGGAGTCCATGGAGCTTTGCCTGGGGATGGACGAGGAGCTGACCAAGCTTATGGGTCAGGGCTAGAGGGAAGGCAGGGGGAGATGATATCACAGCGGGCATCTGCTACCGGCCATCTGACCAGGATGACTGA
>VZZY01011841.1:59478-124527 GCA_013400335.1 Eurystomus gularis | reverse complement strand
CCCCAGGCCGTGCTCGGCCGAAGCCGCGGCGTTCTCTGCGGGCAGTCGTTCCCTGCCTTCCTCCTCCGCCCTACCTGAATTCTGCTTTTAGCCCGAGAGGTGCATAGGGTGCACGGCGGGCATGGGGCTCACTCGGCCCCAGAAAGGCGTTCGCGTTCGTCCCTGTCGGGGCTGGCGGGGTTCGCTGCTTAAATGCTGGTCGGGCTGTGATACTTGTGAGCTCTTGCTGCCTGAGTCACGTACTATTAGATCTTGGGGTGGATGGTGTTATAAAAATAAGTCCCTGCATCGCTTTCAACTTCGGGGTATCTTAAACCATAATGTTTAATTCTGCCACGTGTAACGTGTTCAGTGGAAGTGTGCCCTCTGGAAGGGTATCGGTAGAGGTGTGTTTTTATAGACCGCTTATTACAGCGCATCATGGCTTTCATTGCCTGTAAAGACACTGCTGTATGTCATGTTTGAATTCATAGAGCTGCTAAAATGAGTTTTTTATTTCACCTCTTTATTGCTAAATAAAACTTTTAATACA
This sequence comes from Eurystomus gularis, assembly GCA_013400335.1. Lineage (NCBI taxonomy): Eukaryota > Metazoa > Chordata > Aves > Coraciiformes > Coraciidae > Eurystomus > Eurystomus gularis. The sequence goes on along the minus strand of VZZY01011841.1, from coordinate 123,995 downwards.
AAACACTAGCTTTTGATGGGTGACTTGATTAATCTTTCTTCATTATCTCAATAGTTTGACCTGTTTAAGATTCTAACGCTTTCTGTTTTCTTTCTGCACTTTTTAAGTACCCTTTTTAAAAGGTTGTATTTTTGTACAAAGGGAACTGCTATGAGAATACTGCCTACAGCAGTAAAACTATCTTTTCTTTTTTGGCCTGCTCAGTCTTCAACCAAAAGCTTGATCCAAAATCCACTTCTCACTGAATCAGGTTGCTGCTGCTTAGTTGCTCAGCTGTTAAAATGTTCGGGTTCTTTACGTTGCTTTCCAGGATATCCCTTTTATCCTCCTTCCATCCCATATGGCCAACACCTGCTTGGCTTCTTTATTTCAAACCATGTAGCCTGTATTAAAACACATTTAATTATCATGTAGGATTAGTGAAGTGAGCTGGATTAGGACCCTGTCCTAATTTGTTACATTAATTAATGTCACTTTCTTTAGTGTTTGCAAATAGTATTAAGCAGGTACTTCAGACCACTAATCAAAAAATAGAACCATAGAATGGTTTGAGTTGAAAGGAACCTTTAAAGGTCATGTAGTTCAGTCTTCCTGCGGTGAGCTCAGACCAGCCTGACCCAGGATGCTTCAAGGGATGGGACATCCTACCACCTTTCTGGGCAAACAGTTCCAGTGTTTTACCACCTCATTGTAAAAAATTTCCCTCTTCCTATGTAGTATAAATCTACCATTTTTCAGTTTAAAACCATCACCCCTTGTCCTGTCACTATAGGACCTGCTAAAAAGTTTGTCCACATCTTTCTTAGATGCTCTTTTTAAGTATTGAAAGGCTACAATAAGGTCTCCGGTCTGAACAACCCACAGCTCTCAGCCTGTCCTCACAGGTAAGGTGGTCCACCCCTNTGATGCAACCCAGGATACGATTGGTTTCTGGCTGTGAGCTCACATTGCTGCCCTATGTCCAGCTCTTTATCCATGAGTACCCCTAAGTCCTTCTCCTCAGGGCTGCTCTCAGTCCCTTCATCCCTCAGCCTGTATTGGTAGGGGATTGCCCCAGCCCACGTGTAAGGCCTTGCACTTGGCCTTGTTGAACCTCATGAGGTTCACACAGGCCCACTTTTCCAGCTTGTCCAGGTCTCTCTAGATGTCATCTCATTCCTCTGGCATCAACTGCGCTACTCAACTTGGTGTCATCTGCAAACTTGCTGAGGGTACACTCAACCCCGCTGTCCATGTTGTCAACTAAGACGTTAAACAGTGCAAGTCCCAATACCAACCACTGAGGGACACCACTCATCGCTGATCTCTATCTGGACATTGAGCTGTTGACCACTACTCTCTGGATGTAACCATCCAACCAGTTCCTTGTCCACTGAACAGTCCCCCCATCAAATCCCTATCTCTTCAATACTAGAGAAAATAATTTTGTGGGAGACCAGATCAAAGGCCTTGCAGAAGCCCCAAGAGACAACATCTGTAGCTCTTTGCTTGTCCATTGATGTAGTCGCTCTATCATAGAAGGCCACTGGTCAGACAGGACTTGCCCTTGGTAAAGCCATGCTGGCTGTCTCGAATCACCTCCCTGTCCTCCATGTACCTCATCATAGCTTCTAGGAGGATCTGTTCCATGATCTTCCCAGGCACAGACGTGAGGCTGACAGGTCCATAGTTCCCAGGGTCTTCCTTTCTACCCTGTTTAAAAATGGGTGCAATGTTTCCCTTCTTCCACTCACCAGGGACTTCACCTGAAAAACAGGGCAGGCTGGGTACCTGTAAACATCCCTTAATGGTTTTGTCATTGTTGGACATTAATTAACACTTTGTCAGTTCATTTATCTCGTTCTGTTGCAAATATACAGAGCTATTTTCTGTACCAGCTCTAAGGTAAATGCCTTTCAGATACCTAATTAAATGATGTCTAAAAACTTGCCTTAAGCTACCAAATTTAATCATATCAAAGAATGAAATCAGGTTTTTGGAATGCAAAGTTTCATTTCTTCCTGAAGGCTAAGGTTGGGTAAGATATAGTTAGATAATTTCTTATTCTATCTGCCAGTAAAAACTGTACTGTATTTAATGTTCTCGGCAGAAGTGCAGCCTTGGAGCATCAGTATGGGTAGGAGTGAAGCGGCTGTGACCCCTGCCCGGGGCTCTGGCAGCTGACTGCTCGCCACAGCCCAGCTCTGAGCAGGGGACAGGAAAAGAACAGCAGTGGCCTCTGCTGGTTGTAGGCTTGTCCTGTGCTGGAAATGAAGGTTGCCGGTCGTTTCAGCAGTGAACTACACCCTGCAAGGACAGGAGAGAAGGTGACAGCTGCTCCCGTGATATCAGCTGGACTCTAGGGACAAGACTCAAAACCAAAGAAGCCAAACTGAATCAGTGTCAAGAAAAAACTTTGCACGAGCTCATTATTTTAATTACTTCTGATTTTGTTCTAACTTTGTTACCATCAGGATTATCCGTATTTTTTATTGACCTCCTTTAGGATGAAGAACTTTGAATCTGGAGTTTTGTTTCAGTTTGGAAAAGAACTGCTGCACACATTACAGGAGTGTAGGAGGGATTGTAGGTGCAACGTCTGTCTGTACTGATAGTAATCAAATTGTGCCTCAATTTTCAAGTCTAATGCAAAAGCCAACTTTTAATTTTTATTTTCACTTTTCAACAGTATTGTTCCATGTATGTCTTTCAGTGTTCAGCAGCAGCACATACAATCGTGGTAAATTTTGTACTGCAAAAGTCTGTGCCTTGTCTATTCCAGATTTCTGTGCTGTGTTTGTCGTTGCCTGTCCTTCTCCTAACACTTCTGCATCGCTCTCTCAAACTGGCTCTGCGTAAAAGTAGAAAAGACATCAGGATTTTACTTCAGGTCCTCCAGAAGCCTGGGGTACTGGGAGACAAATACCAGTTTATGAAGATTATATGGAATAGTTGTTGAAGAGCATATGAAAATGAATTTTTATTAATAAGGAAATCCAGTGGAAAATCATATGCTTAAAATAGTGGCTTTAACTTTACAGCCGTTTTCACTCTATTGAAGCTGTTTAATCACTCACATTTCCCTTCTGTGTCGATGTGATTGACTTCGTACTTTTCACCTGCACTTGGCAACTCCTGGAAGAAACAGCTAAAACTGTTGCTCTACTTGTTAGTGAATCTATTGTCTACCTTTGCAGAGATGCTAGTACTTTAAAATATTTAAAATTTGTTGTATTTTTAAAAATAACACAATAGCCTATTACAGTCTTTCTCTAAAGTCTCAGTCATTCCTCTAGAGGTGCTACACAGGAAACTTCTCAGTTTTGGGGTGTGCCCTAGCACTGCAACCAGGTGCCTTCTCAGGTGAGAGACTAGCAGAACATTACTCATGCTCTGCTACACACAAAGTAAACATGGGTTCTGTTCCCCAGATGGAATCTGCAACGTAACATTGAGAGTGCTAGATGGTTGGCCTGTAACACTTTTGTCATTAATTTTACCTGGTATCACTACTTTCTAGGAAGAAAAGCAGCTGTAGTGTCAGTCCTTAAAATATGCAACATTAATAAAAGTTTGTTAGCAATATTAAATGCTTGTTTTTTATCCGTGGATGAAGAATATAGCAGCAGAGAGAGTATGGTTAACACAAGGCCACAGAACAAATTGAGTTCTAAGTCTACCAACAAGTAGTACTAGATGCGTTACTAAATTCTAAGGCAAACTAATGAAATCTGGTGAACTACTTCATAGCTACTAAGCAGGGTACTGTTTACTGTTGCAGTTCTCAGACCCTTGCTGTTCTAAAGGACTCTCTTCAGTTACTTGTGGCTGTGCCACACTTGAACTGTATGGACTGAAATTCCCATGCTGGCTGTAACTTCAGTTTGGGTTTGCTTGACTTTAACAGACTGCTTCTGTTAGTCAGATTATGTTTTAATGTTTTTATTTTCAAATGGGCACATAAAATTCTTTGCTGCACTCACCAGTGAAACCAGTGATTGAAAATTTTGATGCTAAGATGAATTTTAAGTCAGGACAAGTCTCTCCAATAAAACTTCAGATTTATCCTTTTTATATATGTTTCAAAAAAATTATTAGAATGTGCTCAATTTTTTTTTTTTTTTTTTTAATTTTAAGGAACGGGGTTGTATAACAGCTCCTGTCCATGTTTTCCAAGCTGGGACAGCACAGTAGTTTCCCTGAGTTAAAGCTGTAGGTGTGTAGTACTCCAGGCTGGCAAATCCATCCAAAATTTGCTTAAAATCATGACATTTAAGTAAGTGTAACACCATTTGAATTCTCATGTTTTAGCTTTTGCTTGTGAACTAGAAACAAATGTACTTCTAACAACTGTATTTTTGTATCATGGTTTGACTTTAGGCAATGGCATTTTAAGAAACAACTCACAATTTTCCCAGCAATGATGGAAATACTGATACAACAAAGCAGCTCTGTGTTCAGCCAGAGGTGAGAGCAATAAAGGCCATCGCAATGTCCTGCATACATGGTATAGCCAGGCCTCCATAGGAGGGTGTTTCGGTAGCTATACCAGCACATTTGCCTACTGTAGGCACAAAACAGTAAATACACTTAGAACTGAATTACACATGTTGCCAAAATGAAATAAGCTGGACCAGGAGGGGCAGCTTTATGCTTATAGGACATAACCTGAAGTAGAACATGCCATAATGTGGAAATGTCAATAAAAGCAGCAGTCCTCTCTCATATTATTATAATAGCAAAAGCTGGAATAGACCTGGTGGATATTTAGCATGTATGTGATTTTTAAAATTATACACTGTGAGTACTGTAGTACACATTTGGTATGGAGGATTTCACTAAAGAAGTAGTTTTGCAATGTTAATGTTAATTTCCAAGGAAAGATAAATGTTTTCTGCTTTGCTGGGTTGGTTTGTTCATTTATCAAACAAAGAGTGCTTCCTACTCTTTCTTGGTTTGCTTTTGTGTAGCTAAAGGAGTTGGGCTTCCAGCCCTGTCAGCTAGCTTGCTTCTAAAGGTGCTATTCTGGTGGAAAATTGTGTTTTGATGAAAAAATAATGCTTTGTAAAAATCTAGTGTTTGCACCCACTAACAAAAAAATTTAATGTAGGTCAAAAAGGTAAATGAAAATACTGTTAGCCACTTGAATAATATCTGTAAAATTCTCATTGACAGCCATAAGGCTGCAGGTACAGTTCAGTATTTTAGGAGAAAGTTCGGCATAGTGAGGTAGTAAACCACTGTACTACAGTATATTGAGAGAGTACAGCTGTATTCAAGGTGAAATCTTAGTGTATTTTGAGACCAGGAGCACTGATCCAGTAAGAACAACACCGAGTCTAGCAGCCTAGCAGCTTCTTTTAGGTTACGCTGCTCAACTTAGGTATCTCACATCTTTGTGACTTTCACCTGCTGCCAGCTGGGCACTAAATCAAACTGATCATCTAAAGGATAGAAATTACATTTGTTATCGGTGTTTGAGTTCTAATTGAACTGCTATGAATTCCCACAAAACCGCGTTATCTAAGTTGGCTCCTACACTGGGATTTAGAGGCTCATTCTGTGTTTAAAACTGGACACAGGTTTCACAATTTTTGTTGTGCAGCTTTCCTAAACGTGCAGTTACTACAATCACTTTGATCAGTCTGAGGCTCTGTATGGCTAGAGCAGTGTCTTTTTTATTGCATTTTATTCTCCCATTTTTCTTCTATTTATGTACTGCATACCTTGTGGTGCCAGCACTCCACTGGCAGAACTGTATTTTCTGTCCGTGGGTGTAACATGCCTGGAGACATTCCAGTCCTTCAAATACAACCTGCTGATCTTCCAGCAGCTTTGCTGCAGGGCTGCCACAGTGTGTTATCTTCTCCAGACGCTACAGGGTGTTGGGTTTGCTTTGCTTTTGAATCTGTTTTAAATTGTTTCTCAGAAATTTACTCTAATAAGTTTTATGATTTCTTTTAGTGGCTTTTGTTTCTGTGTTCTCTGTACTACCTGGATTCGCAGCCTCTGTGCTTTCTCTGTGTGTTTTCTTTGTGCGTCCTTTTTTTTGAGTACTTACATGATCCGTGTGGTTTTATGATCCTGCATTGTGTAATTTTAATGTCTCTTTTTGTGGTTGCAATTTTGTTCTCTATTCCCAAGTAATAATATAGGAGTCTTCATAATCTACTAGGTTCTCTGATGCTTTACTGTGAACAAGGCATTTAATTTCCTGTTTGGATGCTGCCTCGTCTTGATGTCTTATCATAGGCTGAGGTTTATTTTCTGTTTTATGTTGCCTTTTTTTTCCCCATCCTCCTTCCTCCTCTGTTCTTTCCTCTCCTCTTCCCTCTCCTTTTTCCTTTCCTCTTGCCTAAAAGTTTCGGCATGATTATTTCTTCTGCTCCAAGTGTATGGCCCCAAATAGAAGGTCTGTCCATCATCTTTTCTTCATAGCATACCATGAGCAATTCTATATGATCTTGTAATATGCTTGTCTTCTCTCCTCTATATTGCTTTTTGGTGGTTTTTGTTCTTGGGGATGGTTCTTGGCCAGGCTTTTTGCTGTGGTTCTGTTCTTTTCCTATGTTACATGCCTAATTATCTCTGAGACTGTTCTGTTGAAGTGTTGCTGTCCATGTTACATTTGTCTGTATCTCTTCATAATGTTAACATGCAGTTTTTGCATATTTTCATTTTCAGCTTAATTCCTATTTCTCATTTATGAGTATTTTAATCTGACAGTTACAGAATTCAGCTACCTTATATAATTCAGAAATGCACTGTTGCTTCCCCACATTTTCGACCACAGTTGTTTGTTTTTAAAAAAGCTTTTCATGAATTCGTGAGAGAATGTAAAATCCTAGAAGGTCTCTAAAAGCATGAACTTCCCTGGTCTTCTTTCAGTATATCCAGATGCTGTTGGTACGTGTAGTATTCTTTACAGGTAATGACCCAGATACACCTTTTCAAATGCATTCCTACATCCATTTTGTTGTAAAGAATGCCCAGTTTATAAACGTATTATCTCTTTGTCTAGAATGAGTTCACGGTTTTACATATTTCCAACAGTAAACTTGTTTCTGACACATGCGTGTTTCACATGTTGAAAGAAAGCATATAGGCTCAGGACTTTGCTCTGTCCTCCACGTATAAGGATGTCTCCTACAAAACAGTTTCTGAAGTGAAGCCTGCTGTTCATAGAAATTACGCTTGTCTTGTTTTTTTTTCACTATTAAGACTATGTTTGAAAAACCACTCTTTTCCTGTGAGAGATGTTTTATTACTATTTAAAAAAAAAATCTTTGTATTTGGACACTACTTGTGTTTGTCGGAATACATTGTATTTGCTTGTATTTGGACACGCTTCTGAGCCGTGGGATCTGGATGCTGCATAGACCATAGAAGCCTGGCACCTCAAGTGCACGGGAATTGTTTTTTCTAAAAAAAAATTCAATGTAAACAAATGTAGAGACTTCAGAGCTAGACTATGCATAGGAGTTACCCTGAAGTAGGAATTTAGGTGAAATACTTTGACCCTGCGGAAGAAAAAATAAAGCTTTCCAGTTTCGTTCAGGAAGGGGGTTGATCTTGGCTGCTGTGACCAGTGCTAATCTGTACTTTATTTAGATAGGTAGCTAAGGGATTTTTATAATTTCATAAGCATATATTTTTCCTACTTGTTGATGGGAGTCTTTCATGCTGTAACACACACACACAGGCATTTATTAATACAAATGAGCCCACAGTGAGAAAGTACGAAAAGAAGTGAGTATGTGCTTGCAGGGAAGGTGAAAGTGAGAAAGTAAGGAATTATACTTCCTTAGACAACAGAAATACATTGCATTCTTTAGAAAAATCTGATTAAAGTATTTCTGTTTTAAATTTAATCCTGAGCTTTTCTAGGTCATTTAAAGTATCTGAATGTTCATGTTCATAGTCTAGTAATTTTGGAACCTCATGTGATAGCAAACAAGACAGTGTAATTAATTAGTTTGTGGTTTTATAGTGTTAATTCATGTGAAGGAGCATTACTGTATACAGAGTCCTTCTGGGGATGTAGCTGCACATTGCGAAATATTTGGTGGCTGTTCTCACTTAGGAATTTCCTCCCTACCACTCTGTCATTGATTTTTTTCCTCTTTCTGCAGCCTGTCATCTTAGGAATGCTGGCATGATTGTCTCGGGGAGCACACCATACTTGAAATAGATCACAGAACCGACCCCATTTTAAAGGACGTTTATTGTTATGCTTTTGGCAAGCACAGTAATACTGGTGCCAAACACAAACACCATCTCCTCAGCCAGATAATAAAGCTGCAAAAATCAGAGAGTCAGATTTACTGGGACTTTGGAATGTTGCCTTGATACAGTGACGTCATACAAGAGGGTTTTTAAGGGAACTGGGCTTCTGGCACTTGAAATTAGAAATACCATAAGTGAGCTTTTAAATGAAGAAGTGGTGGGAAAGCCGGTAGGTGCAGAAGAACATGTGGTTTGAAATGGAACTTGTGTACAGGTAATGGGAATTCAGATGCATTGGTCAGAGGGGAGGAAAATCAAATAGACTGCTAGTTAAAGGAGAAAACATGGCAGAAACAAGTGCTTGAAATCTAAGATCCGGGATGGGGGAAGCAAGTCTAGCCCTAAGGGAAAGAAATGGCATAGTACATGTCAGAAGATTGACAGAAGAAAGATAATCCACAGTAGATTGTGACACCAAAACAAAAAATGTGGTGATGAAGGTGAAAGATGAAGTAGGCCTTCTTGGTGGTGATGTAGCAGTTTGGTTTTTTTTTTTAAATTACAATCTGGTGAAGAAACTCCTCAGTTCATCAAGCAACATTAAGAATCCACATGGACTGAAATTTGAAGCTTAAATGAAAAAAAAAAAAGTATCATTGGCCTTGTATAACTGCCCAGCAAAGATAATAATACTAATTTCAGTATCTTAAGACCATCAAAGAAGCAGGCAAAGCAGGAAATAGAATAAACATGGGTGTGGTCAGTTACCTGCAGTGATTGGGCGAATAGTACATCAGACCAAAACACAGGTGGAAGCACAGGGCCAACACACCTTGATTATGAAGAAAAGTGCGGGAAAAGGCAAAAGAAAACCCACGCAGCTAAGGAGCAAGTGACAAGCATCATGAAGGCAAGGAGTAACTCTTCAAAAAACTGATGTCTATATTAAAAAAACAGAAAGGATTGTAAATTCTGGCAGGGAACATGCAAAAGCACAATAAAAAAAGACAATAAGAATTTTGAGCATCTAGCAGAATAATTCACATGTAACAATAAATCTTATCAAAACCAGGAAGTAAGCCGAAGTTTGAGGTGCCAGGATGATAACTGTGGTAAAAAGAGAGCACTTGGGAGGGTGAGGCCATTGCAGAGGAGCTAAATTAGTTATTTGCATCAGCACTTGCTGCACAAGAAACTGGGCAGGTTCTAATCTGAAGTCTTCTTTGTGAGAGACTCCTCAGAGGACCTGCATGGAGCAGAGGTGACTAAAGAACAACATGTGGAGCAAACAGAGCGCGCAAAGAGCAGCACATCACTAGGGCAAGGTGGTGTTCATGAGGGAGTTCAAAAGGAATTAAAGTCTAAAGTAGTTGGATGGTTCCTCAAACATGACAGTGGTAACTTTTTGCGCAGGTTCAAGGACAGTTGAAAATCTGATGGCAATTTTTAAATATTTTTTGAGAAGAGACCTGGGAAACTAGAAAGCTTTTAAGCATAACATCTGTGCTGTGCAGATTAGCTAGCAGGAACAGTTACTGAATATCTTGATAAAATGTTATTTTCTAGAAGAGCCATGTTGGCTTTTCTGAAATCTTATCAACAGTTTTGTGGATAACTGTGGTGTGGTTGACATAGCTTACTTGGTTTTTCCAAAAGGCTTTTGAGAAGTGTTTTAACAGAGGCTTTTAGGAAAACTTAGCACCATGTCACGAGATGGAAGATCCTTGTATGTTTAAATGGTTAGAACACAGGAATAAATGGCCAGTTTTCACAGTGGAAGGTGGTGACTGATAAGGCTCTGTAAGATCTATGCCAGGGCCTTTGCTGTTCAGTGTGCTTGTGAATGACTTTTAAAAGCATGTTAGTGGTAAGGTAAAGTCTGATGATAATAATTTATCCAGGGTAGTAAAAGTCAGTGACTGAGCAATAAAATGACAGCTGAAATTCAGTGCAGATAAATGTATGTACAGAGATGTACATAAGGGAAAGAAATCCTAATTTCACTTACATGAACACTGAGCTGGCTGGAGTTGTGAGTTTTGATAGTCACACAGAAACATCACTCAGTGCTCAGCAGTGATCAATAGAGTAAATCAAATATTAGGAGCCATTAGGAGAAGAATAAAGAACAAAAGAGAGGACATCACCCTGCCATTATGTAAATCTGTGTTTTTGCCGTATCTGTAACATGTTGTGCTGTTCTGGCCTTTTCCTTCCCTTCCACCTCAAAAAAATACAAGGGACTGGAGAAGATTTAGTCAAGGTCAATAAGGATGAACGAAGATATAGAGTAACTTCTCTATGAGAAATGACTAAAGCTACAAATGTTTAGAGTGAAAGGAGATGTTTTCAATGACAAGGAGCAAGCTACAGAAAAAGGACTCAGGAAGAATCTAAATTATCATTAAGGGCAACAAATAATAATAATCATTATAATAAAAAGAAGAGAGTTGAAGGAAAAATCAAAGGGTAAAAAACATAAAGATAGGGAAATAAAGACACTAAGTAGAAAACCTCTCAACAGCACTCACTGGTCCCTGAGGACATCCAGAGACTTGGTGAAAGCCATCCAGCACTTGTATGCACAGAGACATTGCAAGATGTGTGACCACAACTGAATGCAAAATACTGGACTGAGTCACTTTTTTTTAACCAAATACAATTATTTCAGTACTCATTTACATTTGCAATTCTTCAGCCATTGTATGCATTTTTTTCTCTTTTAACTATTTTGTTGAAATGCAAATTATAAACACACATCTTTTAATATATCAGAAGGGCAGCTATTGGAATGATTTTTTCTCTGTAATCTTTATCAGTATTTGAAGAATTTACCATACAACAGTCAACATCATAACCAATCTTCATTTCAATATTCTTCCTTATTTAAATTTTAAAAACTCAGTTGTTCATCTATTTTCTATCACAAAACACCACAGGACTGAGACAACCAGATAACTTCCAATCAGTTTATGACTGCTGGTCTGATGTAGACCATTAGTGGCTAAATTACCATGGGCTGTGGTTAAAATCACTGCAGGTGTTCTACTTAGCAAAGTGTTAGTTAGGTAGCAGGTGACTGTAAAACACTGGGGTTGCGTGGAGTCGTCACTACAGGAGAAGGAAAGCGTAAATGCCAAGCTGTGTTACATCAAAGACAGACATTGAGGATTGCCCTTTACTGATGCTAATTATAGTCTTTGCTACATTAAGCATCTGCTGACCTGGGCCAAAATGTATTTGCCAATGTATATGTGGAAAGCTCTGTAAGTTGCTGGTAGATCACATACAATCGTGTCTATTTTATAGATGTTGTAGACAGCAAAGGCATATGGGTTTACTGAATTTTCAAAGTCATACAGAAAATCAGGGGCAAACTCAAGGTTAAAAACCCAGACTTCCTGATTCCAAATTCTCTGAGAGGGGATAAGGAGTAGAATAAAGTGTAAAATAATCCTAATTAAAAATAAAAAAATCAAACAACAATTTCACATGTAGGTCTCAGCAGAAGAGCACACAACACTAACAATTTTAGGGAAACTGATAATGTAAAACATTGTTTCTTTTATGAAGGATATTTCAGAATTGTTGCCTTAATTTATCCCTATACAACATGAATTGAGTAATGTCACTTTCATGAGAAGAACAAATGATTTTGTGACAGCATTTGTGTGGACTCAGTTTCCAGGTATGCAGTGAACTGCACAGAAACCTGATGCTGACTTTCCTTGGGGGAAGCTAGCAACTGCATGCTCGTCTTCCATGTGAGTTATCTGCCTGAGCTGTCTAGGTCATTGGCACAGAGCATCATCATTATTTTATTACTAAAGAAGTAACAAAAATGGGTTATCATTGTTGTGGACACATGAATAGAAAGAGATGGAAAATTACGGCAGTTTGCCTCATAATTATTTACTAAAGAGCAGAGAAGTGCGAAGACTTTGCAGTTGTGATTTAAATGCTTCATCGTTTAAATACCTGTTGCCTCCCATCCTCCTCCCCAGTATTTTCTTCCCATTTTCTTGTTAATATCTGTTCTTTTTTTCAGCGCTCGTTGACATTGAATGTCTTACTGAGCTTGTCTGCTCTTCTGGGTCATACACCCCATTAGACCTCTGTCCACATCATCCTGTTTTGTTGGTGTTTGCCTTCCCAAGCTGTCTTTTTTTACTCCTGGTGACTTGTCAGAGGTAAAAGTGAGTAGAAACTTCAAAGATGTTGAATACAAATTTTTAATACCCTCCTACTTACATCAGTGTGTGTTGTCTGATTTTTCTGGGGCTCAGAGCTTGGCCAAATACAGATGCCTCTCTAGGAAACTTCAGCAAGTTAAAGTCTTCAGATTTTTAAGTTCTTGTTTCAAAGGATGTAGATAACTGGCTTTTAAAAAATGAAGAAACTGAGAGTCCATATAAAGTAAGCGAGCTGTTATCCCCCACGTAATTCTTGAAAATCACAAAAACATCTCATCTGAAACACTGACTCTCTCTTTTTTCCTTTAAAATCTGAAGATGACACTCATCCCAGAAAAGATCAGCCCACACGGTTAAATTGGCGATGAAATTGAAAATGGTTTATAGTGAGAAAAGTTAGGCAATCTTAACAGCAGGTGTCAGTGTGAACTCTGCCTGCATAATTAAGGGTGAAAACAATCTGATTAAGAAGTTTCAGTGTCATCACATGATATTCTTAGCTGTGGATCTTAAAAGCTCCTTTATTATTCGAAAGAACTTTCCAAATATTGTTTCACATGTCCAATATATATCAAATAGTTACAATCTCATAATCAGGCTATTTTTCTGTTTCATCAGCAATTTTCACTAGCAGCAGCACCATAATGAAAACTTTGAAATTGCACCTCTGAAAGCAGAAACCATATATGTAAATATTTGATGTTATTGGTGTTATATAATATCTGTTGTATTTGCTTTATAGAAGAATGTGCTAAATAAGTGATAAAGTTGATTGAAAGGAGAGACTGAACTCTGAAAAGGCAGAAACAAAATAAAATATTCTGAAGATATCTGAACAACTATATAGTCAGTGGGAAAAGATCTAGTGTAGAAAGTCACTGAGGCATGTAGTTATAAAAACCAATTGTCTGCAGAGCTGGCTGAACAAGCTGTAAGAAGTTAATTAAATGAATTAAATCAGAAACACCTGGTAACTAGTAAAGTAGGGTTTTTTCAGGGTGGAAGAAATGGATGCTTACTTTTACCTTGAAATCCATTTAGGTATTCCCTCTTCCCTTCTGCTTTCAGCCAATACCTTCACCCACGTATTTCTGCACTAGGTGTGAAAAGATATTTTCTCTTATTACAGATCTTTGGAGTGCCTACCTATATTTCTTCTCCAGCGCAGATATTCCAGCTATTACAATGTTGGGATGTTTAGTCTTTATTTTTCTGAGAAGAAAAGCATAGAAACTTTTATTGACATGATTGCTTAACAATCTGGTTTATGTGAAAGCTGACCGTAATCACAGATCAGGCAGCTGCGGGTTTATTCTATACTAGGCTAGGTATGAGGTAAAAATCTCAGTCAAACTAGAAGACATATGGAAGATAATTATTCCTTTAAAAGCTCTGCTATACATACATGCATATATATACATATATGCAGAGGAGCAAGGCTGGAAGGCAGCCAGGTTCTCCCAGCTGAGAATTCCCCTGGCACTGGGGGACTCAGCTGGCATCCAGACTGCTTCGCTGGCTCCTGCCCCGCTCCTATCCCACAGAGCTGAAGCACCTTGCCCTTCAGCTATACTCAGCTGATGTACACAAAGAAGCTTTCACCGGGATTTAGGACAGTGTGAGTCTGTCCTGAGAATCAGTGATCCATAACTGCCTCCATCGTTCAGCCCCCTCGCACCACCAAGGACATTTCATCTTTCTGGCTGCGCGTTTTGCATGGCTCCCATGGTGTATTGTCTGAGGGACTCCACAATGGGAATGTATTATCTTCCCAATCCCTGTAAGGTAGAAAAGTTCTGCTACTCCCCATATTATGTATGGGGAATTAAGGCAGTGCTTTGTTTCTGCCAGCTTTGAAATCTGTGTTTGAATTCAAAAACTTGAGCTGTCTGCATGGCCTGGAGGAGCAGGAGCTCACCTACGTGCCAGTCCTGCTCTCTGCCTCAGATTTCTTTTTTTGGAGAAGCACCTTGACTTTCCAGATGAGAAGCAAAGTGATAGTCAATATGCAGGTGGTTCCCAGGGTACTTCAGCTCTGGCCCCAAGTAATAAGACAGTGTAAATACAGCAGATATCTGAAAGCTGGAGCTATTACAGCAATTAGGTGTCAATAATTTCAGCACAGCACAGCTACATTTTATGAGATTGGGAATCAAGAGTGGAATCTAAAGCCCAGAATCTGTGGACTAGACAAAGTCAGGATAGCCTAAAAGCATCATGTTTTGAGGAGCCGCTTAAAATTATCCCCAAGGTACTTGTAATATGTGGGTTTGTCTGCAAACTCATTCTGTTTGGGACTTCCATATCTTTATCAAGACTGCAAGGTAAAAATCTAAATTTCCTCTGAGAGTACTTGCAAGTAGGAAGGAATCACATAACCTTTGGCTGTACTGCAGCTTCTATTGTCATGTCTAGAGCATTCAGCCTGCAAATGGGAGGCACTGGCCCTTCCATTTTGTTTCTCTTCAGCTGGAAGAATTTAAAATCAGCATCTCTTTAGGGCTGCCTTAACCATTAGGGCACTTGGTGATCTGCTCTGTGGCACCATCATCTTATTGCAGGCTTAAATGGATTGTATTGGAGGCAGAGAGGATGCGTAATCCTGTGGCCTAACAGTTTAGACATTATGGACTGGGCTGTAGACAATTTACCCACAACAAGACAGGATCTCTGTGCAGGAGCACAAATTAATACTCTGGTCTCTTGGCTTCCAGGACAGGACTTGAGATGGTGTACACTCACTTCTGATTACTTAGAATATTGAATATTGACATTCTGCCTTTAAATGTAACTCCAGCTGGACATTCAGCATGGGATTAATCAGGATACAGAAGAAACAAGCTGCACCTCAAACTGTTTCTGACTGTAGCTGAATGCCGTGTCACCTTTGTTGCATGGGATTAAAATAACAGGGGAAGGTGGCTTGTTAAAGAAAATGGAAAAAAAAAACCCATCCTTATGGATTTGGCTATCAGAAGTAATTCCAACTGAATCAAACTTTACTGATTTGGTCTTTACTTTCCTGAAGCCTCCTAAATGTCTTCAGCACTAATGGGAAAGGGATAGGAGTATGTCTATACTAGCAAATAAAACCATTCCTAAGAATATTCCCAGGCACAGAAGCCAACTGGCATAGACTGACTCTCAAGTACACCAGTGAACAAACACAGCCAGCCTCCAGAACAGGGTGGCTGGATGCAAATCCTTGGGTGCTAATGGTCTGTGGGATGTTCTAACTCCCAGACCGTGCCTGGGAATTGCTTGGGAGACTGCTAGTTGGTACAAGCCAAAAGCATGCCAGGGACAGGTCTAATAATTTCAGAGCAGTCATGTTCCCATGTCTGGGAACACGCACAAGTGCTGATTATTTCGCTACCATAGACATAGCTTTAGGTTCACCGGGGTATTGCACAAACTCTGCAACAGTGCAAAGATGATAAAGACTGGTGATTATTGGCAAGGAAACATTTAAAATTAAATCCTGTCTCAAATACTTGTTTTGTTGTGAACCTTTTCACTCTTGAGAGATACAGATTTATAGTTTGGTTCTGGATTTCTGGCCTTGTAGTGTTTACCTTGTTAGTGCAGCCAACCTTTTAATGACTCATAGTAACATAAAATATCCTGAAGATGTCTACAGGTTTTAGAATTAATTCTGTGACCTTTAGGGCAAATTTAGGAGTAGACAACTAAATTTGAAGTGCTTTTTGTCATTCTTAATATAAAGAAGCAGTCTTGCATGTGGAGTCTTCTCTCTCCGACATCTGTTGTTGTCTTCGATACCAGTTACCTATTTAGAAGATGATACAATTTTAAAACTGTCATTAGAGGAGATTAATTTTGGTCACAAAATAGCATGTTATCTATAGCTTTCATTAATAGTTGTAGCTAAAAAGCATCATTTGGTTATGTAATGGTACCAGGGTGGTAGAGAATCCCAGAAAGCAGATGGTTTTGAAAGACTTTCCGGTTTTGTAAAACATTGATTAGTTTTCTTGTGCAATTAACTGTGCTTAATATATAGGAATTGAGTGAAATTATAGCCAGGTTCTATATTAACTTGATACAGAAAACTGAGGCATTTCTTAGGTATGAATAGAGGTTGCCTATTTGAATTATCTTAATTTGTTAATTATCACAGTTTTAAATTTTGTAATTCCTACTTCCTACTGCTCACTACATTTGCTTATTATCGCCTGTGTTAAATTAGCTAAAATTTATTCTTCATAAATTTAAAAATCTATTTCTTAAGCACCGAACACATTAAAAATAACTGATTAGCCTTTGCATTGAATTTAACTTTTCCTGACTCTTACAGTCATTTGATTGCAAATCTTGTGTGAGAGGAAAAAGGTGGGACTTTTACCCCATCAAATATTCTTTTCCCTTGGAAAAAAAAATCAACTCAGCATAAAGAAAGCATAAAGAATTCAGCTTTAACCTGAATAAAATGGTTCTGGTTTTCTGCTAGCTATTTATTCATTCAAGTATCTTTATCTGAATTGCTCTTTACTTACAGGACTAATTTAAATCTCCTGAGCCCACAAAAGGTCAGACAAAAGCTTCTGTCATGGCCCTAATGCCCTTCGTGAGTCACTGTGTATTTTTATGGAAGTGTTTTTCAAATCATGATGATAAAGGAGCCAGAGCCTAAGAGGATCACCCTGAGGATCCTGTGGTCGGTATATTATAGGATATTATCTTACTTTTTTTGTGATTAAATGATGTTTGAGTATTTAAAAGACTAAGGTTTACAGAAAATTAACACATAAAACTGTAGTAAGGCAACATAAAGAAGTTAGAACAGAAAGAAAATGGCAGCTTTTATTAAAGCATATCCTTAAAAGGCCTTTTGGTTTGCGGTAGTTGGAACAGATCTGCAGCATGAGGTCAGATGGTGTCATTGTTCAGGGTTGCATTTACTAACACACAAAAAGGATAGAGTAAATATGAATAAGCATTTTCATTATAAAAGAAGAATGAAGGTAAACAAGCAATAAAAACCATTATTCTTCATTTGTTCTATATCCTACCATCAGCTGAATCAAATGTGTTTTTAAAACTCTTCCTTCCACTTTGTTTCAGCGTCACTAATTCATTTAAGTCCTTCCTGCTTCTACAAATAACATAGTCTTCATGTTGTGACATGGTATTCTAGCGCTATTCCAAAGTATTGCAAGGCTATTCATATACAGAGAGTTAGAGATGTAAAATTATGTAGCAAATAAAACTAGGAATGAAGGTTAGAAGACTCCATTTTTAGATGTTTCATCATTCATGTTGAATTATCATCGAACCACCTATTAAAAAAATAAAATCCTGTAAGGATGGGTTGGGCCAATGTGATGCATGGAGTTTTTGTATTGTATTGTATTTTATTGTGGTAAACATGTTATGCATAAATCAAATATTATGATTGTCAGTTTTCAGGATCAAAGCAGCTCAATAACTAGATCTTTAGGACTGGGAGTGACTCAAGGTAAATAGATTTGTGTAGAGTACACCACAAGCAGAAGTCTACAGTTGGTGTCCTCAATGTGTAAAATCTGTGAAGTCTGGTGTTTTCTTGTCCCCTCTAGGAACTGGTATATTAAAGAAAATCACCAAAATATTATTAAAATAATGATGTAGTGACAAGATGGCAGTAGTAGAAATTTGTGTTATATACTCATGTGTTGTCACATCTCAAACCAGCTATATCAGTTCTCACTACCTGGTCCCATTAAATCTCCTCAATTTAGGGAACTTCAACCAATACCGAAAGTTGTGGTGTGCTCTCTTAGCTTCCCACTTAATTTCAAGTCAGCGACAAAGTTGCAATGGTTGGTGGTAGTTGGCTTGGTTAGAGCATGTGGGATGTGTGGTTTGCAGCAGTTTGTAGTTCACAGCGTTCTCCAGGGCAGCTGAGCTACACCGACAGCGTGCAGCTCAGCCAGCCAAGGCTTTCTGTGTTTAATCACAGCTGATGGACAGTTAACTGCTGAGATTTAACAATGGAAGTAGCCAATGTTGAGGGAAGTCCAGGGATTATAAAAGCAAAGAAATAAAGAGCATTAAAAAATGTTTTTATAGGGTGAGATGAAGGAAGTACAATATTCTCTTTAAATTTAGAGTAATATGATCTGAATTGATCTCTTACTCACAGAACTAATTTAAAAGCCACATGTCTTTAAAAGGTCGGGCAAAATCATCTTTCACAAACTTGATAGTCTTCGTAACTTACTATATATTTTCATGTCTGCACAGATTGTTGTTGACTCAATATAACACATCCAAAAAAACCTCTGCAGTCTATTAAAAACAGACAAGGGACAAAGAAATACAGTTTGTTTAATACATAAAATCTGACTAAAAATGGAACAGGCATGAAAAGGACTTGAAGTAGAAGCTGTAGGCTATTTTCTAACCTTGAATAGGTACCTGATGGAAATTACCTACTGATGAAGTGTTGCCAGACAGAAGAAAAGATCTGAGGATTAGTGCTGCAGCTGGAGGATTGGTGAAAGAGCGATATGAAAATAGAGGGCAAAGGAAGGGAGAGAGGAGGCTGTGCAGACTCTTGAAATTTATAGACCCCTATTAAATGAGATGACATAGAGAAGAGATGCTTGAATGAGTTGGCTGACCCAAAAAAACATATGTCAGCGGGTCAAAATGGAGGAAGAGATCACTAGTGGAGGTGGAGCAGAGCTGGAAAACAGGTTTAAATCACAGAAAAACATGGGCCAAGAACAGGCAGAAACAAAAGACGTGTTTTCTAGAAAGGAGTTACCTTTCTAGAAAAGGGGGAAATGGAGGTAGCCAAGGAACACAGCAGGAGAGATAACAATGTAATATAGGAGACTGTGAATTACAGAAATAAAAACATGTTGCTTGAAGGGACCTCTGAAAAAAAGCAGTCCACCTGTCTAATTGAAGGAAAACTTTTCAGCAGCTGATCAGGTCAGCAATGGCTTTGTCTAGCTGAGTCTTGAAAACCTCCACCCTTCAGATGGAGTCATGCTCTCTGTGGTGGTGCTGCATGTCCACTTGGAACTTCTCACACTGCACATCACTGCTATTGCCCCTTGCAAACTATCTGCAACTACCATAAAAAGTTTCTGTCATCTCTGTGTTTCCTCTTCAGATAGTTGCAGACCACGATTAGCTCACACCATATTTTCTTTTTCACCAAACCAAACAGACTTCTCCCCAAATATGTGAGGAGCGATGCCCATGGCTCCTTTCCATCCTCATACCACTTTGCTGGACTCTCAATTTTCTTAGCATCCCTCCTGAGCCAGGGAGTGGGTGAAGCAGGACTCTATATTCCAGGTAAAGCCACCCTAGCACCAACTAAAGGTGAAAACCAACTTTCTAGCCACTTCTAGCCACTTACTTGCTAATACAGCCCAGTAAGCTGTTGGTTTTATTTGTGATGAGCATACCGTTGTCTGTTCTGTGGAGGCAACTTGGCATCCTCTGTCACCCTCAGGTGGCATCCTCCAGAGTGATGTAGAATCTTGAAGGAAAGGGCTGAAGATTAATAGTAACACCAGGGAGAGGCAGGTCAATATGAGCAAAGTTTCCTTTTTAACACACAAGAGTCACAAGAGTAGGTCTGGAAAAAAAACAACTGTTCCCCAGAAGGAAAGAAGTAAGATGCTAGGAGGGAACAATCTTTTCACTATCTTTTAGAATAAATAACACTAGTAGACTCTTTCATACATGTCCAAAGGATCACAAAGGCAAGGTGAAATTGCAAACTCCAATTATGATAGAACCAAAGACTAATTTAGGTTGGAAGTGATCTCATCTGATCCATACTCTGCTCAAAGCAGGGCCAACTTTGAAGTTAGATCTAACTTGAAACCTAGATCAAGTTTCTCAAGTCCTTGTCCCATCACATTTTGAACAGCTTCAGAGATGGAGAGTCCACAACTTGCATGGGCAACCTGTTTCAGTGTTTGAACACTCTGCCAGTGAAAACATTTTTTCTAAGATTCAATCAAAATTGCTATAGTTGCCACACAGGACCATTGCCACTTAGATTTTCACTGTGTATCAATAAGAAACTGTCCCTGTCATCTTATAATAGCAGAAAAGCCTCCATTTAACTTCTCTTGTACAGGCTGAACAAACAGGGCTCTATCAACTCCTCATGTGTGATGTAGTTGCATCTTAGTAGCCCTCTAGTGGGTTCACTCCCATATGTCCGTGTCCTTATTTCACTGAGAAGCCCTAAATTGAACACAGTACATCAGATGTGGTCTCCTAAGTACAAAATAAAAGAGAAAAACCACTTCATTTGCGTTGCTGGCTACACTTGTCCCAATACAGCACAAGATGTAGTTAGTCTTCATCACCAGAAGGACAGAGGGAAACCTCTCTGATCCTTTGAGACAAAAAGGCAGTGGTGGGTCAAAGCAATAAAAGTCAAACAGATTCTAAAGGCTGTTTTTGGAGGGAAGTTTTGGTTATGAGGGCTCAGTCACAGTCACTGACAATTTTTGAGGAGAAGAGGAATCTCTGAAAATGGACTCCACTGTTGGAATGCTGTTCTGCCCAGCTAAGCGTTTTAAAATAAAGGCTTTAAACTGTTCTCATATTTACAGTGCTGCTTAAAATGTAGTGTAGCTGCACATAAATTACTTCACATCTTGGAAGCAGCCTGGCTGCAGCAGTTTGGAGCACAAGAAAGGTTTGCTTATGCAGTTCAACCTGTTGTTTAGAAATTGCTTGCACAGCAGGGGAAGACTGACATGGAGATTGATGTTAATCTCCACACTTGGCAAAACTACAGAGGGAAAAGAAAATCAGTTAAATAAAAGCACCGTAGTGGTTAGAATAACTAAAGTTAAATCACAACATCTTCATCCAATATGCTTCCATTCGATTTTCAGTAGATTTAAAGTATTTCATGCTTTACTGTAATACTGTAATTGCATGGGAAATTACAAAATAAAACACAGATTGAGGTTAAACAAATAAATGTCTTAGAAAATGGATTCTTCATTACCTTATACCTCAATCCTTTTCTGCACTCCCCTCAATTTGAAGCATTTGAGTGTGGCTGCGGGATGGCAAAGATATTCAGTATCTTGGCAGTGCCATTCCCAAAGGGTTCTGGGCTCCCTTTGCCTATTGGTTCATGTGTGATCAATATGTGCAATATGTGCAAAAACCTGTTTCCATCCACAAGTACAAAGAGCAAAAGTTCTCGGAGCAAAAGTTTCTGCTGTTAACCACAGCATCTTGTATTTTAAGCCATTACATTTCATTTGATGGGCATTTTTCCACTGCTTAAAATTATACCTCTATATGATATTCCAGTTGGTTTGCATTGTTGGTGCTTCCCAAATATGTGACATCAACACATTTTATGCTGTTTGTGTCATGACCATGGAAGAAAAATGATAACCAGTATTGATCAGAAGTACAGTCACTGGTGGATTCTGCCCCTAGTGCTGGTGTTTTACCTACCTTACTAGCAACTATGACGTTAAGTGTTTAAGAGAAAAACACCAGGGGGGAAAAGAGCGATTCAGCTAAGGGACAGTGCTGGCAGAATAACAAATACCTGGGAAGTGAACAGAATTAAGTTTAAGCCATCAATTTAGAATCAGGATTGTGGCTGTTGGATGAGTGTTATTTTGAAACTGCGTCCCAGCAGAAGTAATGAAGGGGGAGAAAAAACTTCTTTTCAAATGGTGCTGTTCTGATCAGGTGGTAGAACTCTGGACTCAGTGTAAACAGCACTTGAAACTAAAGCTTTTTGGCATTTCCACATCTGATTTTATTGGTATAAATATAAATATGACACTACCTTCCTGAAATTGGCTGATTTTCATCTTAAAACAACAAGAAAAGTGCAAACCAAGATTTCCTGTTTAGTTTTAGTCGTTAGAAGGGGTAGGCAAGGTGGTCTTACAGCTGTCCTTGTTTTCTCTGGAAAGAGGACAAATACTTTTCCATGCCTGCCTTAGACACAGCATGGTTGTCACTTTTCAAAGAAAATTGTGTTTGAGGGAAAAGCTAATCAGGTTATCAATCATTTTTCAGACAGAGTAAACCACTTGGGGTAAAATACCCAAAAGTCTCCAGACCAGGGCCAACATTTCCTGGAGGTAGTTAGTATGACACATTTTTAAAAGGCATAGAATTAAATTACTACAAAAGGAAATTATTATGTCACAATTAGAACTGTTAATATATAGTCACAGTATCATGATCCTTTCCCACTTTACAGGTGTAGTTGTGACATTGATTTTTAAACAGTGCCCTGGAAAAACTGAATCATGGTTCATTTTTCAATAAAACTCCAGTAGTGAACCTTCAGGGTTTAACATCTCCATATAAATCTGACATGTCACATCATGCTTTGGTACCTCATGACAGAAAATCTGTTTTATTGTGCTGTAAAATATGCAAATGTTACTGTGACCATAGTTCTATAAAAGCTTGGAAAGTAAGTTTCTCAGTTTTGCACGTGAAGAAGAAATTAATTGCCTTTGGTAGGAGTGGATAGCCAATATATAGAGCCTCTCTGCATTAGGAAGACCAATGGAGAATGGCCCAATAGTGACACTCCTAGTAATTTACACAAATGTACACAGCATCCTGTTTTCTTGGAAATACTCAAAATAATCACTATGAGGCAGTTTCTTTATTAAAAAATAAAAATCTGCCTGGCTTTCCAGAAATTTTGCTCCTGCATGTCTTGCTCACATAGATACGTCCTTGACATCTCTTGCTTTCTTCTGGGTTTCTACTCCTCTCGTCTGTATGCATCGGTAATCAGTCTCCCAGCACCCCGGGGACCTTCTCCATCTCTCTCATCTTCTTGAATTGCAACCTATTTAGTTAGTTACTTAGTTACCACTCCCCAAAGGGGCCCTTGCTCCTTCCAGTTAGTCTGTTGAAAAGCTGGTTTCTACTGCCCTTCTGATTTTGCTTGTCTGTAAAGAACACAAACATCTATTCTCGGCATTCGAAGTACTAAAATTCTGCATTTTAAAAAACTAATTTTAAAAAACTCATTTATATGAGTGCTATCCAACTAACTTACTGGGTTGTGTGGTAAACGTGCCAGGCCTACAGCTGCTGAGCTTTCTTCATCAGCTCTAACAATAATTGAGTATTTGGCAGGGAGGATGAAGGAGTTAAATAAAAGGGACTGGACAAGCTTAAGAAGGATAGATCCACTGCAATTTTAAGTACAGTAGCCCCGAAGAAGACTCTGATGCAGGATGTACCGGGAAATATGGAGAATATTCCTGGAAAACATTGCTCTGCTCTTGAACTGTTTCTGATGCTGTCTGCCTAAGCAACTGTTTTGACCTTCTGTCATGAAGCTGCATGGATTTTTGATCTGCCTGACTATAGTAATTCCAGTACTTATATAGGAGCAGGAAAAGAGGATGGATTTTTACCTAGAAGATACTATCAATCAGAAAAAAATCAAAGTAGAAATTATGTGGACTAACTTTTGAAATAGCTTATGAGGAAATGTTGCTTATTCTTTATCCCCTGAAGTTTTGAGGTCCAATTCAGCAAAATACTTAATTTTTTGTGAACAATCAATGGCATGTTAGGAAGTGTTTCTAACTAAGTGTCTTTAAGTGGTGTGCTTTATGGTGGGATGTCTTTCTAGGTATGTCATCTAGTTCAAAAAGTTGTTGAGGTCACTCTAGAAACTAACAGAGTGAAAGTTGCTGCGTAGTGCTCTGCAGGATATTAGATTAGGTAATTCTGATAACAACTTTGCATTTGAAACCTTACGGATATGTAAGAAATATGAACAAATTACTAGGATATAGTAAATTGCCATGTTGAATTCTCTGTGTGCATTCTCTTACCTTGAGTAAAAGTCACATAGCCTGTCCTTTAATTGAGAGAAAAAACTACCTATGATTATATTGCACTTTCAGGAGAGGAAGAATGTGTATATGGACAGTTGCCTCACAGGAGCTAACACGTGGCAATTCATTACCTCATGGTACCCTTTTGGTATGTCAAAGCCTTATGACTTCAAACTGATATTTTGTTACATTTTACTCATTAATTCTCTGCATTGAACAGATGATATATTCATTTCTTGAAGTCACTGAGAGACCCAAACATAAAATGATGACCCCTTGAGATTTTGACTGCTGGAAGAATTACGAGTGTTTGCAATTATTTAGTTTATGATGAAAGCTGCAGCAAAACTGACCTATATGTAGTCTAACAGCATGTAATTTCTGTAAATCTTATGTCCACCAATGCTAGCATGCATTTAGCTCTCTATTTAGCCGTATTTTAGTGTTTACCAGCATTTCTTTTTGTCTAAAACACTTTTAATATGATGCATGAAATTAGTCATGGTCACAGTAAAGAGGATGGATGAAATAAAACATTTTTAAATAAAACTTCATGCTGCTGAGTATAAATACTAGTAATAAAAGCTTCCAGTCAGAAGATACTGCAGTGAAGCTCTAATGCCAAAACAATGATTATTTTGTAGCTGATCAAAGTACCACTCATATCTAAGAAATTCCTGATTAAACAGAAAGTTAACACACCCTCACCCACCATATCCTACCATATTATCAAGTTAGTATTGCCATAAATAACACTTTTGGCAAACAGTTTCATATTAATACTACTTATGCTTACATCAAGTATGGGAATGAAGGCAATGAATTAGGGATACCCTTATTAATCAGTGTCAGGAGGAATGATTGACTGCTTAGTGGTGAAGTACAATGATATTGAATAGTTAACTTCTGTATTTTACTATAGTTCATGTTTATAACAAAATAATATTGAAAAGAATCAGGAGATAAGAAAAAAAAAAACAAACTATAAACCAAGCTGGAAGCTGAAAAGATCCCTTAGCAGGAGAAAACACAGAATTATTTATATAGATGGATCAGCAAGTGATATGCCAGAAAAAGAACTGCTTCATACAAGGACTCATTGACCCTATGTCACTTCAAGGCTACTCAATAACTTTGGAAAGGTCATGACAATTGGGAGAGTTTCTTGAGGGCTGGAAGAAAGCAAATGTCACTCTTGTCTTCAAGAAGGGCAAGTTGGAGGAAACTACAGGTAAGAAGCAGGAGTAAGTCAGCCTCGCTTCAATTCCTGGGAAGGTGATGGAGCGAACAATCCTGGAAAGCATTTCCAAACACATGAAGGACAAGAAGGTTATTCAGAGTAGTCAATGAGGATTTATGGGGAGGAAACCGTGCTTAGTTGACCTGAGAGCCTTCCCTGATGAGATGATTGGCTTGGAGGATAAGAGGAGCAGTGAGTGTGGTTTGTCTTAACTTTAGCAAGGCTTTTGACGTTGTCTCCCATAACCTCCTCATAGGCAAGCTGATGAAGTATGGGCTAGCTAAATGGAACAGTGAGGTGGATTGAAAACTAGCTGAACTGCTGTTCTCAAAAGGATTGTGATCTGTGGAAAAAAGTCCATCTCAAGGCCTATCATTAGTGTGTGGTGTGCCCCAGTACTGTTCATTAATGTTCTTCATTAATGACCTGCATGATGACCAGAGTGCATGTTCAGCAAGTTGGCTGATGATACTAAACTGAGGGGAGTGGCCAATACCCCAGGGTGGACCTTGACAGGCTGGAGAACTGGAATAATAGGCACCTCATAAAGTTTAGCAAAGAGGAATGCAAAGTCCTGTCCCTGAAGAAGAATACCCTGTGCACTAGTACATACAGGGGGCCGGCTGCCTGGAAAGTGGCTTTTCAGCAAAGGACCTGGGGATGCTGGTGGACAAATTGACTATGAGCCAGCAAAGCACTCCAGCAGCAAATAAGACCAGCAGCATCCTGGAAAGCACTAAGAAGAGCATTGACAGCAGGTTAAGAGGGCTGATCATTTCCCTCTACTGAGCACCAGTAAGAACACATTTGGAGTGTTGTATTCAGTCCCAAGCTCCCCAGTACAGGGAGATGTAGAATCAGAGAATCATTAAGGTTGGAAAAGACCTCTAAGATCATCAAGTCCAACCATCAACCCTACACTACCATGACCACTAGACCATGTCCTGAAGTACTACGTCTACATGTTTTTTGAACACCTCAGGAGCATGGACATACAGGAGTGAGTGCAATGAAGGGCTACAAAGATGATTAGAGAAAGAGGCTGAGAGGGCTAGGACTGTTTAACCTGGAGAGGAAAAGGCTCAAGAGGATCATATCAATGTGTATAAATACCTTCTGAGAGGGAGTAAAGAATATGGAGCCAGAGTCTTCCCAGTGGTGCCTAATGAAAGGACAAGCGGCAATGGGATAAGATGAAATACAGAAAACTCCACTTGGACATAAGAAAATCCTTTTTACTGTGAGGGTGGTTGACCCATGGAAGAGGTTTTCCAGATAGGTTGTGGAATCATTACTTAAAGGGTAATGATCCCAGCATACACGCAAGAAGCATTTCAACCAACCCGAGAGCCAGACATTGAGTGTGGACTTGAGGCAAATGTCACGAGCCTTTGCACTTGGTTCATCGTATTGCCACCCAGCAGTTGACCACTACAATAGACCTTCTGCACACTTTGATTTGATGGAGCTGGAAGAGTGGGGTACTACAAACTGCCCTGCATATTCAAGAATAGAACTGTAATTTTCTTTTCATACATGCGAAGGAGCTTAGGGTGTCAGAACTGCCACTGTCTGTAGACACCAGTGGAGGGAGAATGTGAGATTTCCACTATTTGCAAATTAGGTGCATTTACTTACAGGAATTCTGGGAATTCTTTGTATTGTTCAGGAGAGAAAGGGTATGAAGTATATATTTAAGCTGCATAATGAAACACATAAGGGTCTTCTTCAAGCAACCTGTGAACCTGAAGTGTGTGAGACATAGACTTGATTATGGAGATAGTGAAAAAATGTAGATTGAATATAGGCAATCAACTAAAATAATGCCCATAAATGCTGTATGCAATCTAGTATGTCATAAATGTACATATACAACATCTGAAAGTGGCCAAACTGAGTAAAAGAAAGGCAAATCAGAAGCGTGGCCTGAGGCAAGCTGCTTTCTTTCATCTGCATTAGGAATGTCCCACTACAGGAGACTGTAAAAAGAGAGCTAAAGCAACCAGACACCCTAAAACTTTGCCTTGTTTACATCTCTTGTCTCACTGCTACAATGTAAAAAAAAAGTCATTCCTGATTCTCTCACATTGGGACCTTAAATAACAGATGTAACACATTTGAAAAGACTAGAATTATATCAGAGCTGATTTCAGTCCTCCAAGGTTGCATGAAGATAAACATCTTGGTAGATTGTTTGTGGGAAGGACAAAATATTATTTCCTCTGTTCAGGAAGCTTGTAGTAAATACACACACAGATGGGAATCCACAGATACTTAATTTATAACCACCATTCCAGCTTGTACAACTGAATACTTAATTACTTGTTTATATATGTTGTGTATCACCACTCAATAATATTATATATACTTCTTCCAAACCANTGTTTGTCATTCAAATAGATAATACGTATGTCATGTGAACATCTAAACCACATCATGTTGTAATGAAATTTTAAAGGAAATCAAAAGATGCTCTTTTTTCTTCTTGTTTGTTCTTTTCAGTTTCTTTCATCGCAGCTCTGTTAATGTGTAGTCAAAACCTTCCCATATGGCATCTTTGGTACTTCCCTACACATACATTTCAGTCAATGTTACGGGCTTTAGTCCAAATTTTTATTCCTTTCTCTTTTGTTGTTCAAAACAATTGAAATCAAACTCAAACATGAAAGAGGCTGTAGAAAAGGTTGTTTTCCCTACATGAAGAACCGCAGCACTGTTTTACATTTTCTATATGAATACAATTATTGCTCATCTCTTACTCACACACTGCATCCTGCATTTGGATTTTGGCAGGTAAAGTTATGCTACCTGAGCTGGCTCATGCTTTGTCCAATACCAAGCAGCACTGTAATCTTTGTTATTGTCCACTAGACACTTCCCCTCCCCCATATGCTACTTAAATCCTTTTAAAGATCAGTTTTCTGGAGTCCGTCTGGCATTTCCAGACCCCTGTTACAACCATGCTTTTCCGCGGCACTGCTGGGACGCACTGCAGTCTGTGAGAGGCTGTCGTGCTTTCTTACATACACAGAGCAACAGAAGTGCTCTGTGTTTATACTCCCCCACATGTTACCTATGATCTAATTTAAAACACGTTAATGCTAAAATAAGACTTCCAACTACTACTTCTATTTGTACACTGAAAGCTTTCTCAGTCCCAGCTTTATTGGCCAAAGAAATTTATAAATAACATACCCCAGGCTAAGTTCTCTAACGCTTCATTTAAGAAACATTAGTAACTGTGATCTGTGGAAATTAATGGAGAGAAATTGTTGCTTTTGTAATATAGCTTCTTTATATCTAATTCAGGTATCAAAGATTGAAACACTAATAATATGTCTGAAGCATTTGAAGATGAAACAAGAAACAACCATGAAAAACGAGGTTGAGTTTACATTATTTTAAGACTGATCTATCCAGACTTATACCTTCAACCCAGTTGTTAGTATGCAAGGATGGGGGAACCAGTGCCATTGGTCCCTTCATCTTACTCAGTTCCCCTTTGCATAAACAGGCAAATGTTTCTTGGTTTGGAACTTCCAGCTCTTCCACAATCCTCCTAAGCATCACTTCTCAGGCTGCTTGAGCATGAGTCTTCCTCCACCACCTTGTGTTCCCTGCTTCATTATGTGTAACCAATTTAAATGCCCACTCACATCAGAGTGGCTCTCACAAGCTGTTTGAAGCACATGGTCTCGAACTCCATCTCACAGTCTGGATGAGAGCCCCGAGCTACTTGTAAAAAATGGACAGTTCCTGCTCTGACAGTTTAATGAACCTGGTAATTTATTTTGATGGTGAGCTGAAAAATCAGTTCTCAGCAAATCCTACTAGCAGTCAAAATGTATAATAGAACCACAGTCATTAGCACTGTCTTTAACGAAGAACAGGAGTTCAACCATAGTATCTGGCCTCCAAACAAAGGTAAAGTGTTAGATTTAGTGAATCCTGTCTAGGAAACCACTTTTGTAAATCTGGTGGTATTTTTCATACACAGTTTGAAAGTACTCATCAGTATCTTTTCTGGCCCAGGGAACATAGCATTGAGGACAGTTTGTCATCAGTTTACCAGTTTTCCATGAGACCCAGAGCAAACTAAATAGTTCAGCCTAATACTCAGTTCTCTGTTAATGAAAAACAATAGTGTTTGAGGGCAGTTGGTTTAAGAGATTATTAAGTATTCTGATTCTGTGGTGAACACCTAGATAGCCTCCTTTTGCTAGGTAGTAGCAAAATTCAGGGCTTTGCAGCTGAGTTTTTCATCAGAAATAGAAATTAGCAACAAGTCAGCTGACTAATGTAATTTCTGCACTGAAAAATTATACAGAAGTTCCTTTTCTTTAAATAGAAGTAGGAACAAAGAGCAGAAGGGTAATTTCATTAGATACTTCTGTCCTGCAACCAACCATCACTCAAAAACCCTTAAACTTCCCACAGACTCTTTCCTTGTTCTTAAGAGAAAGATGAGTGATGCCATGCCAAATTCAGAAATATCTATCATAATCAGAAATATTTGTGTCTCACCATCTTTCTCTTCAGGATTACTTCCCCCTCAGCTGGACAATCAGGTCAGGTAAATTGCTACCTTGAACATTTCAGGATAAAACCAAATGGGCTGTCCTAAATCCTAGCTGATGATAGTTCACAGCATCCAAGTGACTTGACACTGAACAGAATGAGGGACGTGCACAAATTGTCTCACTGAATCAGCTCTATGGCTAATGGTTTCCTATTGAAGAGTCATTTAAATAGCTGGGGATAGAGGAAGAGGAATGGGTGCTGCAGTTATTTCTACCACTACTGCTTTTTTCACAACTGGGAAACTCCTGGCCAAAGGTGGCTCGTTTAGAAAAAAGCAGATGAGACTGAGCATCCATCTTCCTTTCTGTGTTTTCTTTCTCTTCATTGTGCTTTCTGCTGGGATTGTTTGAAATAACGGAGCTTAAAGGCTTCAGATGCCATCCAGAAAGAAAAATATAATTGCCTGGTCACAGCTAATTACTGTTTGGCATAAAGCTTTCCAAAGGGTTGTCCTGCTTGTTTACACATCTTTAACCTTCAGTGTACCTTAAATCCTTCTATAATAGCTTTAACTTCAGATGCATTGTACCAATTAGCATCCCAGATTTTCTAGTTCAGAATAATTATTTTCATATAATACTTTTAATGATTATGTCAATATATTGCACTTCATAGTTAGCACTAAAAAGTTAATTATACAATACACAGCATCTATTTTTGATGTGGAAGTTCTCTTGCAGAATCAAATTACTGACATTTTTCTCATTTCACCCTATTTTCAGTGCCCTCTTTACAGCATTCAACAGTGGAACTTGGAACTTTCTGAAAGCCAGATGAGTGGTTTTCTTGGTCTTTTTCACCTTATGTTCTTACCTTCAGGAAACAAAATCCAATGAAATCAAAATGATCTGAAACAAAAATCAAAAGTGACTGGATTTATAGGCCCATTTTCCCACATTACTTCAGATGTTATCTGTTATGTTCATACCACAAATAATCAGGAGGAAAACACTTGGAGGGTCACATAGGTCAATAAACATCTGGCTTATGAAGTGTTGCCCTTCTGCCTGTCTTATGTTGATAAAATTACTTTAGTCAGGAGAAAGAAATACAAACTACAAAATATAAGCGGTAAATTTTCCCATCTTGACATACGGAAGATTTGCATGAGTGATTTACATTGGCATAAATCTCAGTTTATCAGACTGAAGTTCTATGCAAAAACCTGAAAGAAAAAGAAACATGGTGTGTATGTTTCAGTAGCGTATCTCCATCTCAGTGTGGGTATAGGGTCCTCTGTGCATTGAGATGAGACCATTCAACAGGGCTTTGTACTTCTTCAAGCAAAACATATGAAAGCACTGTGTTTTTCTGCTATGGAAACAATTTTAAGCTGCTGTAAATGCAGATCAGCAGTGGAACCCTGCAGCTATATGTATTCTCATAGTTATGCTCTTCCCCAAATTCTCCGTTTTTATCTCTTGAGCTTTTGCAAATATTTGAAATTCCTGGAGAAAACCATCCTCACCTGCACCCACTAGCAGATCCACTAAAAGAATATTTAATGAGAAAGTAGTGTGTTGTCTGTGTTATCAGGGACGACATGCTTAGCTTCCTTTAATTCACGTGGCAGATAACTGCCTTTGTGATAAGTCAGTTTTCTTATTTTTACAGTTGTTTTTTGCATGGCTTTTATGTTCTCTTGTGATGTTACTGAATGTTTTGCTTGAATAAAGACTGGGCTGCTCGTTGGATTTTAGGAAACTTTCTATATTAAAAAGCAAAGTTGCTTTGGGCTAGATTTTTTTTTCTTTTCTTTTTTTTCAAGGAAAATTCCTATTGGGTTCAAATAAGGGCTTCAGGGGTTAGCTCTCCAAGAAAAATGAATGCATGATCACAGGAAGAGATTTCTGACACTTTCCTTGGCTTGGGGCATTCATCACATATTTGAATGGAGTGTTGCCTAGAAAGGATCCAGGAAAAAAGGTATTAGTTTATGACCTCCAGTTATTGTGAAATCAAAGTGCAATAATGTTGTCCAATACGTTTAGGTGGCAATCTTTTGTCCATAGGAGAGAAAACAAAAATTAGTATATGTGATCCAAACAAAAAGGATAGTCCTGCATTCACTGAAGTAATTTTGTTCCAATCACAAAATTAATCACAAGGCACCTACCATAAACATCTAATTCTAGTGGTTTACTCCCAGACGTTTTTTTTGTACATCATATGGGTTGAATCATTTTTCAAATTTGATGGTCAGCCTGTAATGAATATATTAGAGACTTGATACTCACACCATGAAATATCCCTACCAAGGCATTATGGTTTGTGATCATCCCATGTATCCTCTCAAACAGAAAAAACCCACCACTAATCTTTTAGTGTAGGTCTTGGACAATTAGACAGTAGATATTTATTATGAGAAGCAATGATATCCCCTAGAAGTCATCGTCTGGTGTTTGTTAGGCTGGTTAGCTTCCAGTGTAGCCAGTTGCTGTCTGTTCTGACCACTTCTCATCCTACATTCCAAGTAAGTCACCTCATCTGTACTTATCTGGGCACTTTCTCAGTTTTCACACAGTCAGATGTGCTCATAAAACTGTCCTAAACACCTCTTTCACATCCTTCAACTATTCCAAACAGGTGTGGTGATATATCAGAATTTCGTCACTGTTGGCCATGGTGGATTTGCTTGGTACTTCTTAGAGTTTTGGGGTTTTTTACCATTCCCTGGGATGCCGCAGGTGTGTGCCGTGTGCCGGCAGCCAGCAGTGACTCTATCTGTGGAGAAGAAAGGCCAAACCAGCCTTCTGCTCTCAGTTACTTTGAACTGTCAGAACCGCAGGGAGTCTATCGGGTGCCTGTCTCTGCTCCACATGAAGGAGTGGCATGCAACGTTAGCAAGCGTGGTGTTTGTAAACTGCCTTTCAGGATGCATGCATGGCTATGTGTACTGGTTGAATCAGTTGAATTAATATCTCCAAATGGTTCTCAGTGCTGTTATTTGCACTCTGCCAAGTGACTGGTCTTGGTGATGCATGCCATGTGGTATGTTTGGTAAATTCAAATTGTCTTGTCAGTATCCCCTGATCTTACATTAACATTCAAAGTGACAAATACTCAGCGTTATTGTTTTGGTTTTTTTTTTTACTTTGTGTGTGTTAAGAGCTGTGATCAGCCTTGAAAAGAAGGAAGTTTTGAGGCTTGAGTAGAGAGACAGACATTTTCTATGTTTGGAGGCCTCTTCTGTTACCATTTACATTTGCTATAGCCATGTTTGCATGTCACTGCAGATTTAGCAAACCCCATGAGTCCCAAAGGTGATTCTGCACACTGTGCCAACTGTCCACAACATGAATATCAACAGCTTCAGCATCGCTGGCCCACTGGTAAGCCAGCATTTCTGGAACCAATCTGGAACTAATTTAAGTCTCACTGACCCTGTGTTACTGAAGAGCTGCACCTGCCTTCATGCTTTCAAAAGAGCATTTTGTGAAAAATGGATGACATGGACAGAAGTACTGGAGGATATCTGATGACGCACTGTCATCCTAACTGATGTTGTTACAGGTGATCCACTAATTTTTTACAATTTCTATGAAGACCAGAAGGCCTTGGGTTTATTCTAAGCTTAGATCTTTCACAGCATGTGAATTTTGTGCTATATGAATTTAAAATTAAATCATTAAAATATATATCACTATTCCAAGTTAGACTCTTAAATCTACCTTTAGGCACTTAAATAAATGGCCAGGTTTTTAGATAATTAAGCACTTGCAGCTCCCATCAAGTTCAATAGAAGTGATGTAGCAAGGAACAGGCAGCAACTTCAAGACAGAAATTATAAAGGAAAGAAAATTTTAACCAGTATTTTATCAACCTAAGTCTTAGGCAGAAAGAAGATGTAGAAAATGTACGCTTAACATGGATTCTGCTAATTAAGGGGCTCACTCTTCATCTGTCCACTAGTTGGCAGGCACAGGAATGCAATCAGCTGTCCTGTGAATGCATCCCTGCCTGCTCCTGCATCTCTGCTAAGGCCTCTTAGCAACTGTGTGCCAGCACTGCACTGTGCAAATGCTTAAGCATTAATAGGATCAGTCAAAACTACAGGGGAGTTTTCCAGTGGCTGGTGCATAAAACATTTAAGTGGAAGACAGTGAAACACATGGTAAACTGGGATACCAAGGTTCCGTGTGAAGGTATTTGCAGGACTGCAATTAAAAAACAAACAAACAAAAACAACCAAAAAACTAGTGATCACATTCTTCAGTGCATGGCATAGAGATTTTTCCCTTCCCTTCAAGATCCCATTCCTAATGATTATGCAACTGTACAAATGCCTGCAGCAGATGCTCGGAATATTCTCACGCTTGCGATGGATTAAAAGGGTCACTTAAAATTAAGGAACAATAGGACTTTACAGATCAGATTCACAGTATATTTAGTATTCCTGGTTTTGATGGTGGCCAGTGCAAAATGTCAGCAGGAGTTGAACTAGTTGCAATGTAGCAATACATACTTTTTTTTTTTTCCACTATGCTTTCAGAAAAATGCCATTGCATATCAACAGTTTCAGTTGACTTAAAAGACAAGGTGGATTTTTTTTGTTTTTCAGTTTGCTTTCTGCCTTTGCATCCCCTATATAACAACTCCGTAACATTTATTTTGGAGCAAACTTGTTGCTCCATCAGCAAACCAAGATATGAGTCACTCGGCTCCCACTTCACATAAACCTTTAACTCCATGTATATACAGATTCATTATTTTATTTTCTGTCTTGTACACATTACCTGATATATTAACATGCTTTCCTAGTCTTCTCCTACTCTTTCCCTTTTTTGTAGCTACTGGAGAGACTTTTGTTGGAGCTTTTTTTATACTGAAGCAAAACCCTGTCAGCAGAGTGCAAAAGCATGTTTAATGGCCTCTAGCTGGCTGCAGATGCCCACATTTCTGAATAGTACTCAACATCAGAAAACTGAACGTACTATTAATTAAAGCTTTCTTTTCAAATGATGCCAGAATAGAATATTTTCTAGAAAGACTGCACTTTTCCTCCAACATGAAGTAAGATGAAAGACATTTACTCTGTGATTTCATTTGCATTCTCTGAAGTGACTCTGTGAAATGTCCTTTGGTAATAAAGAAAGTACTTGTTGCTGAAACCCTAAAACAAAGTATTACTTGTCAGTCTCTGTACAGTGTATCTGCAAATGTGAGTCTTGTATGTGAAAAAATAGTGGTTCTGTAAAATAGGACATGTAAGGTCACATGCTTACTTGTTAGCAGATCCTAAAAGGGAATTTTTTTCCAACCATATTAAATCATCCACACCAAATATCTATTTTAAGTCTATTATACAAGAATACATTAAGATTTATATTTGGCATGTGAAAGAGGTGTAGACAGTACTGAATAGAGCTAAAGTGAATTAATGTTTTTTTTCAAAGTTAAAAATAAACTGTTTTGAGTTTTATAATGTAGCACTGAGCTTTAAAGTACTTCATTTTGAACCCTTGCATCCCTATAATGCTGCATGAAGATTATTTTTACATTTTTATTTCCTTATATATATATACACACATATTTCAATGAGAAAAGGAAAAGAGTGTTTAAATAAAGTTTGAATGATCAGGGAAATGTATAGGCATTTCTTATTGTCAGAGCAAGGAAATATATGCTTAGGGTTACACAAGTGACATCTAAGTTGTGCGAAAGGTATACTTGTCCCCGTTCACCAAATTGGGAAACCAGCTGGTAAGCTTTCCCCTCACTTCCAGGCCACATACCAAGCTTTCATTTCCACAAACATGAAGCTGAAAGGAGAATAGGACATGTGGTCTGAACCTCTGCAGAATTAGGATGTGACTGCAGCATAAGCTTGGACCTGCCAGCTGGGGAGACCACACTATATACATGCAGCACTTACGCAGGACTCTAGAAGCAGTTCAGGGCAAGAAGAAACATACTGTTGTGCTCCAGTTGGAAAACCCCTTCCAACTCCCGTGCAGTTCAGAAAAAGGGTAAACACCTCTATGCAAAATCCCCCAGGTAACCTGGATGGCATTCTGGCAAAGCTTTCTCCAACCTTTATCTGCCTGCTCTTGCCTGCTTGCATGAGGAGAATACATAAGAGTCAGTGGGATCTGTGCCTCCTCTCGTACTGTGTTGTGAAGAGGGCTGAGGAGCATACAGATACCTGGTACCATTCTGTCCTACCTAGTTACTAGGTATTAGCACTCTCAGGGTATTAGGGGAATACTTTTCTGCCCAGTATTCTGTCTTACAACTTATTTTAAATTATTAAGTCCTGTTGTTCTTGCTCAAGGACTCTTATAAGCTGTAGGAGAATGCTGCTGTTAAACTTTAACATCCTTAAAAAACACAAGGTATTCGGGGAGCCATTAAATTAACAAAGCTTGGTTTGTGAAAGGTTGTGCAGCTGCATCTTCAGGAATCTAACAGAAGCTAAGCTTTTTCCACGATAGGGTTGTTCATAATGGAGCTCTCCCATTTCTACTGTAGATTTTTTTAATGCTTAAAAAGCTCATATACATCCTTTTCCTTACTGGAAAGGTATTTCCACAGGGATAATGGTGAAACACTGGAGCAGGTTGCCCAGAGAAGCTGTGGAGTGTGAGTCCACAGAGATGTTGGATTCTTGACTGGAGAAGTTCCTGGGCAAGCTTGGCTGGCCCATTTTGAGAAAGGAATTTGACCAGGTGATCTCCAGGGGTCTTTTCCAACCTAAATTACACCATGTTTCTATATAAACAATGCAGTCTTGTTTATACATTCCCATCTATTTTTGTGCAACTACTATTCTGCACCTATATGCCACTGAATAAGGAAATCAGAGGTTAAAAGAAGATGATATACATTATAACCACATAACCCTTATTTCCTTGCAAAGCTAGACTGCACATGAAAAGAAAGAAAAGCAGTTTTGTCTGACAAACAGGTTCAAAAATTGCTGAGGTACAAAATGCTACAGATATATATTTTTAAAATGTGTTACCTAATATCAAGCCTTGAATGAAATTTGGTTTCTATATGGATTTTTAATTACTAGATTAGTTCATCCAGCATCTATATTAATGTATTGGTCTACATTAATTCTTAGAGTGACAAAAAGTCAAATTCTTGGGCAAATTCTGACCTCTGCAACACTGAAGTAAATTGCTGAATTAGTATCAGACTAAACAAGAATGGAATTTATGCCACTGACTCAAAGTTGTTATTCTGAATGTTACTATGCTTGACTATTTCTATACAGATTTATATGAAAATTATATCTTATTAAATAAATTATATCTATGTAGTGAAGAGTGGTACTTACAATGCCAGAAGAGAAACCATAGCCATTTTTTTCAAGTAGTCAAATAATCATTTGTGTTATTTTGTAGATGCTATTACTGCATTCTGTTACTTTCTAGTTTTTATCGTTTAATATATGAGATACAGGATACACAAGATTAGAGAAGACTCTGGGGCATGCAAAGGCTCATTCATTTGAGGAACTTCACTGATGTCATGAACCACAGGAGAGAAGACTGAGGAAACTTGGGACATAAAATGTGTTCAGCCTGCACCGGACAAAAAGTTCTCAGGCGGAACACTGTAAGTGTTATTTGTTTATAAATCTAAAAACCCTACAAAACTGCATGAGAGTTTAGGTCTTCTAAAGTAGTGAGATTGGTGATAATGCAAAAAGTGAGAATACACATCTTTAATTTAACTCCAGAAATTAATATAGTTGTAAAGCAACCCTTCTTCTGGAAAGATCTCAATTCTCCCTAAGATAAATATAGCAGAACAAACCGGTCTCTGCTAGCATAGTGAATGCTGCATTGGAGTCATCTAGTGAAGGTTTGACATGGTATCTGTGCTAAATAAAGCAGGAACCAGTCAAAAACAGTATTTTGGGAAGAAAAGCATTTCACTCTTTACCTTTTTCTCTATCCTTGTGAAGAAAACACTAGCAATAAAGTGTTTCTAAATCAACCCCCTAAGATCCCTTCCCATGCCATTCTAAACATCCCAGATTTGTGATTCTGTTGAGACTGAAATGTCCCTCTCTCCAGATGAATCAAGCACTCATTGTTTTATAACTTTATATATACTTTAGAGAAAAGCAAAGAAATTAGGAAAAGTTCTTTGACTGGTGTAAAGCGGTTTGCATCCTTTCATTTCTGAATTTATACCTGGTAAAACTGTATGTGGGTTTATTGCTATCCAACAGTCCCATTGGAAACAGCTGGATTACTATATAATACACTCTGAAGGTGTCAGTATCTGGCCTAAATATCCAAAGTAGTAATATAATCTACAGTTATGATAAAATAAACATGTCTTATGAGCCTGAAGCATGGACCTAACTTGTCTGTGCTTACCACAGCTCCCTATGAATAGAAGTAGATTTACTTTCTTTTGTGGAAACCCAGCTTTGGGGAAAATTGGTACACTTGGTGCTTGTGATTGCTCCACCTTGAGCTGTTAATAACACCCAATAAGATACTTGTTTCCCTGCCAGCAATTGCAAGGTGGATGGTAAGGATGCAGAGAAACCATCATTTGGCTAGTTAAGCACGTTTAATGTTGCTCTTGCTCCACTTCTGGCACAGGGTTTCTGAACTAATGGCCAGGCTCCAAATCCTTCTCTGACTTCTAGCCCAGATGAAGTGTACTGCAAACAGAAATATTTATGTAGTGTCTTCCAGCATTGCTCAAGGTAACTCAGATTACCATAAGAAGGAGACTATTGTTGCTCGTTTTCACAATGTTTCTATGTCTGTGCTAGATGACAGCCCTCCCCCTATTTTGGCAGTCTGCATGAATTTCATGCTCAGATGCCAGCCTCATATAAATAATATATAATAATCTGCTTCCGCTAAAATAAGCAATATTTGTCCAGCACTTGTGGTAGGTAGGTGTTGGGTTTTATATCTGTCTCTGCCTCTGTGTTTAGGAAAATCAAGTCACTGCTATACTGTATTAAGCTCTTAAACACATCTGAATTTCTGGAGTGTCTTCTGATTACCACAAACTAGGGAGGAAGGATGGGAAAGAAAAGTGTTCACTCACAGTTGACTAAGCTGGTTGGGAAAAATTGTAATTTTTTTAGATAAGGGAGATTTACTAACAGGAGACTGTGGCTGAAGAACATGCCCTTCAAAAGGGCTACACCAAAATTACTAGGAATCTTGCTCCTTGGTCACTGTGCAACACACCATCACAGTGTCCTTCAGCTCCAGGTGCAGCAGGTTAGAGGGTCACTGACTAGCTGCCTATGACAGATGAAATCCCAGAGTGGACATGTGGGAGGCAAGAGGCTACTGAGTGAGTCTCATACCCAAAGCATATCTTCCTATTTCCAAACGCCAAACGGTAGTGTTGTGTAGAAATTCCCTTGAATAATTGTAGAAGTCCCACCCATATGGATGAGGGATGCAACTCTGTCTTCTTTCTGCAACCAGAGAGGGAGTTTTATAGCTCTGTGAAAATCTCTGTTGTTGTAGCTAAGGTGGCTGCCTGCAGCTGCTTTGGGTGGTTAGAAAAAAACCTAAATAACTTTAC
The DNA here is from genome assembly GCA_013400335.1 of Eurystomus gularis. Classification (NCBI taxonomy): domain Eukaryota; kingdom Metazoa; phylum Chordata; class Aves; order Coraciiformes; family Coraciidae; genus Eurystomus; species Eurystomus gularis. Next base: position 84,414 of record VZZY01011841.1, on the reverse strand, counting down.
TCTGTACAGAGTAGGCTACCCTAAGTCTTATCTTTTGTAAAGAGTAAGTAATAACATTCCCATTTCTTTGCAGCAGGTTTAAAATGTATAGGAACAAATGATAAAAATTAGTACTTTTGGGATTGTATAATGCCTAGCTGGTCCATGACTAAGGCGCTCTGTGATGACACAAACGATTATGGTAATTCTATTTTCTTCTTTACTTAAGGATTTACTTATAGATATTATGATTCACTGAAATGTGTTGTCTGCAGGCTTTAGGATAAATTCAATGGCAAATAAACATGCTATAAAAAAAATACGTAATCTGCAAAGGAAAATTCTTATCCACTTAATCCCCTTCATGTTTGAAAACCTTATCCTTGATCTACTGCTCTTCCCTGGATCAAAACACTACAAAACAAGCAAAAAAACCCACTGTCACAGAACAAAAAAAACCCCTATTAGTTAAAGAAGTTGAAAATGGAAGTCCAAAGTAGGTCAACTTTAACCAACTGACTCAACTTCTAAGGTCAGGGAAAGCTTCAGTCATACTTTTTGTTCCTTTGCTAGGGAAATTATTACACAGTAGCGTCTTGGGGCTGTGCATTCGCTGGTGCTGCCAAAACAAGTCATTTCTCTGTGTGCTGTGAGCAGCATTCCTTCTCCATCATATGACTACGAGATGGACATAATGCGTCGCAGTTAACAGCACTGACTCACTCTGTAGTTTACGCCAACACTTAATGTCATTCATGCTTAATAAAACTGTAGGGTTCTACTTTTCCACCCACTTTTTGTTATTTATCTTGAAGCCTACGACAGCACAAGAAAAATGATAGCAGCTTGATATAAAATGCTTATTTTATATTCTCCATTCAATTTTTTTTTAATGCATTGACAGTATACATGATAAAAAGTTCTCTGAACGTCTGCATGTAGATGGCCAGCAAACAGCTGAATGACTGTGGCATGCTCTTCAGAGAAGTAGGTATCATCTGATATTCTGACTGTCTAGACTTTTTGTTTGATGCAAAGTTCATTTGGAAATCACAGATTTGTGCAAGCCAAAATCCCTCACAAAATTCCTCCAGCTCAGATCAGCAAACTGACCCACTTTTGATCTCCTTGGCTTAGACCCACCTTTAAATTTTATACATTAGCTGCCATGCTGCTTTGGATATCAACCCCTTTGAATGACTGGTGTGGAGAGAATCAGTTAAATATTGCGGGTACAAACCTTATTTAAAAAATACTAAATCAAACGTGTTTTCCTGCAACATGTAAGCCCAAATATAACAGCAGCAGTGTGGTAGCTAATGAGAAACTCAAACTCTGTCCCAGCCCCGAGACGTTCTGGAAGAAGGCAAATGCCACCTCTGAATGCCGCATTTATGCCTTGCCCTCCACACATGTCCAAAAATATTTCACTCAGTTGCCACTTTGAGCAATGAGCAGCTCTAATTCCAGCTCTCTCTCTTCTAAATAAAAGGAATGAGGAAATCAAATGGGCCCGAGGATGTCATGGCTGACAGAATAGGGAGGGATGGGTGGGGCTGTGATGGCTTCCTTCATGCTGAACATCTGTAGTAAAACCCTGAAAAAGGTAGCAGAGTGTGCAACTCAGATGAACAGTGCTACTCATGTGATAATATAATATCTAGTGAAATTAGAGGTGTTGTCCTGCATTTGGGCTTTGTTGACAAAAAAGAGAGTGGAACAAAAAAAAAGGATTTTGCTCCTGTATTCCATTCCTTAAGCCTCCTGTCCCAGCAAGGCTATTGGAAATACCTGAAATTTGGTGCTCTCTGCTTTCTCCCAAATGGAACAAAATTATCATTCAGAAATATCTGCAGCAGTTCCAGGAATAAATTGTCTCCTTTATTGATTTAGCAATACCAAGGCAGTAGAAAATTCTTAGTTATATATAGAGGAAATTGTCCCAGTTTTCATTGTAGCAATGGAACAACTGAAATAGTTCATTCCAGTAAAGTGTTATTCTACTAAAACCAGTTCAATTGTATTTTAACTGTATCTGTATTCTACTGCCCCCTTTTCCACCAAAAAAGTCATATTTTTCCGTAATATTGTTATTCCAGTAAGCTGGCTTCTCTGTGTAGTATCAGTTTGATTAGCAGCTACCAAACTCAAATGCATGACCTTCTCCTTGCTCAGGGAGCCTTTTAGGGACAGTATGGAGTGTGAATACAGATGTGACAGTGAGTGAGTGAGACACACATTTGTGGCTGGTTTTACCTCAGTAGTACTTTTTCTTTTTTTCTTTTTTTTTTTTTCTTTCTTTTCAGTGAAAAACACTGAAAAAACTTTGAATAACTAAGGATTTTTTCATTGCTGGCTTTTAAGATACACAGACAATTCTGCCAGTATATCTGATTGTTACAGAATATTCCCAGAAGAAACAGGACAATGTTGCTCTAAAGCCGTCTATGTTTAATATATTTGTTTTGAGCTCTCCTGTGAAATCTATCAGAAAAGGAAGAAGAGACAGCACATGTGTACTATATAGTTGGATCAGTTAAACACAATGAAAAATGGTATCTGCCCTCTGTGGATAGATGCACATTTTCAGCTAAAGCAAACCTGTCTTCTGCCTTCTGTTTGATGCAGAGAGAAGGAGTGCTGTTCTGATTAGGACAGAATACTAGAAATCAGGAAAGATACTCTTCGTGGCTCTGACAGGCACTCATCTGCCTGAATAGATCACTAAACCTCCATGTGCTTCAGTTTTATTATTTATAAAACAATTCTCATTTCCTTCAGAAGGATATACTGAGACTAAATAAACTCCTTTTTGAAAAAAACATATTTAGATCCCCAGTAAAAATGCAATAAATATAGGACACATTGTGTAGAAAAATAAGTTCAAAGAAAAAGAAAGGAGGAAAATGTTTTAAAGGGAGCTTTTAAATGTTTGCAAGATCTTTCTATTTATTCCTGGCTTAATTTTAACAGTAAAGTCTGGTATTAAAAGCCAAAGCAAAGTGTTGCAAAGTGTTTCCTCCCCCCCGACCCTTACAGTTGGCATTGCTGACAGGTACCTTGGGGTTTTGGGACAGAAATTATGCAACTCCCAATATTGCACCAGGACTGTACCTGACACCTGCTGTTCCCGTGCAAGAGGACCCTCTTCCAATGCTATTTGAAGATGCATGGTTGACAGCAGGGTGTGCAGTCCATGTTTGGATCGGGTCCTGTCATTGCTCTTTGCTAACAAGGACAGAGGGGACAGCAGAACGGTGAAGTCCTAGAGCTGTTTCCCAAGGACTCAGATGCCTCGGGCACTGAGTGCTGTTGCATGTCTGAGACACAAACTGTCTTGGAGAGATTTGAGGCCCACAGTTTTGATTCAGACGGCCTGCAGCCTAGGTTATTTGGCTTCCCCTGACTAAATGTTATCTCAGGTAAGTCATTTAGTTCTTTGCCTTAGGCTTCATGTCCTGACTGTCCCTATCGCCTTTCCAGCTATCACATTCAGCAGCAGACCTACACCTGCTGCATATACGCACCCAGATTTATTTTCAGGTTTCCCATTTCAAGGCTTTCTTTTTATTCACACTTCTTCAACTTGATTGGTGCTCCATCTGAGTCATCCACGTTGCATTCAGCTCCTTACCCTCAGGGCCAAATGAGAGATGGCACCAGGCATAGAGAAGAAAGAAAACTGTGTGCAAAGAAGTCACCATACTGGAAAGAAGCACTTGAAATCAAAAGGTTGATTTATGTCCCCGTGGGCTGATGTTCTAGATACATTTGTAGAAGAGAAAAAATAAAACCTTGTCCTACTTCAGCCTTGTTGGGACCAGACTAGGATTACTCAGGTGAGTAACTACTTGTCCATGTGAGCAAAAGCGTCATGCTAAAATACTAGTAAGATTTTGTAGACTTGTTTTTGCCTTATAGAAACAAGTATACTCAAACTATTATCTTTAAGCAGAAAAAAAATGCATCACCACAAACATTTTTGTATTAGCTTTAGATATTGTTTGTCCTATTTATTATTTGGAGTCCATATTAGTATTTTGGGGAAAAGCTACATTGTGGCTGCTGACTTAATGTCTGAACTAGCTATGCTATGAACAGTGAGAAATTCCCAAGTGACCTGACCCGACTTTTGTAACAGTGGCTGAGATAACCTATGGGACTGGCAGCTAGATGAACCCACCAACAGCTGGAGCTCTCCTCACATAGCCAGTGACTGTGGCTGCTGCCTGAAGAGCCTCTTTTATTCTTTACTTGTAGATTATTCCCAGTCTGTATTCTTAACTAATCATCTTGACTCCTCACAACACTGGGGTCTCACACAGATGACCTAGTAAAGCAAGGGGCTGAGAAACAGGCAGAGCTGAAAACCATGCCAAGCTCTCTCCTGTCATGTCAAATCAACTAATGTTAGCACAGATTTAACATACATCTAGCTGATTCCCATTTGCCACCGTAGGAATAGTAGAATATAGAGCTGCAATATGAGCAACGTCAGTGTATTTGCAGATGATCTGAGCCATTTGATGCTACTGTGTATCTCTTATGTGTTTATATGCTGTCTAAAATGATAGATATTACTACTTACATTATTCAGCGTATTTTCATACTTAAAATTATATAGAAGTACACACAGTGTTGTTCCACTGCAAAGTGAGAAAGAGCAGTCCATAATTCCTTCTGGGATCTGCTCAGCAATTAGGTTATGGTAACATATTCTGCATAGCAGAGGCCACAGTACCTCATCCAATAATGTATGCACCGAGCACCTAATGTCTGTCCAAGTTGGCATGGATTTTCAAGGAAGACCCAGTTCTGACTTTAGCCCTCTCTTTACAAGTCATTTTAGCAATTAATTAGCCTCAGCAGTCATAATTCTGTGGTGTTTTTACTCAGCATTTGTTTAATGTCTGCTTACACACACTGGAACTCATGCCCTTTGGTTTGCTGTTTACTTGGGCTTTTTTCCCTAAATTAGACACTACCTTCAATCAAAAAAATCCTTTACAGCACAGGAACTGTTAAACAGTGTGCAATTCACCCCACAGCCTTCTCAATGGCATTTACTACAAAAGCATGAAGAACCGCAGGTTGCTTTCTCTGTGTGAACCTAAGGGAAAGCAGACAGAGCTGGGGCTCAGTGCAGGGCTGCCCTTAGCTGAAGCAACAGAGACCTGCTGCCAGGAAAGACCCTAGAGATGCCACTCAACAAACACGTGGGGTTGCCTCCAGCCCAGACTCATGAGTTTTGTGCCACAAACCAAGACAGGAGGGTCTGAGGCATGTGCGTGTCTCACTACAGTATGGGGTCCATACCTTGTCAAGAGACATACCTTGACCTAGAAGCTCAGAAACAGTACAGCAGCTCAAACATACTCTTGGCTACTCAAATATATATTTTAGGGGAAGAGATATTGCCCTGCGTTGTACTGATCTCACTCTGCTGGTGCTCAGGGGGGCACAAGCAGCCACACTCCATTTTCCTCCATAAGTCACGCAGTAGGGCTAGGAGGGTTTTTCTTCCTTTGGACAAATATGAACGGAAGTGCAGGAATGAACACTTTCCATATATTCTCAATGTTGCTAAAAACCTTCTCACCTACTATGTTATGTGTTCTGTTAATATATAAATAGAATAGTTGTGATAGCAGGGTACAACCCAAGGTTTATTTGAGGGCAAGGTTTAGGAAACATGCCTCTTTTTGGAAAGCATGCCTCGTTTTCCTCTGGCTAAGGAGGAACACTGAAATAGTCAAAAATTACCAGAGATAAAGCATCTTATCTCATTGCCTAGAGCCTAATTCATCTGTACTTTTAAAGTTTAGAACACAAAGCACACTGTATTGTGGGCAAATTCCATAGCTCGACTATCATACGTGTTTCCTACATTTTATGTAGCTCAAATTTATTTTTCAAAGGAAAAATACCTTATAAAAAATGCTTTTCTCTATCTCTAGGTGAGTTGTGTGGAATTCTCTAAGCTAAATTGCCCTCTAGATAATTTTGACAATGGGAAATGCAGCGTACTAGTGTACTATTTACAGAAGTTGGGTCTATCATTAGAGAATGAAAAGAGCAGTATAACTAGACAGGTATTAAGCCACACTTAAAAGATGAAGAATTCTGACAATAAGATAGAAGTATCCCTAGCCCTATTTTTATTCACTGACAGATACTATGTAGGTGTGGAAATCAGACATACACATCAGAAAACCATTAGCCAAATCTTTGTATTAGTGTACCATTGCAATTTCGTGGTTCAAAGACTTTGGATGGGTTGCTTGTGTTTCTCCTCAACTTATTCTACACTGTACTCCTCTGAACAGTATAAATGATTCATTTTCAAGTGAAGTGAAACATTCCTCAGCTCACAAGACCTTTTCCTTCTTGAGAAAGGAATTTAATAATGAAGAAAAAAATATAATCTTCTGAGTTTGTTTTGTTTGTTATCTTTCTTAGTCTGGAAAAGCTAGTTAAATTTAAGAAAAAGAACTGTGGGAACTTGAGGATGTTATATTCAAATAATTTAGTACTTTATTGCATATTTAGAGTTGCAAATGACCACTGATGAGTCATCCATATGCTGGTATTGTGGTAAATTTGATTTAATCTTTCTGAAGCTATCCCTGATAAGAAGGCATCTGCTTCTCTTCACCACTCTGACATTTTATCTTGAATATATCCATTCATGGTAGAACATTTACAGTTTTATATCACTGTAATGTTCACTGGGAACTCAAAGGAATGTCCTTGCTTGCCCAAAAGGTAGGATTTAGTAAAGAGCTATGAGATGTATCAGAATTAACTATTCATTTTAGGCCTTTGAATTCAGTGGGCGGAGTTTGAAGCAAACTTTGATCTTTCTTAACTCCCTTCTGTTTATGTCTGTATCAAAACTGAAAAATTTTTAGACCACGTAGAAATAAAAGTAGAGGACTTTGTATAAACTTTGAACAAAGAGAGGCAGACATAGAGGGAAAAAGTGAGCTTAAGTACAGTGAAAGAGCACCAACCCTCAGAAAGGTCCAACTTGAATGACTTTCCATTAATGATTCAGTTTGGTATATAGAGAACTTAAAAAGATAACTTTTCTTTTATTTAAAAATTAATATGTTATTGTGGTATATGACAATAGGTAGCCATGATTCCCTACCACTGTTTTTCCAATGGCAAAATGCTTGTCTAGGAAATCACCACCAACATTAAAAAACAGATTGCACCGAGATTATTAAAGCTATTAAAATGTGCCTGCACTCAGGAGCACATAAGATGTCATTGGTTTAGATGCCTCAGTCTTCCTGAAGTCACAGACCACAGTAACTACAGCCCCTTTCCAATTTGAAGCAGAGGCTGGGCCACCAGCAAACCTAGGAATGATTCATAGTTGCAGACTATTGAATCTCAAGTCCATCCCTCTGTGACTGGTTTTGACTTGAAAATACAGACCTGAAAATTGACTTGAAAATAGAGAGTCTGTTCACAGAAAAAATTTCAAAAGAAGTTTTGCCATGCTTCTGGGAAATGTTGTGGATCTGATGAATCTGTTTATTTTTTTCATTGTTGAAACTAATTTCGTCTAATAATTCCCAATGAGCTCTTCCTCTGCAGCATGTCAGTTACATTACTGTGGAATAGTAGGAAATGGCACCTGCTCAGAAAGCCAAATTGTTCTGAAGCAGATCTTCCTTTAGGTCTTTCTTTTATTAATAAATCTCAGAAGATCACATTATTAAAGTTTACTCTGACATCCTGTTTATATTCAGTAGCAACCTCAGACTAAAGTCCCTGTTAAAAAGGGTGCAGAACAGGAAAATAAATCAGCATTGGTGTCAGTTTGTTTTATTTCAATAATAGTCACCATGGAAACAAAGTCACTGACCTATTTCTTTCCATACATATAAGTAAATACCAGGGTTTCCAATTTTCATACATACCATTTTTCGTACCAGTAATTTACCTTACTGAATGTCCATAATGTACTATCTCATTGGAACTTATATTTCTTCCATAAAGAGCTATTTTTGTTTATTTTTTTGCCAATGTCCTTCACTAGGGAGCCAACAAAAACTCAGTACTGCCATTATAATACCGGACCACTTCCATTTTCACGATACCTACCCTTGCATGTAAGTGCAGTGACTGTAAACCAGCAATCTAACAGCAGTATGATTAGATGTGCTTCAACAGCCACTTCTGACTCGTCAGATTTATTTCAGATTACTTCATTCTGCATCTTTTTAAATATTGGTCAATACTACACAAGAAGATCATTTTCCTAATGACAAGCTAGCTGCCATTGAGTAGACACTTTCTACTTCTAGTGGAGAAGGCCTTTTCTCTTACTTCCCCAAATCGCACTCTAAACAATTTATTACCGCTGACCTGGTTTGTGTCATACTCTTCAGTACCTATGGATACGTTCTTTGCTTGTTGCATTTGTATTATTCACATTGATTCATATGCACTTAGATAAGCTGTGGGTGTCATGAACCCACAGATAGTTTTAACCAGCTGACACCCAAAGTGAGTGTGGACGTATGAGCACAACATGTGCATACTTGCCCAAACAAGAGATAATGGAGTTTGCAAGGACTACTACAAAAACATGAGGCTGGAGTTCCATTTCTTCTTTTAATATTAAGCGCACAATTTATTTTAATTAATTTAATTATAAGCATACAATAACACCCTTTCCCTAACCCCCAAAAGCATTGACTATGTATGTGTTGTGTGTGCAATGTACTTGGCCTCAAGGATAACTGCTAGCATCTGTGGGGAGAGAGACAAATCATCTATGGAAATGTTGAAAAGTAAAAGAATATACTATTGCTATATTATACCCTCTAAGACTATGTCCTGTGCTTGTCTCATCTTGGTAACAGTTAGATAATCTGGCACATTAGCTGCACGTTCTCAGCCAAATGCACTGCTGGAGTAACTCTAGTGATGTAATACACAGCAATGTAAATCCATATAATACCATTGAATTTGATGGCATTACTCCAAAACTAAATAGATATAACTATGAACAGAATTATCTGACTGAACCAAGCTGTTCAGAAAGAAATCAAAGACATGCCAGAGAGAACATGCCTTTTATTTTATTGCTCTGTGACAAGCCTGAATGCTCTATCTTTCACAAGCATTTTAGGTTTAAGCTAAAAGCATATGAAAATAGTTGGCTTAATTAAATTTTATCTCTGTTCATAGCAGTCAATATATGCACATTACTCTCTACAACTACCTGAAAGGAGGTTGTAGAGAGGTAGGTGTTGATCTCTTCTCCCAAGTAACGTATCAAGTGATAGGACAAGAAAAAATGGCCTCACGTTGCACCAGGGGAGGTTTAGATTGAATATTTCTTTACTGAAAGAGTGATTAATTGTTGGAACAGGTTGCCCAGGGAAGTGGTGGAGTCATCATCCCTGGAGGTGTTCAAAAAATGCGTAGATGTGGCCCTTCAGGATGTGGTCTAGAGGTCATGGTAGTGTTGGGCTGACAGTTGGACTTGATGATCTTAGAGGTCTTTTCCAACTTTAATGATTCTATGATTCAAGTGACCTGGGATCAGAGTGTTTTCCAGGCCACTTCACGTGGAGATTTTTTGGATTTATTTTTTTTTTTTTTGACAAAGGATTGTGCCTAAACTTTGGCTGCTGTTATTTCTGCAATCCACTAGACAAATACGGTTACAATTTCCTAATTCCCATTGCCCAAATTCACTTACACTGCTTCATAAACAGAATTTAAACATGCTTTAGCTAGTTCTTGTGATAGATTAACCTTTTCCTCTAATACACTTCCAAAATCTCTGTTCCAGCTGAGGGCACTGACCTTCCAAATAAGTAAAACATGTTTTGTTTCCGTGCCCTGTGTCTATCTCAATGGCCTGCAATCTTTCAAACGTTCTTTCCCCCTCCTTCTCTTGAATTCTGCTGCTATTTCCCACTGATGATATGATACACTTCCTTATTGGGTAACGTTGGGCAAGTTTAACTGCTGCTGTCCACTGAAGGAAGATTTCTGTAATTATGTCCACCAGTTTTTACAGCAGCCCGGGGAGCCTGAACTCAGCAGTCCACAGCCTGTGGGATTAAACAGGAAGAGGAAAAACAATTTAAAAAGCCCCCACCACCAACTGCTTCAGTCTTAATACAGAGTGATGATTTTTGTTATCTTGAATCACTGGGATATAAAGTCAGAGGACTTTCTCCTCATTTTCTACCTTTTAATATTTCGATGTTCATTCCAGATCTGCTGCCATTCTGATGATCAGCCATCAGATCTGCTGATTCTATTCTTCAGCTTTAAAACATTTTTTAAGGCTATTTGATTTTATTGTATATATACATGTATATATACAGATATAGATACTGTATCTTTCAGGGATACAGTATAGGAGAATTGGTGTGGGGACATGAATGATGATGACTCTTCAGCACCAAGCAGAGCTTATCTGTAGTGTGTTGGCTGCAAAATGTCCCTGCATAGAGTAAAGATCCATTGAGAATACAGACTCTAAAAACGGTGGCAGTTTACTTAATATCATCTGTTCTTAATAGATTTAGGGTTATCTTTGTTTATTTCAACAACAAAAATGGATACATACTGTATTAGGGTTACATAGTCTACTAATAGTCTCAGACTGATAAGACTCATGGTAATAGTTGTGTAATAAGTTTTCTGAAGTAAAACCACCCTAAAAAGTGCATTGTGTTCCAGGTGACTGCATCGGGAATCTGGGGTATTCTACATCCTGCCTCAGAGCAAAGACGTTAGCCAAATTTTAACTGTAGGAGTTATTTAGCTTCAGAAAGAGTTTTTATTTCTTTGTCAAGTGGAGTTTGCAAATGGGAAGTTAAAGTAAACTAAATTAAAACAGGATAAAATAGAAGAGTCTTTCTTTAATCACTATGCTAGATTTGATACATCAACCACCCACATAAACACAGAATATTAATTTTTAAGATTTAGAATTCTAAATATAGGCATTGGTGAGAGAAACAATTTCAGAGAGAGCGAAAGAGAAGTCTAGGACAGAGACCAGAGTATGCATAGCAATAATATCTCTTTAGAAATATACTCTCCCTCTGGTTTTGGCCACCCTCCAAAATTCTACTTCTGAGACATCCCAGACAATGGAGACGTTATAACAAGAACCTGTAGAACAGTGTCCTGCATTGCACTGATGGTTTATAAAAGAGCGGTTTGTCTCAGCTAACTGTTCCATGTATATAAAACTAATGGTCTCAAAAGACAGGTAAATGCTTACTGCACATAGCAAACACATTGCAGAAATCCACTTAGGTAGTGCTAACTTTCCATTATTTTTCTCTGCACCTTGCCAGCATAAGCAAGCAGCCAGCAAGGTACTCCCATGTGGAAGCCCAGACCTTGAAATTGTTCATTCCTACAGGCAGATTCCTAACACCAGACTTAAGGTGCTGAAATGAAAATGATCAGATCTTCAAAACTGAGAAACACAGTTACCATGGACGTCGAGGAGACCTGCAGCTTCTAGGCTAGCCAGGTGCCTCGTCTTATGCTGTTGCTCTGGCTGCTCAAACTTAAAAGTCTTGGTGTAAGTCTGGATCTACAAGATTTTGTAGTGCGTAAAGGTTTTTTTGACTAGGTTAGTGATTTTTCTATTAAAGTTATCAAGAGGATTCCCAAATTTAGAGAGTTTCCTGTTCATGCCAAGACTTCTTACCCTCTTGCTCCCTGAAAATTTAAACCATGCTGGTGTGAGAACTTTATAACTCCATACCTGCAAGTGTGCCAAAGTGATTTCAGCAGATTTCGGGGGTTAAGCAGCAAAAGCTTGTGTTGCTGTGGGTAGAGCAGCCTCGGCTTGGCTGCAAATCCCCAGCTCTGCTGCAAGTCATTATCACTAGATGGTGATCTGGTGAAGTTCTGCCTCTGCTTGTTAAGAAGGCTGTGAAATAAAAATATGTGGCTTGGAGCTTTAGAATTTTATTAATCAATCAACTGGACCTATCTATTAACTCAAAAAGCAAAAGTATATTTTTCCATATAGCCATGGATTTATTTCCTGTGGTGTCTTCCTGAGAGGTGAAAGCTTATAGCAAATTAAAAGCCTAATGGTGATGAGGAGATGAGTCTGTTTAACACATGCAAGTTGCAGTTTATGAGTTAAGAGAAATGTATCTTATCTTGTATGCTAAAGAATCATAGGGTGTTTTATGAAGGAAATACCTGATGTTTTCCTTCCGCCTCTTGCACTTGTCCTGTAGGACAAAATAAGTGCATCAGAGCAATGCATGGGCTTGTGTACCTTTGTGTTAAAACATCTGAGCACTGTGCACTAAGTTCCACCACTGCTTTGTAACTGATTAGTACCACGTATTGACAAATCTTACCTTGTCATATTATTTGGCGTACATCCAAATCTTCTGATACACAAGGCAAATGATTACATTTTCAATGTAATTTGAGTTTTGCTGATGTAAATTGTGGACAATTCAACAAATTTAGAAGTGTCGGGTAGTCCTAGATATGCAGACATCATACTGGTGGTTGTACAGTGCCCTCTGAGAAGAGGCAATTATCGTTTACAGGGGGTTTACATACAAGGGGCTTGCAGTTTCTACTGTTCCCAGGAGATGGCATACATCTTTTGGAAAATAGTGTCTGTTCACTTCCTAAAGGAGCAGTGAGGTGTAGGAGGAAATACTTCAATACACCATTCAGTCTTGTGATTTCCACTTGAAAAATTGAAAGTCAGTTGGCAAACCCCTTGGGATTTAGGAGAGATGGAATGGGGATTGCCATCCACCGAGGAGAGTTTGTATGAATAGCTCAGCAGGAGGAGGGCGAAGAATCCCCACCCAGCAACCGCATTTTCTTTGTGGCATAATATATGTAAGACGATAATACAATGCCCTCCTACTTTCATCTTTCTATATTGCCACTCATCAGCATTACAAAGAATGTAGCTATTAAAAGAACTGCCTCTTGGCACCCAAAAGCCATAGCACTGTATTTTCTACAACAAAAAACTTGAACCTTTATTATTTGTTTTGCTACATTTGCAGCAGTCTCCCCATTAAGCTTGCTTCTCACAGCTCCCTGATCTCATTCCCTGTTGGATCTAGATCAGACGCACAAGAGGTCAGGCTGACTTTCAAACCTTCTTGCGGGCTGGCAGGCATAAAAAAGTGTAACAGTAATAAGGATTAAAAAGTTCTCAGATGGGCCTACCAATGTGGAAAGCCCCTCCCTTCCCCAGACTTGCCACCCTCTGAAACCCTTGGCGTAAACACCAGATTTATGGAGAGAGCATCTATTAACCCCTAGTTATTTGAACCAGCCCTTGCAAGTATGGCAGCCTGTCCTGAAGCTCCTACAAATGTGCTCTTGAGCACGTCACTGAGGTTTTCAAAGGTCCTGCAACTCCTACTAATGGAGGAGAATTGCCACCAATTTCTTGTGGTAATCCCAAATCTTGGCAGTGCAATCTGAGGCAGTGAAGAGCCACTGTACATGGCTCTCGTTACTGGCACACCAGTGTGTGGGTGTTTGTGGCAAATGGGAACTGGTACGTTGTGATTCGTGACACACTGCCTGCATGTTCAAAGTTAAATTTAAAAAAGAAAAAAAAAGATTTAAAAACCCTTGCTGAAAGGGAAGCAATGTGACCAGAAGCAACGGCTACAAGAACCAAAAGCTAATCTATCAGTAGTCACCTCCCTACCTACTGACAGCTACGACTGAGGTAGCTGCAGTGGAGAAAGCAGTGCATTGTGTCAGTCATTGAAGGAAGCTGCAGCCAGAAGGAAAAATAGAAATATTTAAGAACTGGTTGCCCAGCTACTGCAGCAACCAATGTCTTCACTACACATCACAGTCGAGGGATTGGCTTGATGGTAAACAGGCTCAGGTCTAAGTTTCGTCACAGGAAACGTGTGAGGTTCCACACTTCTGCGTGCTTCAGAGCAACGTGCTGGATGCCTGATTCATCAGGTCCAGAATGTTACATTGCAGGCAACCCAGGCACTGATTTGTAGGAGTATAGGGAAAGATGTGGAAGTTTAAGATGGCTATAATCCTCAAGAGTCACTGCCAGAGATTGCAAGTGCTCTTCCTGATGTGATGGGTTATGTAGTTGGCCCTCCCCATTCCACCCCTGAGCACCAGAGCTGGAGCCATCCCCACAACCACTATATAAAAGCCCCTAAAGCAGATGCTGAGCTCCAAATCTCCCTAGTTAGTTACTGCTGCCATTTATGGGGACCAACTTTTAGCTAAGGCCTTGCTGTTCAGAACAAGGCTCACTTCTGCCACTGCCTGGATCTCTTGCCCCTTACATGTCTTCCTTCAGATGCGAGCAGTGACTGTGAAACCACAATTTAAATGCACTAAGACTGCAACAGCCAACCTGTCTTAATCCCCTGAGGCAGCAAAGCCCACAACTGGACCCCCAGTGCCTGTGACAGCATGCTGTTGGGACATCTATTTTGTATACCTCATTGGCCTGGAAAATGACCATTACTGGGCATCATGGTCTCCCATCAGGTGAGCATCCTGATACTCATTGGTGTGCTCAGGTGCCTGGCCACCAGTTGTCAGAGACAAGGTGGCCCCTCAAAGACACACTGGGAAATATTAAAGCAACTTGACAGCAGGCTCCTCTCAGCCTGCCTTTTTCCACTGCATTCAACACAGTTTCAGACTTCAGGGGTCGCTGAGGATTGAGACGAGCCTATGCCAGCTCCACTAAAACAAAAGTGAGCGAAACAGCTGGTAGCAGGTAAGTGGTGTATTTTTGAAGTTCCTGGGGGATGTTTGAAATGCACTTATCTTGATGTTAGTGGATAGTTTAAAAGAGCTCCTTGGATTTGCTGTAGTCAGCTGTTTACTTATTCTACCAAAGAAATACAAGACACTGCTGTTCAAGAAATGAAAGGTTAAATTTGGATGCCATCCACAGGAAATGGGAGCATGAGGGTGAGTGTGTGTTTTGAAATACGGATGTTACAATTCCCATTCTAGCTTGCAAAACAAACCCCAAGCCCATACCATGTCACTTTAATGATTTATAAGCACATCTTTTAAAAAATCACTTATTCAGTCCCTCAAAATGGCTCTCTGGTACACGTGAGGCTCAGCAGCCTGCTTACTTCTCATGCTGCAGAGATTATTGCTTTTACTGATGGCCAGACTGTGGCTGCCAGGGAGCAGGTGTGTGAGTGCAGGGAGGTGGGGGAGCTCAAAGCCTTCATCTCCTTGGGCAGATATTCAACAAGCAGCAATCACAGTCTTGCCTCTTGCAGTCACCAGTTCAAAAGGAGCAGGTGAGCCATACCACCGGTTGTACCTACACAGTTGAAATGGGTTAAACGCATTTCCCTCTGACATTGTCTGCTGGGCTGGTTTGGAGATGTTTGTTCTGCATCTTGAGATGTGTTGGTGAGCACTGGGGCAGTGTTCAGCAAAGAAAATCAGACGGGTCCTTGGACTTTCTGACTCTCCTTTGTTCACACAAAGAGAAATTCTGCATTTTTGTTAATCTGAAAGAGCTGGGTCTTTCAAGAATATCTATATTGTCTGCCCCATTGCTGAGGCCCTCTGACACCTGGAGCTTGATTTCGGAAGGGCTGGACACACACGACTGCACAGGGGCTGCCAGGTCTTTGCTGCTCAGAAAACCAGGAAAGGGCAGCTGTAGGAATTTTGCCATCTAGTTAGGGAGAACAGGAGGAGATTTAAATACAGACATGCACATGTAGAAGCACGAGTAGAAAAAAAAGTGCGAATGAGATCAAGGGCATACAGAAATCAAATTATTAAAGCATTGATTACTCATTTAGGATTTGCTCTGAACCATACCAAAATGGAACAAACTAAAGGAAGGTATTTCTCAGTTTTGTTTGACTAATGCAAACTCTAAACTATGCTTAATATATCATAAGGTTTCAAAAATAAACTTATCTGACAGCAGGCTGTCTATTTTTTCCTGTAAGATTTACTGCTCTTTAGAGCTGAAATATGCAAAGGGCGACCTTTAGCTGGTAATGATAAATGCCTTATCTCCATTGACTTCACTGAAGCTATGGTATATTGGTCTGTTTCCTGAATATCTGACCTAAAGGGCTAGAAAACCTTTGAGGGGACCAGCACTAAAACCTGCTTCTAAACGCAGGTGCTGCAAAAGTTTTTTGGACTAAAAAACATTCAAGGCTGTAAGTAGGAAGCACACAAAATGATGAAGGTATTTCAAAAGACATAATACACTTCCCCCCCACTCCCCTCAAACTGAAACTCTTCTCATTGAAATACATGTATATTTTTTCATGACTTAGTCCAATTCCCTTTTTTTAAAGAAGAAGTTGCTCAGCTTAGATGCTAAATGCTGGTCTTTCCCTTTAACATTCCATGTGGAATCATGTTACAGAGAATTAGAAACTTTCTTCGTCTTTGGAAAGGGCCTCAACAGTCTCAGGATTGAATTGACAATGATTAACATCATCATTTCAATGATTGCCACTTTACCCATCTCACAGATACCCTAAAGGTTTTCTTCTGTCATGTAAGCACAGCTGAATGCTAAAAATGCTTTCCACTGTAGGAACAGCCATCTGAAGACCATTTTCATTTCTCTTTTTCACGTGCAACTGTTTACTCCATTCTCAGAGTAATGCTAGAAAAAAAATAGTGATAAAAGCAGAAATGAAAGCAGTTGCAAAAAAAAAAAAAAAAAAGCCGTTTCAATTTGGTTAAAATGGAGACTTTTAGGGTTAACTCTGGCTATAGACAGCATCAACAGCCGGTCTCAGGGGCACAAGAGTGAACAAGATGCACTGTGCTTCTCACCAGGAGAGTTACTGGCTTCTACTCAGAGGGAACATCTGCCAAAACTCGAGCTGATAAGGGTAGAGTTAGTCTGATATAAAAACAATTCTATTCATCAATTGTTAAGGACCAGGCAAGGAAAAGTTACAGTTTGGTCTCAGAGCAGTCACTGTGCCATAAAACTTCCTTGAGAATTGTTTTATATTTCTTTCACAGTCTAAATGTTTTGATTACCAAGGCAGTGTTTTCCCATGAGGCATATCTTAAAGAGATGTGGTGCCAGGACCAAGTGGGATGAGATTATAAAATATAAGAAGCTGGAACATGAGAAGTTTGAAACTCAGCTGTGAAAATGTTTATTGGACAAATGTTTACTCTGCTGCATGTTCATATTTATTTTTCTTTCAAACCTTTGAGTCTCCTTACTGCTTCACTGAGACAATTAATTCTCTTTGGAAAACATGACATGGTTAATTAAACAGGTGAGAGAAACTAGTTTCTCAACTGTCTGGAGATTCAAAGATCCAATTGCAATTTACAAAGAATATATTACAGTTGTCAACATCATGTGAATCCTGGATTGTCTGAGAATGATAAACACCTGAATGCGGTAGAAAATACCATTTAGAAACCTGAGCTCTTACTCATCAAGGCTAGTCCTCTGCTGTTCCAGGTGGTCACAAGCACACTGTGCTTTTCATTAATGGATTGTGCTTTATCTTTTAAATACCTAAGGATTTTGCCCCTTTTTTGCTTTCTAAAGGCTGGTTGCTCCAAAACCTCACTCCGCTGAAGGTTGAGAAACAGCTTCTAAATCCCCTGGCTATTCTGTAGCCATTTCTTCTTGTGTCAAAATTGTTCTAAGCTTTAGTAGCCTGTCTTCATCCCTGATGTTAGTTCTCGTGTTATATTTATGAAGATATATTTATGTTCGCTAATGCCTCACCTTGCTAGCCTGAGCAACAGAAGCTTGGGGGCACATCTTTGTGTGGTGGCTTTGCATGTGAGCCAGCCCTGCTTGCCTCAGGTGACATGGCCACTGTGTCTTCTCCCTGAAGCCCACCTCAGCTCTGTTCCCACTCACTCACGCTTCCTACACACCAGCCGGCCCCAACAGGGAATTGAAGATGTGCTGAAGAAGGCAGCTAAACCAAAGCCCTCATAAAAATGGCTTGCAAAAATGAACTTGGGCCTGCATTATAGAGGAGATATCTAGAAAATAGTACAGAAATTATGATGGGGCCATATAAATGAGTCTAAAGTCTTTGAGGAAGAGACTGTTACAACCCCTATTTTTGCCTTAAGCCTAGAATGATGTGGCCTTGATCAGAGGCCTCTCAGTGCTACTGCAATCTAAGAATTAAGCATTACTAGCTTCAAACAGTGGGGAGTTCTTAACCGCACTGTACTACCTGTTGTACTGAGGAAGACCTGTGCAGTTAGCTTTATTTACGCAGGGAGGGACGGCAGTGCTCTGGGTGGGGAATGAGGTGAGGATACTCTGGCAGTGAACTTTCTTTACCACACTAAGCAGTAAGATGTGCTCCTCTTCGCCTCTCATTAGTGACTGCAGACTTTCTTTCATGGTTTTCCACACAGAGAGATCAGACAACTTTGTGTAAATTCTTTACATTTGACTATTGTTTAATGCATGTCTTATTTTACCGTTTTTAATGTATTATCTGTAAACAAGCACTACTGTTTGGCCAACTGTTATGCTTTGTTTAAGGTTACTTAAGTCTCAGTTATTTGTGGAATGCTCTTATATTCCTTTGGGCAGTCAGTGCATAACTCACAACTACCTAATTTTTTTTGGAAAAAAAAAATAATCTCAGATCACTTTTATGCATCTTTTACGTAGGTGTTAAATCTTATCAGACGTACATATTCACTTCAACCCCACCACATCTGCAATTGTTGAAAATAAGAGGTACTCTCTATAGCAACCAGCACATGGTCAGGTTTTTCTTTTGTTTTAAAATACCAAGAGCCAGATTTTTCTCTCAGATCCTCAGCAGTTTGATTCTCTCTGATTTTTTTTTTCCTGAGAGTGAATAAAGTCCTGAAATTTTTCCACTACGTGTGCCTCAAGATCAAACTTATTTTGGCAACTTTCTGAACAAATGGTCTGCTGATTTTCCTCTCAATCCAAAATGCATTAATGGATGCTCAGAAGGGGATATGCTTCAAATGGATCTGGACAGAATTAGTGACGATGAAATGTTTACTGCAACAGATTCTTTCTGCGGAGCCTTTAGAACTAATTCCAAATGCATAAACTACTGCGGACTTTTAATTGGATAATTCTTGCCTGTTGACTTTCTTCCAGCTTTATCCTTTAAGGCAACGTGTGTCAAGTTTTCAGAGTCACTTGCTTATCTGTGTATCCCTATTTTTCATCCGTATGTGTAAACAACTATTTGCCCATGCAAAATGGGTCCTTAGATGTGCAAATACTTGATCTTCTTGCATAAATATTTTTTTGCAAGCAGATCTGTTTACAGGAATGACTACATGAAATGCAGATATGTTTGAAATGAAATGAAATACACTTAAATACAGATCTCTTTACATGAATGACTACATACACGAAAATAAGGCCTTTGACATTGGGGACTTCTGTCTCATATAATCTCTCGAGTTTACTGTATTTCTTTGTGTCTGTGAAACTACCTCGCTAGCGAGCAGTGAACCTACCAAATATACCAACCAAACATGTAAGCACATGCTTAACTTTAGTGGAGCTTAAGACTGAAGCAAAGTTAAGTGCATGCTTCAGTGCTTTTCTGAATTGGACCCACATTTAGATCCAGCGCTCTAGGTTTTTCCAGGCTTCCCAATTTCCTACACTGCAAGAGAACCAAATTTCAATGGAAAGAGTTAATAGAGGATGCAGCATTAGGTGTTGTCAGATGTATTTTATATCCAGATTCCTTTTGTAGTCAAAGTTGATCTGAGTAAAGGCTGAGAAATTCAAACATATGCTGTGCATTGTATCTAGCACTTCCATAGTTGTTAAGGAAATAGTGATCCTATTGATCTGCACGTTACCTTTCTGTTCTCCAAAAACAAAGTCTGTGACATTTATTTCTCCAGAAAAATGTATGCATTGGCCTTTGAATGTTATTTGACAGCACAAATATTTATGTTTAATTTAACTGACGAAGCTATTAAGTGGGAATCACATTATTCATGAAGAATCAATGTTCGGCTGGTGGTCCAGGGTGCCGAGAGCTATTTCTGAAGAACATTACATTTGTCCTCATTTCAAACTGGGATAGATAGTTATTGTAGAGCAATATTGCAGACAATTAGTTATGCAGTGTTTTGTTAAAGGCCTAGCCCTGAGCAGGGGCCTATGAGTAAACACGTTTCCCTGGTTTTGACATGTCAGAAGGGAGCTTGCACTCCTTGACAAATGGTCTTTCCCATAGGTTATTAGTGCACAAGACAAATGCTTTCTTCCATAAGTCTTTTGGGAAATAGAGAATGCCTGCGGTAGGAGGGTCAGAGAGTCCCTGTGACTGCTTCATGTGGCTCTCAGGTACGATATACAGAGGATAGGGCAAACCTCGTTCTTCTGTCATCCTCACTATGGCTTTCTACCGAGCTTTTCATTGCTATGTCTATGCTCTCCCTTGTATTATCATTACAGGATGAATGTGGAAAACCAAGACCTTGGCCCGGGGACTTGGAATTTGTTTGCTCTACTGGATGCAGACAGGGCTGAAGCTATTTTATAAACTTAGAAAGAACCAAGAACACCCAATTGGCTTTATATTTTGTGATGGTGACTTTAATGGCACTTAAAATTAGGAGTCACATCTCATAAAATGGTTATGTAAGAAAAATAAAATGCTTTTGGTCAGAAATATTTTAATTTTCCACCAAGTTGTTCTTCACCTTTGCTCCCCGTGTCTTTTTGCTGGTTCATATGTGATTAATGCTAACTTAATACTAGAAAGATTGCTTTATTTGTACTGAAGATATAGTTCCCATCTATATGTTATAAATAGGTACAGTAGGCTCAGCTTTGAAAAGTATAACCTTTTATAAGATTTTAATTATATTTGTGATTTTTTTTTTCAAATATTTTATTTCTATTTTAAGTTTAGTTTTGATTTGGCAGAACATCTGTGCCTTTGGCCCACTATTTGAAAAACGTGCAAAATTTTCTGTGCTAAATGGTCTAATTCCCTGTACACTTCCAAAAATGCCACTTAGTGAAAACCAACCACAAAGACAAACCCTGTTATTTAGCAGTTGAGTTTAAGATAGCAAAGATCAGCTTCCATGTGGACATGGCCTTCAGATCAAACAGGAGGAACAGGCTAAGAGATTGTATGACTGCGAACAGATGAAACCATGTGACGGGCTTTATTGCTGGTGAAATCTGTTTCCACTTGCTGCCACCCACTAATTTGACAATAGATTGCATCATGTGGTTGCAGCAATTGAGATGACTAGCAACCATTTTAAACTGCTTTCCTTAAAGGGGAAAACACTCTATAAAAGCAGTGGAACAGAGAGAGAGAGTTGTGAATATATTTTAAATTTTAGATAAATGCAGGGAAGTATGCTGATGTATATTAAATTTAACATAATCCAAGTATTCGATGAGGAGCTAAAGTATTAGCCTAAATTTGTTTATTGGGAGATTATTCTCAGTGGACAAAGACAGCTAGGAGGTTTGTTAAGAGTAATTTAGCTCATACTAGAATTGCAATTACCACCTAAGTGCTGTATGGGAAATGCACAACATTTTTCAAAGCAGAAAAATAAATAATAATGAACCCTTAGCTTAAAAATGCAATTCTCTCCGTGTTCTTTTCTTGTAAAGAAAAATCTACATTTCAAAGGAATATTTTCTTACATATGGAAATGCTTATTTTCTAGCTACTGAAGATCTGCCAGGAAATATTAGAGAATATCATGTTCAGAGTTTTAGAAGGCAAATTGCTTCTGCATACGCTGTATCTAGCAGACAGCTTTATGGTGCTCTTTACCTGTCTGTCATAACATCATCAGTTTTTCCAAAGTACCTGAAGCCTTTGAAAGTTAAAAACTGTAGCAGTATACCTTCACATGACACATGTATTTAGCAATGCCAAGCTGATTAGCAAGTAAATATAAACAACAGATTTATGTGCTTTAAACCCAATTATTAAATGTTCCTTGATGGAGGAAAAAAAACAACTTTGAAATTAAATACTTGCGTCAGCATAAGAGGATGGATTTTAAGGAACGCTTACCAAAACAGATATACCATGGCTGTGCACCTTTAAAAATGAGTTTCAGATGTACTTTATTGTCTTAATTTATATCCTAGGGAAGCAGGGAAGGCCACCTTAGCTGTGGAAGATTTGGCTTTTTAGATATAAACACTAACTTTAAAACATCTCAGCAGCATTTTCAGATTGTCAGAGTGAGCAGAAACATCCATGTTGTTAGCCAGATGGGAAATTTCATATGTGTTTCTTAAACCAGTTAATTTTCTTCTTCAGTGCAGAGAAGCCAAGAGCTAATGCTGAGGTCTGGGACATACTTTCAAATGCTTTTTGTGTTAAATTCCATGCACCCAGAAAGTTTTACTCTTTCATTTATTTGGTTGGTTTTATTTTAGAGAGAAAACAGTGCCTTTCTGGCAGTTTATTCTTCATCTGTCTGAAACTATTCTGGTATTCTGAGAGAAAAAGATTTTCTGTGAAACTCCTGGGATAATTTGAAGAACTGTTTCAGAAAAAAGCCCTGAGCTCTCCTTAGATTTCATATTGAGACCAGTTTTAACTGATGGAGTAAGAGCAGTAGAAATGCCCCATGCTCATACCTTTGAGGAAGTTTTCATCACTCCTGCGTTTACCACCTATTTGGTCTCCCCCTTACTTTAACAAATCACAAAATAAAATATCTCTCATTCCTCTGTTTCCTTCATTCCAGGTACATTCTTCTACTTGCTTTTGATTGGCTTCAAATTACAGAGTCGAGATCAGGTGTTTTTATTGGGTCAGCATAATGCGAATGAATTGCTGCTGCTGTTGGTTACTGCTTGATGCCTGCAAGGGATCAGGCACAGCCCCCCAGCCCCAGGTTAGCACTGCATCTGCTAGCCAGCGAGGGGTCTACTGAATCGCACCCATCCTGGGGAGGGCTTCTGGAGGCAGCGATGGCCCAGGGCTGCTTTTCAGAGATGGAAGAACATGAATTTCTTGCAGGCAGACAGACTGCAGTGAGGAGTCAAGAGAAGTGCCAAGTGGGATTTGAAAATGAAACATTTTGCAACTGTGTTCCTTGGGAGTGAAACCATCATAGCGCGCTTATTGTTCATGCTTAAATTCTAAAAACAGGTTTTAGCAAAGTTCAGAACACCAAAATTTCCTGCTAGCTTATCGTTGTGAAAGCACCTTTTGGGAAAGCACATTGTTAAGGAACATCATCACTGGTTTGGAAAACAGAATTTTGAGATATCTTTGAAAATCCCTAAGCCTTATTTTTTAATCAGTAAAAACAGAAACCTTGCCTGGAAAAAGCCCACGAATTTTGTAGCTTAACAGAAAATAAACAAACAAACAAAAACGCCAAAAACCCCTTTCCCAACTGCTATATCTACATGATCTCATGTGGGCATTTTGAGCAGGTGAAATGCAATTGGAAGAGGGCAGAAAACCTCAGGTTTCCTATTCCACCTGAAATTATTTGTGTTCACATAGAGGAATTGTGGCCATCTTCCAGAAATGACACCACACCAAAGGCATTTACGCAATGATTGACAGATTGGTGATATCTTTACCTGCAGCGTACCACTTTGTGTGCTTCCACAATGCTACTGGTTTTGATGATAATGATTAGTGCGCATGCAATTCAAAGCAATACTAGCATTAACCATGCTCAGCTTGGCATTCAGACAATGGAGGAAAATAAGGTGTAGCTTCCAGTCTGGTAGAAGACCCACGAAAAACTGGAGAGCCAAATGACATGCTCACTTCCTTTGATGAATACAGTGTTCAAATGACTGTTTAAGAAGTAAAGATTTTGCATATCCTATCATAAGATCACTATGCACCAGGTTAAATAGCATAGCTGATCAAGAGATGACTGTGACCCAGTTTTATTATGGGTAGGCTAACCTCAGAACATTCAGCAGATCTTTTCAGTTCACAGGAAGATAAAATTACCTATATGCTTATGCAACCTTTAGTCACACGTCCTGCAAGCCAACAGAACTACTACTCATGCTTATAAAGCTAGCCATGTGTAGAAGGATATTTAGGACCACAACCTAATGTCTGCCCCCGTTCCGAAGCTGGAAATGACATGAATGCCATCGCAAGTAACTCCAGGATGTAAGTGCTTTGGGGTAAAAAAAAGAAGCATGAAAGAAAGAGGGGGAACATTGTCACCGAGGATGAGAAAAAGGCTGAGGTACTTAATGCTGCCTTTGCCTTGGTCTTTAAAAGCCATAGCAGTTATCCTCTGGGTACTCAGCCCCCTGAGCTTGTAGACAGGGATGGAGATCAGGTCCCAGATGACTGGAAACTTGCCAATGTGATGCCCATCTACAAAAAGGGCAGGAAGGAGGATCTGGGGAACTACAGGTCTACCAGCCTGACCTTGGTACCGGGGAAGATTATGGAGAGGTTCACCTTGGATGCGCTCATGCGACAAGTGCGGGACAACTGGGGAATCAGGCCTAGCCAGCATGGGTTCACTAAGGGCAGGTCCTGTTTGACCAACCTAATCTCCTTCTATGACCAGGTGACTTGCCTAGTGGAGGAAGACAACATCAATTTTTGTTGATGTTGTCTACCTGGACTTCGGTAAGGCATTCAACACGGTCTCCCACAGCATCCTGTTGAACAAGCTGGTGGCTCACGGTGTAGACAGGTGGACTCTTCATTGGGTTAAAAACTGGCTGGATGGCCAAGCCCAGAGAGTTGTGGTAAATGGAGTTAAATCCAGTTGGTGGCTGGTTGCAAGCATTGTCCCCCAGGGCTCAGTTCTGGGGCTGATCCTGTTTAATATCTTTATTGATGACCTGGATGAGGGTATTGAGTGATCCCTCAGTAAATTTGCAGATGACATGAAATGAAGCAGGAGTGTCAATCTGCTTGAGGATAGGAAGGCTCTGCAAAGGGATCTGGACAGGCT
>VZZY01011841.1:0-59322 GCA_013400335.1 Eurystomus gularis | reverse complement strand
TGTGGCTGGAAAGCTGCCAGGTGGAAAAGGACCTGGGGGTGCTGGTGGACAGCCAGCTGAACATGAGCCAGCAGTGTGCCCAGGTGGCCAAGAGGGTCAACGGCATCCTGGCCTGTATCACAAACAGTGTGACCAGCAGGAGTAGGGAGGTGATCGTGCCCCTGTACTCAGCACTCAGGAGACTGCACCTTGAGTACTGTGCCCAGTTTTGGGCACCACAGTACAAGAAGGTCACTGAGGTGCTGGAGTGGGTCCAGAGAAAGGCAACGAAGCTGGTGAAGGGTGTGGAGAATATATCTTATGAGGACCACCTGAGGGAACTGGAGTTGTTTGGTTTGGAGAAGAGGAGGCTGAGAGGAGACCTCATTGCTCTCTACAACTATCTAAAAGGAGGTTGTAGTGAGACTGGTGTTGGTCTCTTCTCCCAGGTAACTAATGACAGGACAAGAGGTAATGGCCTCAGTTGTGCCAGGGGAGGTTTAGATTAGATATCAGGAAGAAGTTCTTTACTGAAACAGTGGTTAGCCATTGGAACAGACTGCCTGGGGAGGTGGTAGAGTGACCATCCCTGGAGGTGTTTAAAAAATGGGTCAATGTGATCCTTCAGGACATGGTCTAGAGGTAATGGTAGTGTTGGGTTGATGGTTGGACTTGATGATCTTAAAGGTCTTTTCCAATCTGAGTGATTCTATGATTCTAAAGGTAATTATGTCTTCAGACCGCTACAAAAATTCTCTCAAGAGAAATTTTGAAGATTCTTCTGCAGCATAAAGATTTGTTCCATTTATTCACTGTCATTTGTCTTTCATGATGAACACAGACATGTGCATCTCATGCCTGTTTTTTTTAATTAGTTTTTCATCCTTTGCAGATCTTTATATTCAGCCATCCTCTGAGATTCAGCACTGTTGCTACATTAGTTCAAGGATGTGTCTTGAGCTTGAAAATGTCAGCTTGGACATCTGCTGGACTTTGTACATAGCCTTGCTGCCTGTGTCTCTTCTCAAAAGCTTCTTCAGTTGCTAACTATGCAAATAGCAACTGTGTGTTTGCAGTGTTTCCTTGGGTTTTGCCTTTTGGGGTGCATGGGATCCTTCCAACATGTTAGATAGGTGCTTCAGCCTTCCCTCTCCCACCGTCTTTGCATGGAGCTGTCATGGGGCTGTCTCTGGGAAGTGTTGCTTTGCAGCTTGAGGAAACTTTGCTCCTCCCAAGAGCTGCAAGGCCTTTGGGTCAAGTCCTTCAATTCCTTTCATTCGGATTCCTAATTCAACTAGATCTCAACCCCTTCATACCATGAACTGTATCATTGCCCAAGAGCCTGGATGGGATAGAATTGCTGGAGTCTTTTAAGTTTAGGAGACATAGACCCAGGTCCCCTTGCTCACATGTCACTGACAAAAAGAGAGTGATAGAGACAGGAACTACCCGTCAGCAGATGCAACATTTATCCAGTGATCAGCTGCATGGGAGTAAGTGGCCCTTCTGGGCTTCTAGAAAGAGCCCCAAGCAGTCTGTGGCACACATATGGGACAATCAGTCAAGGGTGGGATGTTGAGCTGTGGAAAGCAGCATTCCTGGGGATTGGTACTGGACCCAGCCCAAACTCCTCACCCAAGGGCAGCAGGACAAGATTCAGGTGGTAGTGCAGAGGCAGTGGGGTGAGGAAGGGAGGAAGGTTGCAACTTCTCTGCACTGGTCTCTATCAATCTGTTCAGTCTGAATTAAAACTACAGAGGAAGTAGACTTTGCTGAGATACCCAAGACCTTTAAGACAACTTTGCTTCAGTTAACTGAGAGAACTGAAAGTCACTGACTGATTCAGTGAACTGTCCTGAGGTAAGAATTTAGGAGATGTTTTGATTTTTTTAATTTTCACGTTCTGAGCACCTACACAGAAATGGCACTGGTGAATCATTAGGGTATTTCTCTCACGAAACCGGGAAGCTGCATGACTTATTGAAAAGCCACAAAAAGACATTTTTTCCT
The DNA here is from genome assembly GCA_013400335.1 of Eurystomus gularis. Classification (NCBI taxonomy): domain Eukaryota; kingdom Metazoa; phylum Chordata; class Aves; order Coraciiformes; family Coraciidae; genus Eurystomus; species Eurystomus gularis. The sequence continues at coordinate 57,333 of VZZY01011841.1, read as the reverse complement.
AGTCAGTGGATACAGAGGTTTAGACGCTGCTGCAACGCTAACCGTGCTTCTTAAGGACTGACTCTACCTTTTCACTCTTCTGACTCCTAAGGTCCTGGACAGTGACAAAGAATGATTTGGCTCTTCTCTGTGCTGGTGGGAGGTAGTAAAAGAAAGTACAGTGGTCAGACAAAAATGATGGTGGAAATTACTTATGATTAGGTCAGAGGTTAGTGGGCTCAAAACCTTAATCTTATGACTGCTGATTGTTGTTTAACAAAGTGGTTACGAGGGTTTAGAAAGCAGAGAAATTCCATGAGGTGGAAGAAGAAGGATTTGAGAAATATAAGTCCAAAGGCACTTGTCAAAACCTCTCCAAGTCCTGTATAGCTGATGGCAATGAGAAGAGCTGGTCAGCAGGAGATGCTTTCCTAATGTGCAGCATCTAGCCAATAATAACTGCTAAGAACTTTTATTGATCTTACTGAGGAGCTACATATTCATGGAACTGCTGTTTATTTGCTGCTTCTTGTTCATTTATTTCTTACTTACTCATTATAGCTCCATTTTAAGGGAAAAAATTCTTGTCTACATAGCAAAATGAGACTCCATTATTCAACAAACAAACAAAACAAAAACAAATGGCAAAATTTTGGTTGTTTTGATCTGCATCAAAGATCATTGCAAGTACTCAGAGTACTCCATATCATTCCCTAGTGATGCATGGAAAGGACAGTTTTACAGTTTGTGCCAACATTCTCAGGAGAAAGTACAAGATGCTGAAATCTGGAAGATACTAGGAACAAGGAACTGTCTACGCTGTATAATGACTGTACATCATCCTTTGCAAACATTTATTTTTGAAGGAGTTCAACTTGCTATTGGAGGAGCTGGATGACATCTTAGTTTACTTACTGATGTTCCAATTCACTTTATTTGCTTTTCTTCCCTTAAAATCTCACGAATTCTCTTGAAACCCCTGAGTACCATGTGGCTTGAAAAGCACCATCAAATACATTTGCGGTGGTAGTTCCACTGTCTGTTTCTCTTTTCCTTCTATGTTTGCTTTGTCATTTTCCTATATATACATACTTTTTTTAAAAAGTGTTTAGATATCAGTTTGTGTATTTTTCATTTTACTGGTTCAGGAAAATATTCAAGCTCAAGTTGCTTTGTATGCTCTGAGCACACAAAGTTGGAAAAAAAGCATTTCTAAACCACACTGGGGCTTTCAGAGGCCAAACTGATGACTATAGTCCCAAACCTCCAAGTTGGGAAGTACAACTAGTGAGATACTGCAAAAGCAATAGTTCGATTGTGGAATTGTTAATGAAAAACTGCTTGTAGAGACACAGGAGTGTCTACACAAGTGTGATAGCAGTGGACCTGTGCTATGCAGACCTTGTGTTGCTGGAAGAACTGGTCTAGCCTGACTAACAAAAGTTCAGGATTTTATATGGCTTCAAAATTAAGTGTGGATTCAGGCACAACCTATAAAATTTTGTAGTATAAACACAAAATTTTCTCAGTTCTGTGTCTGCAAGATTGTGTGTCTGTAAAATAATGATGTTTACCTGTCTCAAATATTATCACATCAAAAGCTATGATTTTTTTCAGGGAACACTGTAATGGGGCCAGATAAGTACCACCTATAAACAGAGACTTACTTTTAAAAACATTTTTCTACTGAGAGGTAATGACTGCTCAGTTTAGAGTTTCCAGCAGCTCCAAACAGCTGGTTTTGCCTCAATTATAGCGAGCAGGACTTCTTTCTCTTATGAGGCAAAGCAGCCATCGTATTGTTCTATAAAGACAAAGAGGATGGACAGGTTATTATTATTATTATTATTAGCAAGATTGTGAGAAAAGGCACATTAAAAACTTGAGATGCTACAGACCTTACTCTTAGCATTTACAAAGTTGCCTGCACAAAGCCTTGCCCAAATCTATGGGCTAGAAAAAGAAGTAAAATCACAATAAGTCTGGTCGCATTTTGGGCTCCACTAACCAAACAGTACATTACAGCCTCAAAGCTCAGGAGAACCACTAAGTCATCTTTCGACCCATAGTTCTTGGGCTGCTTTGAACCTGTGTGTGCCCTGCTTACATGAATTAGAGTTGATAGAAATGACTGACCCAATTTATGAGGGATATGCAACCCACAATATAGAGAATATAGAGTACTGCAAGCATTCCCTCTTCTGTCTCAATGTGCCCCTATTCCTACCAGGGCTGTGGGCTGTTGAAACAAGAGACCCTACATCAGGTGTAAAGCTGGCTGAAAATGTATTTAAATACTTCTGTGAAAAAGGTATGCACATGAACCATTTCTTGTTTTTCCCTCTAACTGGGAGAATTGTCCCAGCTAGGATCTTCCTCCATGAGCAACTCCTGCACCCCATTCAGGCAACATTCAGAAGCCTTGTCTGGTCATATTATTTTGCCTGTGAAATGGCATGTTTAACTATACATAAAGACAATAGCATGCCTGGATGTCATGGTAGCTGTTGACCTGCCAAAAGTAGGATTTCTTAATGTTATATTAAAAACAAAACCATCACTGGGAATTAAGCTGCAGTTTCATTATGCTTACTTGAACTTTCCTTGGTGGTTCAACTCAGCATTGAGTTCTTTTCATGAACAATAAATTAATCACCCTGTTACAAAAATAATACCATGAGATCTTAGCAGAAAGCTTTCCTTGCAGAATATTTTTTCCTCTGGGGCATTATAGGTTTTTTTCCTAATAAATTCCTGAAACTCAGCACCTCTCCTTACACACCTGAGAAGTGTGTAACTCCTAAAGAAGGTTGTCCTGTTATTAACAAATTGAAAGTGCATTAACTGAAAGCAGTATCTGAGATTAGAAGTAACTTATGCACTGACAATTTGCAAGAGGTTATCTCAACACCTATTTTTCTGTTAGTAATAAAAAAGTCTTATTGTTACCATAGAAACTGTCAGATCTCTACCTACACTTCTCAAAGAAACACACCAATGTACTCATTTGTGTATGCGTGTTTGTCCCCCGCCCAGTGCTTGAAGGTAATCCTGGATCCTGTTAGCAAGCAGTGGAAGAAATAAAATGGCATTAAGCGACAATTTATTGTCATCAAGCCTGAAAATCTGTAGTCAAACTAATAGACAATCCTCACTGGGCAAAGTTGTTCTCAAGTTCAAACAAAGGTCCTTATCCTGCCAGCTACTTTGTGATTCTCAAATCCCCCTGCACCAATGAAGTTGCTTTAAATTAGGATCAATTTATCCTTGCAATGAACACTTCAGCAAGGTAACTGGAAAGAAAGGAAGAATTATTTTTTTTTTTCCAGAAATACTGTTTTGGAAGAAATTTATAGTTGCTATTAACAGGTGAGATCAATAATTCACATCACTGCTTTTAAATACTATGCTCAAATGTCACCCTAGTCATTTTTTCTTTATTTTCTTTCTGATATTGTTTCTACCATCATTAGAGTAAAGCTCTCCCATCACAACCACTCTGCGCAGTAGAAGGAAATTATTTTAGCTGATGCAAGTGAGACACTTAAATCAGATCCCTGTTATATTTTTATTAATCCTCTAGTTTTTCTTGTCACTTGGATACCATCTTGAAGGAAGGGAGAACACTCAGGTTGTTGCTATGTAGAGTGCAATGGAAGATGTTTACAGCAGAACCATCAAGTAAATTGTTACAGTTACAGCTTTAAACTTACGTTTTTTCTTGTTTTGGCTCTTACTTTTTACAACACATACAGCCTCTATCTTTTCTGGGTATTCATGAACTTTTTAATGATCCTTACATTCTGTCCTATAAGATGCTGGGTTGCTTATGTCAATTTAAACATTTTTCTGAAGTGAGAAAAGGTAGGGAATTTTAATTTTGAGGACTTGCTTCTTCATATATTGCATCAGTGAGGCATAGTTGTGGCTAGAGTTTGATTATAGTCTGGACTCAGTAAACTCAAGGGTTCTAAAAAGTTCTAGCTTTCAAGGCTAACTAAAAATTGCATTACAGCATAAAAAACACTCGGCAACAAATCTGGCTGAGCATTACAGATGGATTTTTATTTATTAATGTTCTTAAGCATATGAAATTCATAATTTTCTCTTCTGCATTATGGCACAGAAGGATTGCGTCTTTTGATTTGCTAAGAAATCCAATATTGACCATGTATAAATGAGACTGACAGAAAGGGAAAAATTATGATGTTTCTCTTATAAAGTTTTGCAATTGGAGTTTTGAGAAGACTGTTGGGGTGAAGACCTGAAAGGAACCTTTTTCATCTCTACTCATAATGACAGAGGGAAAAAGACTGCTCTCCAACCCTGCCTGCATGACCTTGGTCTGTCTGTACTAGAAGCCTTCAGGGATATACAAGTAGGTACATATCATAGAACTGCACAACTAGGAAAATGGATTTATATGAAGTTACCAAGGAAATTCAGTTGAGTTCTGTAGCCCCAATATTTTTGTTTGCTTTTCTCACTAAATCTTGTGCTCCTTGAGAATCACAGGAAAGAGGGAAGGATGCAAAGTTGGTTAGAGTACAGCTGCATGAGACTCACTAGTCTGCAAATGAGGGCTCTAAAAGACTTTTTTCTTAGTCTGAGAGCCAAGGCCCAAACTAACAAAATGTGTTGGATATTACTACAGTACGTGTTGCAGCACTTCACAGTGAGTGCTTCCCTAGCATATTCCAAGGGTTCACAGCTGTGAACCAACTCTAGCTAGGGAATGGAAAGGTTTTTTATGTTCCAAAGCTCTTTGAAATCTAAATTCCTGCCTCTTTCTTGGATTTAGGATGCAGTTTGCAGCCTGCAGCACTTCGGTATGAGTAGCAGTCAAAACTTAAAACTCTCCAATGTTCATGCATCTGAACTCCAGAAGGAGACCATGACAGCCTTCAGTGTACTACATGATTTACTAAGGGAACAGAAAACTGGGGTTTAGGTCAGACAGTGCTTGAACTCACAAGTCTGCCCATAAGGAATATCCCCTAACCATCAAACTGTAGACAACAACAAGGTTGAGCTACTTTCCATGTCACTATAATGCAAGGAATGCAGGGCTCCACCATGCAGAAAGAGTAATCTTGACTTCTGTGCTTATGACTTCTGGAATTTCCTTAGGAGAGAGGATCCTGACTTTTGGACCTTGGTCAAGATAACTAGCAAATAAACAAATAAGTTTAGGCCTTGTGAACTGTTTTGCTCAACTGAAATACAAAAAGGCATTTGTTTTCAATCCGCTCAGAAAGAAACATTTTAAGCAAAAAAGTTCCATTAAGGAACTGGTGAGATAAAATGCCTTTGACTTTTAAGAAATTCCTTTTAGAACAGCCAATTAAATAAAAGGGATATGAGTCTGTAATGTTTAGATGGTGCTGAATTTGTAGCACTTGCAGGAAAACATTAGAATTTTTTGCTGACCCCTCATACAAGTATATGCTTCACAATTTAGCAATTTGGCTGAAATTTTGGACTCCAAAATTCTCCTGAACTCAAACCTACACCCAGTGGAAACACTCAGGTTCCACCTTATTTCATGCTTCAACCATGCAAAACCATTAAGTTTGCTATAGCATTTCAGCACCAACCCATAAATCACCCTGAGAGTAGCTGAAAGGTCACAGAATTAGTGACCCTACTCTAAGTTTTGAATCCATGGCAAAACAGCAAACGAAGTACCTTTCATCTTAGACATTTTGTGCAGGTCTCCTTAGATGTTACCCACGCTCTTTTACTGTCTCCCTGCATCTTCCAATATTTAAGAGAAAAAACTTTGAGAAAACAAATGCCACAAATAGAAATTAGGCATACACTGTATGAAAAGGGCTGTTTGTGATCTGTCAGAAGGTGATTAACTTAAAAATACTCTCACATAGTAATCCTAGGCTTGCACTATAATTTATGACATCTCAATATGAGAAAGGAGTGAATATATATATATATTTTAATGGTATTTTTTCTTCCATAAAGTGTCTTGAATGATTGAATACAGAAGAAATAGAAACTTTCTGGAAACACCCTGCCTGTTCCACCAGCAATATCACAAGGCAGTCGGGACAGAATAGCTCACTTGTATGTAGAAGAAGATACTTGTAGTCCAAGCAGCTGAAGATCTATTTTGGTCTATTTGTCTCTGGGGATTGCATTTTTAGTACGTTAAAATACGTTACTCTGGGTGCACGTGCAATTCAAATATGAGTCACAGTTGTTTCAATACATCTTTATGTAACATGAGCATCAGCAGACAGGCAAAAAATGCATTTTTTAATATGTATGTGTTTGGACATTGTTTAGACACCTTCAGAAATGGAGTATAAAAGTCTCCAAAACACTCTCTTCCACCCCAGGAGGAACAGATTAGAGTTGTTAACAGAATCTGTTCACAGTGAACACACACAGTGTGGATGCCCAGTTGTAAAGAGAGAAAGGTGATTCATTCCTATTCAACAGAGGTACAGAAGAAATCCATGTTGCTGTCCATGTGTGGATAGCAACCATTCACACATCCTAGCTATCTTGCACTTTAACCAATGAGGATAATAAATTTTAAGCACATCACAATGCCAGGTTGTTGCGGTACAGTCAAGCCTCCAAATGTACATGCAAATGTTGCAAGCTGCAGGCAGAAGACCCTGGTTTTGCAGCATCCTAGTCAAACCAGGTAGGGAGAGACTCTTCCAGGCAAGTAGTATTTGCCTTAGCTAGGAAAAATTACTGTTTGCTTTATTTTTTTGTGTATTTTTTTGAGCAAAGACAAATTGTTGTTAACAGATGCTGGCTAGCTGTAGGATGGCGGCTTGAGAATGTGTCAATAAATATTCTTGACAACAAACTTTTTAACATAGTCAAGAGAAGCATTTAGTACAGCCAAAATATCTGCAAAATTCACTTGTCATGCTCAGATATTAAGTTATCTTCTGTTTCTTTAAAAGCAAAGAAACTGTGCAGTAGAAAAGCTAAGCAAACTGTTAAACTGCAAGAATCTTTCACAGTGTGGATTTGACTAAATTATGTACTTTTCTTGATAAGGTTTAACAGCGGAAAACTCTTGCATAAGATTTCATCATTGCTATGTATTTCATACATTCAATTTAGTTGCATAAGATAAAACAAACATATCAGTAATTCCCGTTAAACTATAGTTAACAAAAATAAATGAGCCTGATATACTTTGGATGGAATATACCTGCCTTTTGTGTTCTACAGATCAGCAACATCAGTTGCTGATCTGTAGAAAGAAATTATTTGCAACCTGCCACATAATAAGAGTATCTGAAATGTTCTACAGCCAGTGTAAAACACTGTGACCTTGATTTTGGGACTTAATCTTGGGAATAGTCCCACAGAAACTGAGGAAAACATGAGAAAAGATAGGCAAGTCTGTACAGTGCCAATGTAAATTAAATGAATTTTTGCAGACTTGTGAGAAACTCTGATTTTCATAGCAATTAAGTTAAGCATTACCAACACTGTGTCTATGCATTTAGATATGCATTTTAAAGACTTTCTGGTAGCAGAATATTACATGTCTGCAATGTATGTTCACTGATGACTTAGCTGGAGATTAAAAAAATGCCACTGACCCGCCTTAAGACTCATATTCCTAAACCCTTTCTGGTTTTGGGGTACAGACACCTGAAAATCATCACTGTCCCTTTCAACTGGACACAGAATTTAAAATATCCAGCTTACCTACTTGATCCTAAGCATGTGTCATGTAATGTGCCTGCACCTTGTCCAAATTCAGTTGTCTAATCTAAAGTTTGCAGTAAAGGACTTTAAAAAAAACCCAGTATTGCTAGGGCATGAAAACAGTGTCTGCAATATTGTACAGAAGGCTATCTGATCAGTGGAGAGTTGAAAATATGTGCATAAATATTAAATTTCTCAAGAAGCCTATCAAGGTAAAGGGAACAACTAGCGCAGTGTGGTGAGTCATTAACAAATGTTTTAGCAGAGGTGAAACTGCATTATGCCAGCACTTTGTTAGCAAGAGTGGTGCATCTTCATTTTGTGCTTATTCTGCAATGTTAGTGGAAAAATATTTCCACTTCAGGGGCAGTGAGCATATGTAATGCAAACATTTTGACAGTGAATGTAAACAGCTTTCCTGCATTTTAAACCATTAAATCAAGGACACAAATTTCCATGGTTTTGCAGATTGCAATCTTCGCTGACTATAGAGAAGATGGTGTTGCATCTGTTTTGTGTTTATAATTGCATGCTATGTTGTGCCACTGTGACTGAATTTTAATAAACATGGGGTTTTTTAATTGTCATGGACACTAGGGTCTCACATATAACTATGGTACAGAGATCCAATAATACATTCCAGAAACATGTTTTTTAAAGAAATCAACAGTAATTGGGATGATTCAAATATCGCTCTTGCTTGCTCGTCTGATAGGAAAGTACAGCAGCCTGCTTCTCATTTGATTTGTGACTTCTTGCATTTCAATTGCAGTCGATTGGCTTAACCTGTCTATTTTTGGCTTAGTTTGTGAATGGGAGGCTCTGGGGAGTCCTCTCCATCAGACTGCTCTATCTAGGTGTCCGTGGTTATTTCTGTCATTGGAGAGCACAGAATATCTGCCTGAGAATGCTTCCCCCAGCCCTCTTCTCCATCCTTCTACCTTGTTCCAGTACAGTTTTGCAGGGAAAGTGAAAGTCTTTTTGGGCAGGAACAGAAAGCGCCTGTCAGGATGGGCCCCCGTGCCAGGGAATCGTGCCCCAGGGAAAGAAATAGCCGCAGACTTGTGGGGCAGGCAGCTTTTCGTGGAGGAGGAAAAGCTAGAATGTGAGTTACCAACAACAGAGCAAATGATTTGTGAAAGAGGTAATATGACTCTCTCAGCTTAAAGGAAAAGTTTTCTTTTCTAATAAATTATTTCTCCCCCTGGTTAGTAAATCATTTCCCCTTCCTAATATACTTAATTTGCTATTCCCTTTAATTATTGCTTGTCCAGGTGGATCTTAAAGGCTGCAACTTAAAAGGAATCTAACTTAAACCTGGCAAAAAGCCACCTCTTGCCACATCATTAACTGAAAGACAACCATACTCTGACTTGCCTTATAATAATACAGACAGGGTTCAAAATGCTGCAGTAAGTGTTTTTCTAAAGGCAAGATCTTGCCTTTTCCTAGTCATAGGAGAGACTATGGTGGGGGTGGTATCAGGCCCTTCTGGAATTAAATGATGGTTTATTAATACGAGAGTTTGTGTCCCTTGGATAATGCAGTTTCACAGAGCTGCAGGGGATGGTGTTTTCTTAGAGGAAAATTGCCTTTGCATTGTCATTACCTGCCTGCGACTCTAACCTGTTACAGTATAGGACAGTTTACCCCTCACATCCCATGGGAAGGAACAAATTGGGAACATATAGTTTTTTGAGACAGAAAGGAAGGCTTTTTCCCTCCTGTACCTAAAAGCACTGAGCTATGTTTACCTTATAGCCCTGTTTCTACCTCAGTTTGTGTCTGGCTGACTTGTACATTGGGTTTTATTTCTAAATCAGCTGTGTAGCACTGTAGCCTGTCTATGGAATACACAGACTCACAGCTGGCTTTTCCTGATATTTTAAAGGCATTTCCAGTAGCATACAGTGTTTACCTTGGATGTTTGTATCCTGAGAGAAGGGGATGGGAGAGAAGGGGTGAAGACAAACAAAACAGCTAGAGGAAAACAACTCTTACCTCTTTTTGAGATGTGGTTTGGAAACTGAGATACCCGAAAGTCCAAGGGTTGCCTGATCCCTTTCCACACTGCATCTCTCACAAAAAAGTGACTGTCTCTGTCTACCATGAAAGTCTTAATATGTCTACAGCTTTTATAATTTGCTCCTCCTCAAAGCATTTTAGTCTTCATGGGAAGACAATCGTCTTCTCCCTTCTGTCCTGAAAGTGGGTTTGGGGACTCAAGTCTGACAGAGCCCGGCATGTCTATTCCCAGAGATACATCAAAGGAGCAGCAGTGGAGCAACAGGAGCTCCCAACCCGGGAGGCTGTTCGGTACTCTAGGGCACAGACTGCAGAATGACTTTGCATTTTAAAAGGCCAATTATCAATTGTCAGAAGGGGGAATGTAAAGGAAAAGGCTTCTTCCGAGCCGCAGTCAGAGCCATTCTGCTTAGTCCAGTGCCTTGGGAGCCTGCACCACAAAACAAAAACTTTTTAGTCAGAGAAAGCAGCTGGTCAGTGTTTTGGAACAACATTGATCCACTACTGAAGAAGGGAGTGAGTGTCTCAGTGCCAGGCTAGCTCTGTGCCATGCTGGCCTTGTTGCTGAGGAAGAGTACTGCTGGGTGACGTTGCTAAGGGTCAAATTCCTATTTATGCCTGATCAGTTTAGGATCAGTCTTTTAGGAGGTGCCAGGCAGCACTATATCTGCTGCACTATGTCCAAGGAGTCCTTAAGTTTTTTGATTCCTCCACCACTGGAAGAATATTTCTAATTATTCACAATGAAAAAGAATAGCTATTTGAGCACATGCTTGAGTTAGAAAAAGATATAAGGGAAGTCTTCCTTTTATTCATGTTTACTAGGACCCTCTACTTTTCTTGCATTTAGGGACACAGTTTTGAAGCCCAGCCTTTTGGTCAGTTGTTAAGGATACCAATTTGTCTCTCCATCCTAACTTTTTGGAAATAGCCTGTTTACTAGCCTCATGTAGAAGTTTCCTTAGTCACTAGATTTAGTGATATTAACCCCGGCTTCTACCCCTTTTCTTTATTGCAGCCTTCAAATCCCTCATGCAAATGAGAATTAAGATTGACTTAATGAAAAATTTGTCACCAGTGTTAACCGAAGCTGTCTGAAAAATTAACAAGAGGAAGTGCAATTATGCAAAGTTTTCATGAAAATGGAAGTGAAAATCAATGCCTAAACATGACTTGGTTCAGTGGCAATAGGACCACTACAGATATGCTTAGATACACAAACTTATCACTACATCCACTTAATGGTCTAAGATGAGATGACAAGACTATTTCTAGCTGGCCTTCTTATGCCAGCTATTAACAACAGCAGAGGTTGCTTTGGAAGGACCACTGCAGCCAGTGCAGGGAAGACAAAAAGATAATAGTGAATAACACATTATTCTTTAAATAAAACCGTCCTCTACAGATTACTTCCATTGGATTCAGCTAGGCTTGTTGGTGCATGGTCAGATCAGTGCATGTTTCTGCCTGTTAGTGTTCACTGATTCCCAAAACTAAATAGACCTCCTCACTGTGACAGCGTTCACTGACCAAGAGCTCGTTATCAGATGCCATAAACGTGGCAGAATGCTGTCTGTTTGTGGAATCTGCTTGTCCCTTCTGCTGTGTAGAAGGTCGCTGTTATAAAATATGAGCATGTCACAATATTAAATGAATTTATCCTTAAAATTCCACGTATGAAATGAAATCTTTCCTTTTCCTGTGGTAACCGGGTTTATACCACAGGGGGATTGTCCCACCTGTGGCTCTCAAGGCAGAAATGCCTGGCCCATCTGCCCACTGTGGCCTTTTAAAGCATCTCCATGGTCTTCTAGTTGCATCCATTCTCCTTATTCAGATCTGCCATTAACACCATGGGCTTCTCCTGTCAAATTCCTGCCAGGACCCTTCCAGCATCTGCTTTCTGCAGTACCTCTGCTTCACATGCATCCCACTCCCTCTGCAAGGAAATGTTACACCACTATCCACAAGGCCACAGAATAAAAGAGGAAAGAGAAAGCGATTACACAGGTCAGGGTTGGGAGTATAGTCTGTTTGCCTTCTCCCTTGCTCCGTCATCAGCTGACTGCACTTGTATCTGGCAGCAGTGATAGAGCCAGACAGCAAGCATCTGGTATTGCAGGCTTGGCTATCTTGAAAGCAGAAACCCTGGCAGTCCCTGTGGGTTCTTTTTGTTTCCCTGGAAAATTATCTGGAGGCCTGGACACCCAGGCCTTGTGTGAAGCCCACAAGGCCAGTATGTCTCACAGAATCCGAGTATGGCACTAATTGGCAGGGAAAGTCTTTCTGGTTTTTGCTGGTGCATGAGCAAGCAGTAGAAGTGCATTGAAGGAAGAGATGAGAAGACAAGGTCCTGCCCTCAGGGCACGTAGTCGGAGTCCTTCAGTCAGGTTGAGTTGCATCAAATGACACAATATTGATCCCTGAGAGAACCAAACTGTCTTCGTTCTCCTCTTCACATGGGCTGGGAATACAGACTGGGACTCTGTAGACCAATGGCCCTTAATGGTCCTGTGATCCTCTGGAAGCCCTGGGAACCTTACCAGGCAGAGAGAACTGTCTCCTGGCCCATCCTGCTGCCCTGAAACCAAATACCGGGTGGGAGCCACATCTCAGCTGCCTCAAGAAAAAGCTGAAAAAGCCTCTGCAGTCATGACCCAAAGCAGAAGTAAGAGCATTTGGCTTGCAACAACCCCCCAGAGGCCACTAAAGAAGTACTCACCCCTCTTTCCTCCTCCCTTCTGACAGCCTGGGCAGAGGCAAGCCTGGGGGACTCAGAGGGGTGGTGGGGAGCTGTGAGTGACCCCCAACAAGCTGGTGCCTGGTTTTTCAGGGAGAGAGGCCAGGGAATCAGGTGGTTCAAGCAGCAGGCTTGTGACCAGCAGCCCCCTGTGATGCCTCTTCCCACCGCCCAGATGCCTGTCTCCTCACCCTCGACCTCCCACCCTGGCTCAGAGAAATGAAAATCCAACGGCAGGACAGCCTGGGTAAAGTAACATGAAAAAATCGACCACCAAAATCGGTTTGCTTAATCCAAAGCACATCTGGGAATTGCCTTGCTTGTGGGGGAGCCACCACAGCTGCCTTTCTGAGGCAAAAAGTCCCAAATTTTGGCTCTTTCTGAAGTCTGCCAAAATCTAGTCTGCTGCTGCTAGTTCTGTTCTCATCTCGTACCTTTAAACTACATCCGTACACTGAAAAAGGGAAAAGTGAAAATACATGCCAGCCTTGGACTTCCCTGCTATTAGGCTGTCTAGTGTTTTTAAAGCTCAGAGTTTCCTTGAGAGGAAAAATAGTTAATGTGTCAAAAAATACCAGGCCTCCTGACTTGAAGCAGGACTTACTGAGTTCACTTCTAGCTGTTTCACAGTTCGTCTCAAAATTAAACCTCTTCTAATGGGAAATATAACATTCATTACCAGGTAAACATCTCTTTAGAATATGGTGTCCTCCTTAATCCTAAAAAGCAGCATCACAGGAATGGCTATTGTTGATGATGATGGCTGTTAGCTGAAATAAAAAGTCTCTCTTTTTATATTATTTACAAAGAATAGATGTTTGCATAACAAATTAAAGAATTTCGGACCAGGAATGCACACATCTGCAGGATGTCCTCGAGGCACTAACCTTACCCAAGAACACAAAGTCCTTGTTATGATATGCAAACTAATGAATCAGCCAAAGGAAGCATTTATATTTTGACAGTGTTTTAACTTTCTCTGCCTCAAATTATCTGTGACTGTGGCTGTGACTCTGTAAGATTCTGTGAACTTTCCAGCTAAAATTAGTCTTTCCACTGCTGATGTTATCACAGAGAAAGTAATTTGCTGCAAAAGGAGTAATTGATCTGAAACTACACCTTGCATGTTTTGATATTTGGAGGAAACAAGTTGCAGATCATAACTGTCTTCTGCACTCTTGCCTGTGATATGTTGAACCTGTACTGGTCTTAGCTAGTTTGAACATAAAATTAAACTAGGGTCAGGCAGCAGCACTGGTGGTGTGTGGATAGGCTCTCACACAACATAGGTTTTTGTATATTAGTTGTATATTATTTCATATCTTATTCCATGAACACTTAAAAGAGTTCATACCTAAAACCATACACTTCATACCTAAACCCTTCCACATGCATCTTATTCACCCCCTTCTGTTAAAATAATGCATTGTTGCTTGACTTCACTCTGTCAGAGTGAGACTATAAGAGCCCTGAAAGTCAATTTATTGACAATTTCTACTAACATTTATTAATCTCTGTATTAGGCATTTTATGCAGTGCTTCCTTAGCCACTAGAGCATCTATAAATTTCCAAACTTCAAGGTCGTTCTGTCTTCTGTCTATATCTCTGCTTGAGAATTATTTTGAAAAGCATTTAATTGGCTATATATGGCTTTTTTTTTTTTTTTAACATGATTTGGTCTTTGACATTGATTTGTCAAACCCTAAACTTTACTCCTGATCAGGCTGGACAAAAACTCTTTTATGCAGCATTGTTTAACAGTATTATGCAGCGTTCTTTGGCTCGCCTTACATGGGAGTTCAGATTGGAGCTTGTGCTGCAGTTGGTCTGGCTGTCTCCAACATGCAGAAATATTTGAGTTATAGTATGCTTTGTGAAAACATGTCTTCAGCGCACTCCCATATGTAATTTTATTCCAGCTGCCTCAGATCTAAGCTCGCTGCAGTACAGCATGTTTTGGTATCTCTACTCTCCAGCACAATGACCCGAGAACCGAATGTTGTGCCGCAGGGAGGGATGTAGCCCTCCCGAGTCAGTAGGTGCTTGTTTGTATCATAACATGAACACAAGAGGCTGGTACCGCCACCATGAGAAGAAGAACATGCCCTGGGCCCTTTACATGTGTAATGCTCATGCAAAACTCTCATCTAGCCATCCTGGAGACGTTATTTAAAAGAATAGTTTGTATTCTTTTATTCAAAGATTACACAAACACTGCTGACAGCGGCAGTGTCTAGAAGGATTAGCTGGCATTTAAAGGCCAACCACGTAAATAAGGCTCCCCAGGACTAGCGTTAACTTGCCTAGTAGTATATAGATTTATTTAGTAGCTTTCTTCATCTCTTGATTTTGTGAATCAGTATTTTCATTTGTTTATGCTGGCTGCTACTCTATCTCTTTTTGCTCTTCTCTTTCCCTCTGTAGTGTGCTGGCAGGTGGTAAAAGGGATATTTCTTCTGCCTTGTTCATATGTGCTTCTCTTACTCATTGCTTGAGTGTATTGTGAAAAAAAAGGTGGCCTTTTTAAAGTTTGCATATCCAATAACTGAGGTGTGGTACATTTGCAAAGCACTGCCTAGATGATGAGCACTTTTACACACACACATGCACCCACACCATCCCAGCTTTAAAAAGGTGGCCTTACTTATAAAATTACTTTTCTGTAATGTGGTGTGGAATTACTGCTGGGGATTCAAACACATTAGATCAGGATGGGCCTAAAATGAGAAGCTCTTCACTGGCATTTCTTTGCTAAAATTGTTCAGCTCTCAAAACCACAGCTCCAATCTCTGCAGTGAAGCAAACACTGTGTGTACATATATCTATATAAAAGTCATTTCTCATCCATGACGAAGTTGTTTTTTCTCTGTTCTTCAACCTAATTTTCTTCTAAACTTGAAGAATTTAAAAACATCATGACCAGATAGCTCTCTTGTTCCAGAAACAGAGATAAGAGCCCTCCTATGCTTTTCCTCTGTGCACCACTTCACACTACTTTTATAACTCTGCAACTCTCTGTGTAAGTGCCAACACCATCTTTACTGATCCATTTTTCACTTTGTACAAGTTACCTCTGCACTTAGGGGGTTCTTTGCCTGCTGCTGCTGGGACACATCACCCTTCCCCGTTCTCCAGTGCCATCGCTACCAGCACTGGTTCTGCTCACTGGGGATGTCCCCAGCCCTGGCTCTGACTCTGCTTCTCCACTACTGCACTTCCTGCTGCTGCTTTCATTTGTAGTGTCCTGTTGACAGTCTTCACAACCACGAAGTGCTTTCCTCCTTACTCAGTTGTTTCTGCTTTTCCTTAATTTGTTTCTGGGTAGCAACCCCAACATGCTAGGTTTGCGACACAGAAAGAGTCCTAGCCTCTGAGAAACTGGCATGTAACATTATTCCTATTTCCAATTCTTCGTCTATCATTCTAAATAATTGTATTCATCTTCCTCTTTCCAACCTCTGTTTCACTATGTAACACACCTTGTGGTTTCTGTGGCTGTATTTGAAAAAGGATACATCAAAAATAAATCGAATACCCCTCAGATTTATAAAACATATATTAAAAATTGTGTAATATTTCAATTATTTCTATTTCTACTGAGTTATTCTAACTGTAGCAAATATTTTCAGTTTGGCTGACTTATATTTGTTCTTGAAATGCATATTTAAGCATCTAAGTAAACAGTGTTCCACGGAGGAAACTCAGTATCTACAGTTCTGTGGGTATCTAAAACATCATCACATCAAACCGTAATAGTGGGGTTTTTTGACAAGGTTTTGATGGCAGACTAGGCATTTCCAACTACAGCTGTCCAAAATTCATGAGTCATTAAAATCTAGAGACTGGCTTAAGAATTTTGAGATTAAAACCAACTTGAACAAAAGCTAGTTCTATTTTTCCATTATTTCTTTTTTTTTTGCTGATGTTGCAGTTTTTAAAGTTCCATTTTCAACATTTTTTCTTCACAACCAGGAGGGATTGCAATTGCCTTTATTGCCAAATGAGAGCCTGACAGTATCATGTGAATTCAAGAACTGTGGCTTTTATTATTTTATCGTGCTTGTTTGCAAGACTTCAGGCTCCTCCCAGAGTTGGTAACAAGGGGTTTAACTGAAAATTTTAGCATCTGCATCTGATTACATCTTTGTAGGACTTCTCACAGGCCTGATCTTTGAAATAGCTTCATATTAACTAGAACTATAAGTCTGCTGAAATAAGGCTCTATATCTAATCCTACTCATACAACACAGGTCTTGTGTTTCACCAAAGCAGCGTCACAGAAATATGAGCTTTGAGGAGGCACTCTTAGCCCATGAATTAGGTTCTTGACTATCAGATTTCATCTTTATCTTACTAGGTGAGAGTTATTTGGTGTCACGAAGGAAGACTTTCATTAGTGCAGAATTTGCTTCTCTTCTGTTTTCTAGTGGGATTATAATTTTTTTTACTTTATTCTCTGGTATGTGTGACACTCTGTAGCTGTGGTGCACAGTTTCAGCTGTTAAATCTGTGCAAATCAGCATGGACTAGAAGTTTGCCTTCCTCAGTGCTTGAGACACCCTTAGTGTGTAGTGTCACCTTCAGAGAAAGAAACTGCTGAAACTCTAAGCTGCTTTGCATTTATTTTGTATTAAGACATTACTTCATTCCTGTTCATATAAATTCAGATGCTTCCTGAATAGCAGAAGTAGTTTAGATGCTTGTGTTTCAGAAAGGATATTTCCTTTAAAGATAAAACCCAAAGCAACTTCTTGGAAATCTCAGGGTTCTGCTTCCGTCCCTTTCAGCTCTACTAGCTCCCCTACCCCACCTATTTCTCTCTCCTGCCACTGTTTGCAGGAATATATTGCAAATGTTGCAAAGCACAAGAATTCAACCTGCACCATTGAAATCAATAGGAATTGTCATCAGTGGCTTTTATGAAGATTTATGTTTTACTATTCATGCCGGCTTAGCTGTTCCCGTTTCACCTTCCACATGGTTTGCTACATCCCAGCAAAAAAATAATAATAATGTAGAAGTAGGTAAAATATGTATACTTATTTATATTTTACTTACTTATCATTTACTTGTATTTTCTTCATCCATGTTTATCTGTTTATTAAGACATTTGTAACCTGGGTCACCCGGCTTATCTAAATGACCATGCATCCTGAAAGGGCAGAAAAGAGACAGAAATTAGAAGCTGGGAGTAGGTACTTTTTAACTTGGTACTGCTGCTGGAAGTGTAACGATGCCAACACCGTAACATGACTTCCAAGTGTGCTTCCATGTACATTTTATTTGATTGGGAAGGAGACTAAAGATGTTGCCAGCCCCAGTTTTCTCATAAGCTCCTGCTCTTGAATTGCAATTTATCCCTTTCTGATGTGTGCCAATAAAACTGTAAGACTGCGCTATAAAATGGTCAAGGAAATGAGAGAACCTGAGGTTTTTGGAGGCTAATTTTTAATGATGAGTTTACAGTGCAGCCTCCCAGACAGTTGTATCAGCACAATTCAGGGTGACAGTGAATTGAGGCATGGGGGATGCAGGAGCATACAGGAGAGGATCTTGTAAGGCAGCTTTTCAGCCAAAGAAAATGTACCCAGAACCACATCCTGTCTCCTGACCCAGGTGAATTTGCAGCGGTTGTCCTGTGCCTTTAAAGGATGAAATTCACAGGTATTAAAAAGCATCTGTTTCTGTAAAGCAGTTAATTAAACTCAGCATATTTAACTGGTTACGTAAAATAGCTAACCCATAATTTAAACTTCTGGTTGCACATTAAAGGCACCCCTTTGTAGGAGACGCATAAAATACACTTCAGTGGCACCACTCAGTATTGCTAATTTTTCACAAGCGACAGGGCATTTTAGATGCAGAAGTCCCATTGATTTTCAATGGAATTTAGACCCCCGAGTCATGTAGGCTCTTTCAAAAATTTTTACCCTTAATGATTTCTTTGGAAAAGTTAAAAAGCCCACATGCCACCAGCAGTTGTGCGAAGAGAACGCTTACTGTGTTGGGTGCTTAGTCATAAGGATTTAGCATTAGAAGTCTTCCTGTGTCTGTGTGTGTGTGTGTGTGTGTGTGTGGCTTTACCACACATAAATTATCCAGCTTTCCTTTTCCCTCCTACGTGAAGAAAAATATACGGACATTCAAAAGACAAGCGAATCATCTGAAATGCAAACCCCTGCCTTTTATTCCCATTTTAGATTTAGGCTGGAAGATAGCTCCAGATCCAGTCCCAGTAAAAGACCGGCTTTATGCAAAGCTAAAGAAAAGCAGAGTAAAAACTATTGAGTTGTAAAAGCAGTGGAGCTGCAACTCTTTAGCATTCAAGCAACTATCTCTAGAAGGGAAGCAGATTATGTGGTATCATATTGCAAAAAGGGCTGTTCAACCCTGTTGCACTTACTCAGAGCTACATATTTACTTTTGTCACTGTATAGCAGCGATTGCATTATATCCTTCCTGCCAGGACACGAGGAGAAACAGAAGGTTAAGTGTAAATGGGGGAGGGGAAAAGAAGGAGGGAGAAGCAGCAGGAAAAAGGCTAGGAAGGGAGAAAAGAACAGCTGAAGAGAAAAGTTCCTCGCTGAGGCAAGAAAAGATCCTAAAGAAACGCGGAGAAACAGGAGATCAGGCACTACACATATGGGATTACTAATGCAATTGTATTTTATCCCTGATACAACTGAAACTAAGATAATTTGGTTGTAAGAAAATAGATGCATTTTATTAAGTGTACATAGAAGTGGGAGGCACCGAGTCTGGCACCAGCATAGCCTAAAGGAATTTCCATGATTTGTGCCATGAATGCTGAATGGGAGACTTGTAAAAAGCACCTTTCTCTTACGGATAGCTTGCTGGAATTTGTAAATATAGCCAAAAAAACAACAACAAACCAGCCCTGAAGTAAAATGGTACCAACCCTGAAGTAAAATGGAAATACCAAAGCCCCATTTTACAGACATAAAAACCTGCAACCAAACACATTTTCACAATTCAGAGGTCACTTAGACTGATGGGTTTGGGGGAGGGTCTCAAGATGGTGGTGAGTAACAGAAATGGATGGCAGAAGGCAACAAGGTCTGATTTCAGAGCTCAGAGTTTCCTGAAATCAAGGGTTCATGGGGAGTGGGGGGGCGTGACTGGGGAACAGGCCTGACAGAAGACATCCAAAGAGTTCCTTGCCACCATCTGCCACTTCTGTCAAGGTAGGTGTAGGTCATGGCATCTTCCTTGTAATTTCAGTGCCCATCGGTTCAGGCACTGTCATCAGGTTTGACGATGAGGCCTGTCCTATTTTGCTCATTTTATGGAGGACACCACTCATTTGGCCTCCATCCTAAAATCTCCTGGCCATCATCCTCTTTCTGAGATGCTTTTACAGTGCTGTGGCACAGCTTCTCCCTATCTTCCAGTAAAAGCGATCAGCCTGACTGGTGGGAAAGGCTACGGCCCTGGAGCTAGCGTGGTCCCACATGTGGCAGAGCTCCAGCCAAAGGCACCTGGCCCTGCTTCCATCCTTCTGCGAGGCTCAGCTGCTCTCGAGTCCTCAGCCATGGCCCAACACACAGCCCTGCAAGGCAGGGCTGTGCTCCACCTCCTCCCACAGTCCCTTGCCAGAGGTCTGGACAATGTACAAACTATTTTCCCTTTGCTGGAGAAAGAGCTAGAAGGAATATTCAGCTCATTAACAGAATGTCTTGGCTTGAGTAGAAGTGGCATTTTTCTCCAAAATGTGTTAGCTAACTCATTTTAACTACTATATTATATATTCCGGTGCAGTCTGAGCAAGTAATGTTTTAATATGTGTTAGGTAGTGTGCACGAGCCCTAGGAGTGAGCCAACTAAACCATATTAAAGTACAATTTGTCCTGTCAATAACAGGAGTCTAAAACCTGTTAGCTAACACACTTGAAAAAAAGAGAAAGAAAACAGAACTTGTATTCCCATCTACCAGTACCCCTAGCACTGAAGGTGGTTTGTGGTTCTCAAGATGGTCTCAGCATGGGGAACAGTGAGAGGCTGCCAAATGGGTACGTTACAACTGTCTCTAAAAATATTGGTTTATAACAGCACAGAAGCCTTTTGAGTCTGTCTCTTCCAAATTAGCTGTATGAAAGGATTAGGAATCTCTGCTAAGTACATGGGACCTGCCTTTTTAAAAACCCCAGCCTCTTGCTAGACTTTGATGTGAAGTGTGAGTCCATAATAATGCAGAGGGTACTGAGCTGATGAGAAGGAGAGAGACAGCGTGGTACTGCCTTGGCACTGTGAAAATAAGAGTAACTTCACTGAACACAGCCAGATTTAGTCTGGTGCAGTGGAGAAGAATAGTGTCCTGGAGCTGTAGTGTTATTATCAGTTGGATAACCAGATTTTCCACTGTCTCTGCAAGATAAATAATAACTGGAGGAATAAACTCTCCATGACTCTGTTGTGCTCTCACTTGCTGTAGGAGTAGCATATTTGATGAATGTTGCAGAGGTGTGGATAGTTCTAGCAGAAGCACAGTGATAGGAAGACAGCGTTACTGGCTCCAGTCCTCTGAACTGGTGTTCTTCCACACTGAATTACTGTTTTCCATCATACTGGGACAGCACCCACTATTCAACAGTGTAAGCCTGGTCCAAGCATCTACATGCCACAATAAGCATGCACAACATTTTAAGCAACTAAAGGATCTTACAGCATAACCCAGGCTTAACATAGAAAAGGATCACAATAAACAATGGGAGGAAAGAGGAAGAATGAAGGGAAGAGTGAGAAACCATGATGAAATTATTCTATACACACTAGCCTTTACTTCCTTTTATTATAAGTGCCTTATTTAAACAATGATCAAGTACTGAAGACTTAAAGTTTCATGAATTCTAACTTTGCCCATAGAACATCAGCAGACTAAGGAATTGTCCTGGGACTGCGTATGCAAAGCAAAAGCAGTGTTTTCACTGAGAGAGTTTACCTAGTTCCTGGCTTGTAATGGTCACCTGTAATAAAGTTACCTTACTTGCCCCTCTTAAGCAGCAGACAAGCAGAGATTAAGTTCTTTGGCCTCATTCTTCCTTGTTCTGAATCTTAGGTGTTTGTTTTCAAGTGGGTAAAACCCTACCACGCGCAACATGTTTGTATTGGCATAAAATGATAGCAAAAGATAGTGAGTTCCAGTAAGCAGCTGCCTTAATGCAAATCCCTCCTCCTTTCTTTATGTTTACATCTGTGGCTAAAGCACAGCCAGTGAACAGAGAACCTCAGGCACAAGCAGGTGCAGGTACAGGTAGTGCTGTTAGCAGGACATCTCAAATGGAAGGTTACCTAAAAAGCCAAGGAGGCAAAAAAAAGGCGGTCATAGCCCAGGGTTCAAATCTATAGCTAAGGGCAAGCACAAAGGAAAAGGTCATGGAAAAATCATGCTAGGAAGAAAGTGTTGGAAGTTGTTTATAAGGTATAGACAAAGACCCTGTATGGAGGTTCCCAGACCCAAATCCTTTGCTTTCATGGCCAGCCGCCGTGACCAGACTGACAAAAAGTGGCCTTTTAAGAATGAATGGTGTTATCAAGACCTTACACGTAATCCCAGCATTGCTTAATGGGGGAGGGTGTGCAGGTCCTTCACTGTTGCTTCCTCCTCCTCCAACCCTGATTGATCAGAATTTACATACTCTGCGGTGCTGAAAAGGTCATGCAATACTACACCCTAACATTGGTCTGGGAATTTATCTAAAGTGGGGAACTGTTAACAAGCTACTGTGGCAAGGAACTACAACAAAGCAGAGAAGAGGGGAGAGATGGGTGACAGAAAGTGGCAAGCACACTGTCCCTGGACATCAGGGACTCCCTGGCAGTGCAGCTGTAGGAAGTGGCAGGTAGTCTGTTCTCGTGACCTCAGCGGGATTTGCATCTGCTCTTCCTATTGACTCTGGTGCGGGAAAGCACAAATTATTTTGCTTTGATTTATCTTCCCGTTTAGTATTTAGGATTGAAACCTGGTTCTCCCAGGCTATTGCATACGTGTTTCATATTTACTTCATGGGCAGTGGTTTGGCCTCTACCAGTCATGCAGGATATGTGAAACAGGTTGGCCAATAAATGAGTGAGACTCCCCATCTCGTGATCCCTGGCACATGCTTTTGCCTTGTCCTGGCACCCAGTACTTGATGCAGTTTCACCACCTGCGTAACCCATAACTATACCCATGGAATTTCCCATCCAAAAGGATAATATTAGACTTATTAACTTATTATTTCTATAGTGACTTGGTAAATGCATAAAGTTCCATCAAGTCACCCTGCTCCCTCCTTCTGAGGGGGATTTATCCTGAAGAAATAAAAATGAGGTTTACCATTATCGGTATACTGGTGACTGTACACAATAATCATCACAGCAGAGATGTCCTAGGTAGCCATCATACTAGCATCACCTCAGCAGCCAGCAAAGTCCACTCTGGTAAGCTGCAACTTCCCCAGGCTCCTCATATGTTTACCTCCCAATCACTCCTGCCACGAAGTCCCGATCTCAGTCATGCCAAAGTAAGCCAGAGAAACACCAGGCTCAGACTGGTCCCTGTCACACCTGGTGTACGCTGCGTGCAGTGCGTGCCCAGCAATTGTAACCAGAGCGGCTGTTGCCACACCTGAACTGGCTCTGGATAAAGAAAAAGGCTTGGAGTGGCTTTGGTGGATAGTACTCAAACCACAGGCAAACCTGCAAGGACTCCTGCAGCCTCGTCTTCTTCCTGGTTGCAGGTTGCTACATATATTTTGTCCTCCCAGGGGTAGGCAGATACCTGCTTATTGGCTTGGTTTTGTTCTCTTTATTTAATTACCACAAAGCAGCTCGTTCCCTACAGGGAAAAAACACATAGTGTTATACCAATGGAGCCTTTTCTGGACAATATACTATACTAATAGAGTCTTTTCTGGACAATATACATTACCCGGCTTACCCAGCCTTACTTAGAAGTTTGAAATGAGTCCTTTTGTATAATCCATTTTTAAAAGTAACCCTCATTGTATTGTGTTAGCAAAGCAACGACCGTTTAATAATATTTGATAGAGATATTAAACGAAAGAAAAAAAATAATCTTTCTCCTGTTCAAAGATATTTTCAAATAATGTAGCCAGGGTGAATGTGTTTGAGGAGACACTTGGCAATCTGTGAAAGAAATAAGCCAGACTCAGTCATCTCCCATCACTGAAACTTCTGGCAAGTTACACAATTCTAAATGTTTTGTAAAACATTATCTTTGTTAGCTTGCTTTTGGCTGTAAGGAAAATCTCTCAGCTGATTTAGCATCTGGTATAGTAGAAAACCATAATCAAACAGCATGTCAGGTAATGCTGACTTTGGTGGACTTCCATATCTAGTGTCCCTATCTAATATTGCAGAGGATACAGACCCTTAAAATCAGTGTCTGTATTTGTTCTCATGACAACTCTGTTATTATCAGCGAAAATGGCCAAGGCAATTACCAAGAGTCACTAGCTGCCACCAAGGTACCCTAACGCAACTGAGGGGATGGAACAGAGATAGATCTTATCCTTTGCATTCTCAGGCTGCTCAGGTGCTTTTTTCATCCCTGCAGAATTTAAAGCAGCCTCAGAGCATTCACATTCTCTTCCTTTGGGTCAGGGGTAAAGAGGAAATTACTTGAAACTCTTCAGAGGCAAAATGCCTACTGCCCCTTGATTGAACAGCCCTAAGACACCTCAGAATACACGGCACCACACACTACACCACCTACAAAGGGAAACCCAGGCAATGTGTTTTGCTACACACTGTCTTGCCAAGCTATGAGAAACACAGTATGCAGAAATGTTTTGTAACTATCCCATGACTATTGTAAAGAGTCATCAGCATACACCTGAGTCAGTTAAAATGCTACAAAGTCCCACCTATCCCTAGGTGGGCCTATCCACTGAGCTCATCTCTGGAGGGTAGAGAGGAGAATGAGGCCAGTGGCTTTCCAGCAGCTAGTGAGGAGCAGCCTGTGGCTGGGGCCCTCATTCCCAGGACAGGGAGAAAATGGAAAGACCTATATGACCAGTTAAGAAGACCTGATTGTCCATTTCTCTCCTAGAGCCAGAAAATGGGTCTGGGTTGAAAGCAGGAGTGTGATGACATATGCGGTTCACAAATGTTTCCTGCCATTATCTCACTCAGCCTTACTGTCGGAATGTGGAAAATATATAGGTTAGGACTTCAGGCAGAGACTGAGCGGTGGGATCCTCTTTGGCCTCAGAATGGGACTCCAAGTCTGCCTAATAGGTAACAAGGGAATCAGCTGAAGTTCACAGTGTTCAGTCTGAATAATTCCTTTTTCACATGGCAAATGTATGGCCTGGGGCCACCATCTTCCCATCGGCATATTTCACCCTGAGTTCCGAATCAGCTGGATCCATGTAGGTCAAATGTTGTCAGTGTGTGAAAGACATCTTCAAAAAAACTTGGTTTTGGAGACTCTGGGCACTGGCAGAAAAGGCCAAATCATCAACCTTGTCTATCAGAATCTATAGTAGGACTCCCAAGTCTCCTGATGTTCATTGCTGACTGAGCCCTCCTTCTGCAGATCTGCAGCTTCTTTCTGTGCAGCAGCTGATGTTGTTGCTGTCATACCATCTCTGTGAGCATAGCACCCCAGAATTATGAGCAATAAGGAAGTTCATCATCATACTTCCATGCAAGTATAATTGTTTAGCTATAAAGCTGCATAATTCAAGCTGAAAGAATCAGGCATAACAAAAACTCTTTTTTCCCTTTTTTTTTTTAATTCACAAAGCTTGTTGGGAGCATTGGTGGCTAGACTGGCAATTAGCACCATTGACAGAAGTAAGAGTAGGAGATTTTTTTTTTTCCACAATGCAGATGTATATAAGTTTTGTAGATGCCTCTTTTGAAAGTTGCTTTGTTTCTTCCTTGCAATATCCTCCCTTAAAGAGAAAGAATCATCCTCCAGGCCACATTTAGGAAGGTGTGTAGGTTGGATGTATCTTATAGTACGAAAATGACAGACTCACTCTGCTGCTAACAAATTCTATGGACAAAGTGACCAAAAGTCTTGTATGTTCAGGAGAAAAAATAGTTTTACAGTATTTCTACTGTCCTTAGTGTGACAAAACGCCATATGCCTCCAGTCACCGTGAGGGTCATTAGAATAAGGATAAAAATTGAACCCAGAACTTAGTTGACTAAGCCAGCGTCTTATTAAGAAGTCTCATTTTCAATAAATCCTTTGGGGTTTTTTGTAATTCAGAAGTAAAGTCACAAACATTAGAAGTTGTAAACCAAGTTAAATAAATATAACGAAAATGTTTCCTTTTAAAAAATCCTGTGTAACTTCCCCTTTCTTTCTATTCTGTTTTCCAGACACGAGGAAGACACCAAGTAAAATCTTGGCCTTGAGTTGATTGCAAAGTTAACCTACAACGCAGCCTGAGGTTGTAATACTTTTTTATATCCTTCATGATCCCTTTACCATTAGAGACAAAAGACAGTCTACTGGTTAAGGAACAGAAGGGGAGCATCTAGATTTAGTTCTCTGCTTTGCCATAGTCCAGAGGAAGCCAGTTGCTCCAAAAGCCTTTGAGGGATTTCACTCCTCTTTTGTTACCCCTAACCTCCACTGATTTCCAAAACACAAATCACACATCTCAGAGGATTTCAATCTTGAGCTTTTAGCAGCAGTTCATCCCCTCTGAGAGCGAGGATTATAACTTCTCCCTCTCTCACAACAAGAAAAAGGAATTCATTAATCTGTGGAACGCTTAAAGATTGCAGCAATGGGCTCAAGGTGATCACTCTCTAGTTGGGAAATTAGGCAAAAACTGGTATGAGTAAATCAGGTTGTCTCTCTGTGCAAACAGCTGTGGAAATATAGATGAAATCTTAAAGACCTGTTCTCCGCAGATTTGGAAAGTCTCCATAGCAGCTTTCTAGTGTTAATTTTGCTTTACTGTTGGTGCAAAAACCTTCCCTCATCTGCAACAGCTTGTGTACATCTTAAAGGTCTTTTCCAACCTAAACGATTCCATGATTTTATTACTTCGGCTTTTGTCATATGGCTGTCCTAGAGGTAACTATATTTCAGTAATGCTGGAGAAGCCCGCTGAGTCTGGCAGCCAACCATGATGCAAACACACAGCATGGTAGCACATGGGGTCTTCTATTCAAAAACTGCAGATAATTGCCTCATCCACTTACCTGGTATCTACTAATAGTAAGTATATTCCATTCCTTGAGGTAAAAGCATCGAGCAGGAGTTGAAGCCTTAGCCCAGCTCCTGTGGATAACGCACTAAGGATAGGACGGTGCAGACCCCACCACATTGCTGCTGCCAAGCAGGCTCAGACATCACACGGACTTCATTAGTCAGTTTAACAACAAGACTTCTAACCTGAAGTGTGGTTTAAAACTATTCCCTGGTGTTGTGGGCTTTAGACTGAGGTACTTTAAGAGTAGTAAAGACTACCATTTTCAAAAGAGCTTCACAGAAATGTAGCAGGTTCGATCTGCAGGTATGTATTTTCTAGTGTTTTAATGATGCACGCCTTTCAAGTGCACAGGGACAAGGACTCCCTCCATTAAGAGACTATTGCAATTGCCTATTATATTTTTAGTGGTATTGGAAAGTAAAATTCTGATTGATACCACGATAAAAAAGAAAAATTTCTCATAACAGTTATTTTCTGATATCTAATTGTATATTGCTGTCTGCTAACTGTCCTTCCATCTGTACATACAGATTAGACATCACAGTAAAATATAATAATCACATATGTCTTTTCTTTGCTACTGTGATACAGAAAGTAGTCCTGAGCCCTGTGGGTTGCATTTCAAAGAGCTATTTCAAAAAGAAAAACAATTCAGGCTTCCTTTGGTAGCACATTGCACAAGTTAGATGTCAAGACTATAACTATTCCCTGCCAATATATTTTCAATTTATAAAATTGATGAAGATACAGAAGGGAAAGATATAGAGCAGTAATTGCATGCTGCAATTTACTGTAAACAGTAAAATGAGCTTCTTATGCGCAGCTTCCCATGACACATGAGTATAGACAGGGAACCTCCTCTTATTTCTAAAGAAATAAAAAAAAAAACAAATAGGAGGGTTGGAGGGATGCTAGTTACTAGGCTGCACAGTACCCATTAAGATACAAGCAGATAGGGACCTGTCTCAGAGGACTGGTAATAGGATATGGTACCTTTTCCTTCCAGGTTTTTGACTTGAATCGAGTTCAGATTGTTGGCTACTGAAAATCATGATAGTACCATCCAATGTACGTTCAGTGGCCTTTACAAAAAGGGAAGTTGGTTGCAGACCAGTTTCTTGTAGTACCAAAACCAGCTGAAGTGGCACCTCAGGGCTATGCAAGCAGAGACACTAAGCTCTGGGTACAGAAAATAAAATTCCCACCCAAAGTAAACCCTGATCTCCTACCCCCAGCAAGCTGAGGAGATGGGGCAGCACTCCCACCACACTGCTGACTTTGCTATACCCATTTTCTGGCCAGACAGGAGTTTGGTTTTAGTTACTGCCCTTCAGTATCCCTTACTGACAGATCTTATGCTGTAGCATGCTCTGATGAAGACGCCTAATTTACTCCCTTCCCAATGTAAGAGCTGGTTCCTGGGCATTGGCATGTTCCCTTCCCTTTTCTCTAATTTCTTCCCAGTCTTTCACAACCTTTTCCCCATATTGTTCTGATTTATTGAGGCACCATTTAATTAAAGCTATGGATAGAGAGTATGAATTAACATCTCCGGTTCTGCCATTAAAATTATCAAGATTTTGTCTTGTGTGGTGTGCTTTTTTGCTTCACTTCACCCTGCCATCTTTTCCCCTTTGGAACTCAAGGCTTTAAGGTTTCATCAGGAGGACTGTGGGAAGAGAAGGTGATGCTGAGGGTGCTGTGGTGTCTACTGGGGCAGACACCCTACCAAGCCCCACTGGGAGCCAGTCCCTGCCTTGGGGACATTGCTGTCTAAAGTGGCAAGCCTGAAACATGCAAAGGGGGGAGAAAGGCTTCTAACTGCATGAAAAACACCACAGGAATGAAGAGATCGATCTCATTATTGCAGTAGTTTATTTTAAGTAATACTGGCCTTGTACCTGTGAAATTCCTTATGTGATTCTTCTTCNATAAAGAAAGTATACTCACCTCGCACCAGGTTGGAGTCTCCAGCCTGCTTAGTGGCAAGTATCATAATCACACCTGAAAGACCACCATGCCGAGTAAATCAAAGGCGGCTCTCAAAATACCTGAGGAATAAACTGTAATTGTTACCCTGTTCAACAAAGATGATTTTTCATTTCCCGAGTCACTCAGTCTTTTGAAGTGATACATTGTAAAAGGAGAGCAAAGGTAAAACTTTTCATTGTCTTCTTAGTGATGAATCTACCTGCCAAGATGCAGGCTAGTGGGAAAGGCTGCAAAAGCGAGATTTTTTTCTCTCTCCTTTTATTCATTTTTTAATAACTTTTCATTTTAAAGTTGAAGAAAAAATAGTTTAATGCCCCATTATTTCTCTCTCCCATCTCTTCCTCCTATCCAAACTTTTAAAACATGCTATGAAGTAATCCAAGAATTCAGAAATGATTTAAAATCTTATGATAGCCACTAATAATTAAAAACATCCTTTCTACCACTATTCAGGAATTTCATCTATTTATTTCAATAAGGACAAAGTGAGCAGAAGCTGAATAATACATAATGTAAACAAAGAGTCAAGTCTGGTTAGAGAAGCAGGCATCAGGTTTCATTTCCCAAGGACATTATATTTGTAAAATTAGTATCTCACAAATATTTTGAAATGTCTTCAAACTGGGAAACTAATAAAAGAAATTCTCTTTTTTTTCCATAAATTTTTGTAGGGGTAATACTTCTGGAAATGAATTATTCAGCTTTTCTTTAATGCTTGAAAAGATAAAGAATATCCTTTTAGCTTTGCAGATATGGGACAGCAGAACATCTACTACTATGGGAATAAAAAATTACTTGTTTTCTTACTGCTTTCAGAGCCTGTGTGATACCTGCACATCAAATAAAAATCCATTCAGATATGCATTTTGATATGCAAAGGTTGCCAATTCACTTTGTAGGAGATATTATATCATTATGCAGGATAGAATAGAAAATGGTAGGCATTCTACAGAATTTTAAAAATAACTGGGAAATGTAATAATGAACTTCAATAGAACTTTATATCAAATTACTTTTTTTTTTCCCAGACATGGATTAAAACACCAGGAAAAAGGTTTATTTTTTCATTGCTTTCTTTGGCTTTTTACAGTCATTTTCTGCAGAAGACTTGTTCTGAGAGCTGATTTTTTAAATTTATCTTTTGTTTTACTGTTGATGCTGAAGATAAAATTAAGCTAATAGCAGTTGCTGAATTTCTAATTATCATTACTTCAGACAGTATGATGGCACAGATGCAGTACTTGTGCACTCTGAATTAAGTATGCAGACAGACCTCAAAAGAATGTGTACGGCTGGTAACATGGAATTAAGGAGGCAATACACTCTGAAGGGCAAGGCAAGACACAGAAAAGGAACTGAATAATGACTGCGGTTTTTACTTTGCAAAGATGTGTGCAAACAGTTGCTGTGGGCTTTTTCTTTGAATACCTGCTTTAGATGTGTTGGAAGATTTGGATGTTTCTCTAAAAATCAAAACAAAGCAAAGTTTATATTGGTTGTAGTTGGGTTATATACGATTTTGCTGTGAAAAGAAAATTATCAAACATTATGTTGTATTTCGGTGTAAATATGTATTGGCTCAGATGAATTCAAATTAACCTTTTCATATACCTAGTATGAATTTCAAGATTATAGTGAAGAAACAAAGCAAGGTAGTCTGAAACCTTGTGACATCTCTGGCCGAAGGATCTGCTTACCATTGACTCTGAATATGCCCTTATAATATATACAGGTTATAAATCTTTCTGTACATGTGCAGCAGAGATATAGATAAATACAGTGTTTTCTACTTCTTAGAGGATGGACTTGACATGAATGTATATTGAGCTCTCCAGATGAATGTCAGTGCAGACACAGAGCAGTGAAAGTCATTCAATGGAGGGCAAGAAACACAAGTTTGGGCTTCTGCTCCCAGCTCTGCCTCTCATTCACTTTCTGCCCCAAAATCAGTCATTTTTCATCCTCAGGTATTTTTCTTAACTGTTAAATGAGCATTTCTGATATTTAACTACATATCTGGGGTATCTCAATGTCTTGGGACAGAAGCACTAAGTTTTATTTAAAGTGCAGTTTATTAAATGCCATGTATTTTCTTGAGCACTAAAGAGTGCTCAGTGAACTGGTAGAACAGGGCTAGCAAGCAAGTCAAGAATAGGATAATCTGAATACTAAGTAGATACAATGAATTAAGGGGAAATTTAGACTAGAACAGAGGTAGGGACAAAGAAAGACAACCATAGAAGAGGCAGGGGAAAGGAACTGAAAAAAAGAAAGGGTGACAGGAGATAGGAAATAAGTCTGAGAAGATGGGAAAACAGGAAAAGAGAAACGCATCTTGTTCTTGCACAGTGGAATCTTGTGCAGGATAATGTTACTCATACATTAAGTTATTATCGTAGCTTCACTGTTGGAAATAAGTTCTTTATGGTGGGTACCTGCCCAAAGAAAACCTCAAATGCCTCATCATCTTGCTGATGCTTTGCCATGAGCTTCAGCAGGTGAGATGCAGGTGACACTTCAGGTCAAACACTGACGGGATTGAAGTCCCACTTAGAACAACGATGGGCAGCCAATATCAAAAAGTTTACATGGGCATGGCCTATTTCTGTGCATCATTGAAGGTTTGAATTACGACTTTTTAAAGAATGGAATAATAAATACAGACTTTGCAGTACATTTTTGATAGTTTTAAACTTTCTACTGCTTTATGCTGTTGGTACAATTAGGCTCAGTTCCCTGCCTGTAGGAAGGATACTATCTTTGTGGGTAAGATCAACAATAATTGATTAGAATATAAAAATAAAAGCTTTCATAGACTGACCCCAGAATTTTCTCCAGAGTGAAACAATAATGTTATGCTTTGCTACAGCCTAAATCAGATTATTATTTGCTATTATTAAGATGGAGAAGTATACATCAATACGCAAACTGGCTATTAGGCACAGAATAAACCGTATTTTGTCTTCTAGTAAACGCTTAAGCCTCAAACCATCCAATTATCACCAACAGGGGAAAACGTTAAGTTCTTGACAATGTAGTAAAAGCATCTGGCAGAGGACGGAGATTTTAAATTTTTAATTTAAAGACCAACTATCATTCTTACTAAAAATATCTTGAAAAAATCAGGTGATCTTCAACACTCCAGATGGGTTAAAATTTTCTACTGAAAACTTTTACCAGTCTGCAGTAATCTGTCATGACTCTGCTCAATATGAATAGTGTGGATGAGAAATGTGTGCTTTATTGGTTCACATATAAAATGTGCAAATAAGGAAGCAGAGAGGAATGCGTGCATATGTGTTTTTATCAAACTTCCCTTGTTCCCTACAGAAAGTTTATGGTCTTGAATAGACATGAAAACCTAGTGAAGTAAAATAATGTCTAAGGTTCATTTCCTAGGAACCTAATGATTTACTGATTTCCTACGGTTCCCTATGTAGCAGCCAGCTTTGCCTCTATCAGTGTAAGGAACACATTAAGAAGTAGTTAACATTCAGTATTTCCAAAAATCTCAGATGGGTGAGAATGTCATTGCATCATCCTGGAGGTGTTCAAGGCCAGGCTGAATGGGGCCTTGAGCAACCTGGTCTAGTGGGATGTGTCCCTGCCGTGGCAGGGGGCATGGAACTAAATGATCTTTGAGGTCCCTTCCAACCTAAACAATTCTATGATCCTACGAGATACCTGCAAGAGCCTATCCTTCAGTCTCCTGGCTTTCACAGGCACTCGGTGAGCACTGCAAGCATCCTTCCCTGCTGCACACGGTGCAATGCCAGGGAAGGTGGGAGGGAAGTTGTGAGGATGACGTTCTCCCATGGACTTCCCTTCACTGAAAGGCATCACACTTCATATCATTTCAGCAATGGGCAGGTTTTTCCTCCACATGAACTTTTGAACGTCTAGTCTCCTCTTAACATTAAAGGATTAGTGTGGTTGGTTATCAAAGCACAGGGAAAGGAGCACGGTTAAGAGAGAGGTATCATTATGGCTCACTAGGATTTGCGGTTTGAACTCTCCTAGGCTAATTTGAAAACCAAGCCAGAGAGCATAGCAGAGAGTGAAAACAGGCTTGTATCTATAGCTGCTTGAAGAATGTACTAGAAAAACAGCAAAAAAAAAAAAGTATTTAATTTCCTAGCTATGCCTTTCTGTGACCCTTACTAAGACCTGTTTGCAGTACCCTTGGCACTGACAGATAAACTTTCCTGGTGTACATCATGATCGACACCAGAGAGAGGAGGTGGAGAGAAACAGGAAAGTCTACAGTCACTGCCTGGGGCCCTTGTCACTGCAGAAGAAATCTCTGTATAAATTATGGCCATAACCTTGGGAAACTTTTGCTTTTGTTGTCCCAAAGGGTTTGGTATTTTGTTAAATAAGTAGGAATTAAGCACATGCAGTTTTTACCGTCCTGAGAATTCAGTGCCTATGCTGCAAAGACAGGAAAGTGGGAATACTGGCAATTTTTATGTGCTAGAATTCCACCTGCACACTGAACAATAGCAAGTCCAGATCCTATAACATCTGCTCAGGACAGGGTGATGATGTTATGAATCACGATGGGTACTCAGTCTCTGTCTGCTAACTCACACAAAAATCCACTTTGTCCACAGCCTGAAAAGGTGTCTACATAATGGATTGTGTAATTTCTACTATTTCTTGCTTTTGTGCACCTATACCAAGAATAATGTTGACTCTATTGTATCCTCAGCAAATATGAAATCAGAAGATATAGTTTCCTCCCTTTGAAGTTGTGCAGTCAGCACTATAGCTCTCAGGGACAAGGTTTCCTTCTATATTTCGTAGAGTGTCTTCTATAAAGAGATTAGAGATTGTAGCTGCAGATTGCAGATACTGCTTTAGTAGAAATAACTGTACATAATTATTAATGGGAATTGTACTCAAGGAAGTACTGAAAATGAGTACTTTATTATCTAGACTGTATTAATATTAAATCGCTATGTATTTTTTAATAAGTATAAATATCTGGATAATATTTTTGTCACCAGACAAAGCAAATACTTGTTTCTTCCCCATTACTTTTCAGTGAATTTTGATGGAAATTATCAAGTGGGAGAGACTTGAGATGAAGTTTTGCACTTATTATAAAAAACCCCAAACAAACCAAGCTGCATGGGGTCAATGAGCATTCTTTCTGTTGCTCCATCCATTCTCTATTGTTCCATCCACTCTCTTCTCCTTCAGTGGTATAACAGAGGGAGTCCTTAGGAATGCGCTTTGTAAGTGTGAGTTTTTTCTAATAGTTAAGTTGGTGGAACTAGTTGAAAAGCATGAAATTCTGCTGCATAAATTATCATTAACAATATGGTTTATTTTTGTTTGGCAGTTGAAATTTTAATGTAATGTTCTGCTGAAATTCTGAGATTCAGTCAAGTTTTAACAAGCTACAGCTAGGAGATTGCACTATTTTTTATGTATTTGTTATTTAAATTCTTGATAAATGTTGCAAAGATTCTACCTGTGAGATGTTTTTCACTCTCTAGCTGATATTAAATACTTGCCACCAGAGCTGCATTTTTGATGGTGATTTGTCACATGGCATTATTTCTGCTCCTAGAATGGATGAATGCAACCCTCATCAGGTTTCTTGTCTGAAGCCTCACAAGAAATACATTTCAAACTGAAAGTCTTCAGTATGCATGTGCATAAAATTTTCTGTAAAGATGTACTAGCACTATTTTCTTGCATGAATGTTTATGACAAGGGGACGTGAAGACTTTCAGCATGGGTGAAATTGATACATATTTTAATACTGAGCAAAATTTAATAGAAAAGGTTTGTGGTGTTCACACAACTGTGTTTTGTTTTAGTCAGCATTTATCCAGGAAAAACCACTCAGAAGCCTTAGAAAAGACCACAAACAAGGTTCCTGTGACCCACAGTGGCATTTCTTCAAACCTCCCAGCCTGGGAAGACAGGAACAGAGGGGCTGTGGGATACTGCACCTCAGAGCATCTAAAGGTACAGTTTTAGATCTGAAGGGGAAAAAGCTGAATTTTTCTAACTTCTCCCTGGCATGCTTCCCAAAGTCTTAAGCTAACAAGATCCCAACTTGCTTGCTAGTCTGGTTATGCTTGTTCTTCAGGGGTTAAATGAACTCTGGTGCATTTGTTGCAGGCAATGCTCTCTGCTTTCTTTAAAGCATCACGTAGTACTTCAAGAAGTCAGTATGGTGGCATTGTGCAGTCACCATGGGTGCCAACATGACCCCAGGCCCTCCAGCCAATTGCTGTTACAGAAAGACACTCACACATCAGTGGCTTTGTGCACCCAGTTGTCCAAAGTGGGTGCAAAAAAGTAGGTTAGTTATTCCATGTCTTGATATGGGCCTGACCCATCTTCTCTGCTGGTTCCTGTGAGCACTACACTTCTTAGAGCTTTTCTAGTGATTCTGTGTAATTAATCATGGCCTACTGTGCTTAACCCCTAGCAAGGACTTAAGGGGGCACATTGAGTTGTTTGGTGGTAAAACTTGTAGAAAGGGACTGCCAGGAAAAGAAATCTCCCCAGCAGTTCTTCCATGATCACATAAATGGTCACACAAACTTTAACCATCCTGGGAGCCCAGAGTGAATATGGTTGGTGCTCCCCATGACCCCATTCACCCCTTCACACCATAGCTTCAATGAAAAATCAACTTAAATCAAGATGGCTGTTCCCAGGAAGGACTCCTGGGAGCGCAGACCAGAGTCACAGAGGTACCTGCCTGTGAGTTATTTCTCCTGCCTGTCATGCCAAGGGACCCAGGGCGTGTCTGTGTTATCCTAGGGGGTGGGCAGAGGGCCAGGGGAGCCTGGCTGACAGAGGAGGGTGGAAAAGCCTGGAGCACCCTTTTGTGTGAGGATCTGCTGCTTCTCTCTGACCCTTTCCTGTAAATTTTATTAATACATGAGCACAATGAAACCTTAACCTATAAGTTTTGTATATGTGGCAGCCTGAAAAGGGTTGGGTGCTGGGTTTGAGTTTGATTTGATGGAGGAGTGGGATCTGAAAGCTAGAGATGCTGTTCTAAAGCTTTTTTCCAGTAATGATGATAATGAATGACGTAAGCCATTCCTTAAGACTGATGATTAATCCTAATGAATATGTTGCACACATATGTTTCACAGCTGTCATTAAGCTTCCATTTTAACCACTCTTCCCCTCTCTCCACTCCCACCCATGCCTGCAATCTGCAAACTCTTATTCCCTGTAGGTATTTTGATAGAGAAACAGACAGGTAACGATCCCAATGTCAGACCGTAAGCCATGCAACTGTCAGTTCATATTGTGTCTGACAGTCATTGACAGCTTGCTTCTTCAATTTTACTAAGATTAATATTCTTCACATGTTTTATTTATATTTACTGATCTTGCTGCAGTGAATTTTTAAAGACACATTTTCATGTTAAAATATCCTCTTAAAAATAAAATCTGCATTTTTCTTAAAAATTTAGGCTTACATTTCATCAATATTGCTTGTGGAATTTTTGGACGTTGCTAATGGCCTGATCACATGCACGATGCTTTATTCATATGGTGGTCAATAAGGCTTATTCTGATAAACCCCCAGGATCATCACCCTGGGAGCCTCCTCATCCTTGGAAACAAATCCTCACATGGTTACCTTGACGCAAGGCAGTAGTTTCACAGAAGATGCATAAAATTATCCATGTGTGCAAATGATTGCAAGATGAGACTTAAAACTCTCTGGTGAAACTCTTGTACTGTTCTGTCCGTTTGGGTGGGATCACCATTGCTCTCGATTCTTCAACTGGAATAGCAACACATCCGGACGTTGGAATTGTAAAGACAGTGGGGGAAATTATACTCAAGCCAAAAGAATTTTAAACACAAAAGATAGAAATAGTTGGAAATTTGGAAAGAAGATTTAATTTATGACCATATTTATATAAATAGCAATAGGCTAACTAATTTATAGTAATATAATGTTTGAAAAATGTAAAATTATACATCTATGTATATAAATATATATTTTATGTTATTTAAATATAAAACCAAAAGCTGAATCTTAATTTCTATGCTATGTCTGCTTTAAAAGGCGTGAGTCAGATCCCTCACTCCTTAATCATGGATTTTATCGGGTGTCCTCTCTGAGTGCAGGCTGACTTATTTGACCTAATTTAGAGAACTCCAGATCCTCATCTTGAACATCCTTGTATGTTTATGAATGGGAAATTTTCCACTTCAGGACTCATTTTAACCCCTCTGATCCTTCAAATCACATGTCTCTTAACTTCACGGATAAATTAGCCAATTCCGACCTCATCTAGCCTTGAGATGATAGTGGTGTTTCATCTCTTTTTTTCTTCCTTTCTCCAAAGCTGTATCATCATGTTTTTCCTATTGCCATGGCGATACAGCTAAGTACCCAGAGGAGTGCAACAAGCCAATTGCATGTAAAAAGTTTGTACAAAGGCAGAATTGCTAACTAAACAGGGGCATGGCGGATACATGGCTCCTGCGGGGGTACTGGGTGTGGGGGACGGTCTCTCCTTTCATCTTCTCTCCTTACCAAGCTGTTACAGGTGAAAAGGCAAACCGGGAGATGAAAGCCGACACATCAGAATTTCTAAAACAGGTGTAGGAGGGGAAATCAGCATCAAGGAAGGCTACAGCAGCATGAGAGTGTGACGTTTCATTCAGATCGTGTGGAGTTCTGGCAGCCTGTAGTGAAAATGAGTGATTTAGCACTGCTTTATTGAAAATAACCCTACTCTGGACCTCAAGGAGGGGGTGGTTTGGTAATGGAGAAATGGTAGCACAAACAATCAAGGACAGAAAAATCAATGAATGGGTGAAAAGTCCCCCCATTTAGCCTAATAACACTTTCCATATTCTTAGGTGTGAAGTGAATAATAATTTGCCCTTCACTGACACTTGAAGACAGCTTTCTTTTTTCCCAAATAATAGTACTAAAGTAGTTAAAGTAGAGATCCTTTTGGTTTTTCCTAAAGTGAGAGGAAACAGAATGAGCTGCAGCTTTTTACTTCTCTGACTTGGTTTAATTTACATTTGGTTCATTAATTATTTTTTAGGGAGAAAAGGTTTGTCTTATTTTCAGTGAAAGGAATGCCGATTGTTCTCTTAGAGATATTATAAGAATGTCAAGGAAAGCCATAAATATTTTATAGAGACTGATAATAGAGTTTTCTGTGTTAAGGAAAAGTCAATGATTTTTTAAAAGAGATACATAACGATTTTCTGACTAACCGCAAAAATGAGATGGCAGTAATTTTAATATTAGTTAATAAATATTGACATTAGTATTTCAATGAGTGTAATCAGGCTTTGGTTGGATATTGGAAAGTCATGATTTGTTCAGCAGTATTATTATAAAAGCTTGACTATTTCCACTGAAGCTATTAAACAATCTTTGCATGAAGCCTCAGTAACTTCCTCAGAAAAAATCCAGCAAAGCTATGCAAGAATTAACATGTGGTCCCTGCATCATATTGTGAGCTCATCTGTTTTGCTGTCTGCCTTAAAAACAACATTGTGCAATAGGTTAAGTGCTTATGGCATCCTCATACAAAATCAGCCTTTATGCAAAACAGTTTGGTTAAATTGACAGCATCAGGCAGATGGGTAATCTGATGTCTTCAGCGTACTTTACCTTGTTGTATCTCCCGGTTATTCAGAAATGTATTGGTTAGCGGGGAGAAAAGAGGTAGAAAATACCCAGGGGCCACCCAGAGTCTGAAATATTAGCTGTTATTCATGGCGCTAGCCTTTTATTGCAGAGACAGTCAGAAAGTCATTACTCCATGATGACTTTTGACTTTTCCAAAGCTTTTAGTCCCCAAATTACCACCCCTCCACCAAAGCCAAAATCGAAAATTGGTTTCAGAACTGCTACATTTCTGGTGAAGGATACCCCTGGGATACCTGGTATTTGATGAATTAAAAATTACATCATTCTTGTTGGCTTTACAGTTGATAATTACTGTCTGCTGTGAACGTGCAGCAGTGAATGGTGGGAGAGGAAACAGAGTGAGCTGAAGCCCAGCTCTTTCATTAGAGGTTCATTAACAGAAGTGTCTGCAACAAACAGATCAGGTTTTAAAATTTACTTTTTTTTTCAATACAAACCATTTTCAGCAAAAAATTCCTAAGCGGTGATACTGTTTCCTCACAAAACAGGACCGGTTTCCAAGTGGTGTATATTTAGGGGGCAGCACATCCCTGTCCCTGGTTGCCCATTCTTGCTTCTGCTCATCAGAAGTCTCTGCTATGCTGGCAGGGATGCCCAGTGAGTGGGGAACAGATCTGACTGAAAAACAGCCTGGTTTGGATAATGTTTAGCTGGATTAATCTCCTGATGCAGGTGAAATTATTCAAAATAAATGGTGAGAGTGGGAGAAACAGATGCTGACTGGATTAAGAAACGCTGCTCACTGATGGGGGGCAAGGATCCTGTCTCAGTGAGTGCTACCACACCATCCTCACCTTGGACTTGGTGACGTATTCCCAGACTCTGCCCCTTTGCTGGCCCTGGTGCTGCCCTGACTTCTCTGTGACTCAATGTAAAGTCTCAAACCAGCTGAAAAGTTAAAAAAAAAAAAAAAAAGGAGGCTATTTGTTTAAATTGGCTCAACAAGGGGTCAGATAAGCAGTGGTGTTAATGCACTTCTGTGCATCAGCAACATGTGGCATGGCCCAGGGAAGAGGGAGGACCCTCATGAGCTCAGTCATTTCAAACTCTCTGGAAACAGCTCCCTGGACGTCTTGCCAGGGGCTGCATAATAGCAAGAGGAGCAGCTTCTGCATTGCAATGCTTAGACCTGGCTAACTGTAAAATGTAATGTAAAAAAAGGCTTCCTTTCTTTTAAAAATGGGATTTGTGACCCTTTCTTTTATAAATACATGTGTGCGCATGCAGTATAAATTCATCTGGAAAATGTGTTGATCTATAAAGCGGGGGGGGAGCAGAGGGGAGAGGAAAACTAAACAATCTCTTTTAGTCTCGGTAATGTCAGGAATGCCAAGCCTGCTTTTGCCTTGCTTGGGGATGAGGAGGTTTGAGGCTTTTGAGGGAGGGACTGGGATTTTATTATGAGCTTTTTCACAGTTTAGATGAGAAAGGGGTTTTTTTTTTTTCCTCTTATATGATTCCACATGCTGAAGTTTAACAGAAGAAAACATATTTTTCCCACTGCATCTTTTGGTTCCACCAGATGAACCAAATTTCTTTGGCATTATTTCTTTTCAAGAAAATTCAAACATTAAATTTAACCCAGATGTAATTCTGCTGATTTAGAGTTACATTAAAACAAAGGTTGGATTTGGCCAAACCTTTTAATTGCTCATGACCCCATTATTTGCTGTCCCCTTTTCCCTGCCTCCTTGACGAGTTGTCCCATTGTGTCACTAGAGATTGAGGTTAGATTTACTGGCTGGCAATTACAAGGATTGCTCTTTTGCCCCTTTGCCCCTTTCCCTGTTTAAAAAAATAACAACAGAGGGGATGGGGAGAGAGGGAAGCCTCAGAGGGGCTGGTTGGTTTGTTTGTTGCTCAGTTTCCCTGTAGGTTGCTGGTGTTATACCGTGACTTTGTAGGAAAAACGAGAATACAAGTCAACCAATTCCCTTCAGGGCCACAAGACCAAACTTTCCTGGGACAACATAAACATCCATTTGCCCTGTGAACGGTCCCGTCCGACTTTATTAGATTTGGTTTCTCCTGTGCTATTATCATTTTTTTTTATACACATTTGCCCTGATGTTACATTTTTGCTGTCAGCTAGAGCAACAAATAGGCTTTTCTTGGCCTGTGAGCCACATGCAGGGGAGCAGGAGCGGGCAGCACCCGGCACAACATCTCCCCTCCTGCACTATCCGGCCCCCCGCGCTCCAGTGGGATTCACTCCCTAAAGAGATAAAGTTCCCACTGGGTCCTCCTCCCCCTGCAGACTTTCCACTGGTGCGAGTGCAGGCATTCACGTTAGTTTATGACCACTAACAGAGACTGTGGGGGACGTGCTGGGTCAGCACGTCCTGTAAGTCCTCCGGCTGGCAGAACCGATGCTGGGGGCTGCTGCCATCCCCAGGAGCTCCCCCTCAGCCACAGAGGTGGTTTTGGTTGTGGTGAATTCCTCTGCCAACAGATTTCCCACCTCAGAGGTCCCCTTTGGGGGTTTATATCATCATAAAATAGCACTGGCTGGGATTGATCTGACCCCGAACTTAGATACAAACAGTGCATAAACCAGCAGCGAAACTGCAAACAAAAAACGCAGGCTTGCACGTCCTCTGCTGTGCTGTGATCCCAGTGATGCTGAAACTGGTGTCTGAGCACTTCGAACCCTGATTTTACAGAATGTGAAACACATCTATTAAATTGCAGCCTTTGCTGAAGCTGTCAAGAAGGGTTTCTGCCCCAAATGGAAACTGTCCAAAAAATTATGCATGGCCATTTTAAAGTTATGCAAGGTCAGAAAATACAAACAAAACAAAACAAAAGCTGGGCGATTGAATGGCCGCAGGACAAAACTGTGAGCTAGGAGAGACCTTTCCCTTCATCATGCCCACTTAGCCACGTGAAATCAGGGCAGCCAGTGAGTTGCACAGGGCTGAGGTGGGAGTCTTCCTCCCGCTGAACCACAGAAGTTTAGATTCCAGTTTTCTAAGTGTTTT
This sequence comes from Eurystomus gularis, assembly GCA_013400335.1. Lineage (NCBI taxonomy): Eukaryota > Metazoa > Chordata > Aves > Coraciiformes > Coraciidae > Eurystomus > Eurystomus gularis. The sequence goes on along the minus strand of VZZY01011841.1, from coordinate 16,034 downwards.
CAGTCCTGACTTCATTTTAGGCTAATAGTTGGGGTTAAAAAAAAATGCTTCACCAAACCAGGTGGGTATGTGAAACCTCTCTTTTTCTGCTGCTACAGCAAGAGCAAGATCTGGGGAAAAGGAGAAGACAGGTGAGGTTTCAAACCCATGGCTGGCTGGGATTCATAGAATCATAGAATGGGTTAGTCCATTCTGCTGCCTGTGCCAGCAGGCAGGTGTCCCAACATCAAAGGCCCATCCTTTTTTTCCCCCAAACTGTAGCCACAATAACTGTGTTGAGGAAAAGATGAAATATTAAGCGTTCTCTGACTCATAAGTGCTTCTTCAGAGTTTGGAGCACTGTTGAATTATGGGGGTCGCTGGGAGAGGGTTGTGATTCCTAGCTTTGCTGGATCTGTTTTCTGGGATACTTCACATCGATGAGCCTCCAGAGCTGTCAGCAGCTCCTCCTTCCTTGAAGCCCCCCCTTTCTCCTCCCCAGTCCCCAAACTGATCTGCTGGCATATCTTGCAGTTCCTGGTTTTCAGTGATTTTCCCCTTTGTTAGTTGAATTCTGTGCTCAGTTAAGCTCCACTCACTGGATGAATAAAAACTGGTTTACTGTCTATGATTGCGAAGCCAAATCAACCATGAGTGACTTAAAGTTTTATCAATGAAACCTGATAATTGCAAAGTCTAATTTCTCATTTAATTTTTTCATTTAAGTGAATTCTGAAAGGGTTTTGCAGAAAGCCTAAAAAAGCCCATCTCTCTATCTAAAAGCATATCTCCAGAGAGAATTCTCTCAAAATACAGAAAACAGTCAAATAATTTAGAACTCGTGGGTTTAGCTTCCACCGAGTATGACAACCATTTTGCAAGTTGAAGGTGTTCTGCAGCCAGTGTAAACCAAAAACACCAGGATGTTGAAAATTAAAGCTCCAAACCTGAGTACAAACTGCCTCCCTAAGTGCGCGTTGCAACACAAACAAAACCTTCTGTTGGGAAAACATCACTCCCCTCTGTCCAGGGAAGCCTGGAAAACATAGCAGCAGCAAGGCATGAAAAGAGTGGAGTTTAAGTCATAGCTCTGTTGTTACCTGCCTGCTTATCACAGAAGGCAGGTCTCTGGCCAGGATTTACAATACTCCACCTTGTCCTGGCATAACTTAATGAGGAACTTATGAGGAAGGCTGCCAGCAACCTCCTTTCCCCCTTTCCCTACCACTGCTTCATGTTGGCCTTGGCCTTGTACTGGTTTGTCCTTCCATGTGGTGAAATGGGTGCGGAAGCTGAATCCCTTGGAAGATCACCGCTTATTCTTATATTTTCTATTTATCTGTCTACTTTGTCTTTTCTGAGTATTGTTTTGTTTTGTTTTTCTGGGGGATGAGGTCTGCCATCCAGGCAATCCATCCTGCACAACCAGGACAATACTGCAGGAGGACCATGGGAGGAACAAGTTGCTGTTGAGGGCCAGAAGTTGCACAAGGTAGCTAAAGCATCCTCTGGCTCATCGAGTGCCAAATCACAGCTTTAGTTCATTTGGTGACCCGCTGCCTGCTATGGTTATTATATATATATTTATCAGCATGTCTGCAACCACTGATTCTCTGCTGAACTGTCCCTAATTTACACCAAAGCAATGCAAACACAGCATGTCTGCAGAACGCTGCTGCCTGACTGCTGTTTTGACTTGCTTTGCGCAGCTGTAAATACAAGGTAGAAGACGGTGGAAAATCGGGAACAGAATAGCTAAGGATGTTATAAACAATGTCTGTGAGGTTAATTTAAATTTAGCTTATGTTTCTCAAGAGCCATTAATGATACATCGTTTTGCATTCTTAGAAACCAGGGTATCCAAGTAAACTGATGCTGTTACCAAAACAACAAAATAAATCCCTGGAGGCTATTCAGAAGCTTTTGGAACCAGGTTTCCCAAATAATGTTAATTGTATTCTTCCCTGTTAGTGTGTTAAAATGTATATGCAAAGATACAAGCAGTTGTAAGAGAAGACACAAAGTCTCACATATGTGATGTGCTGCATAGTCTTCTCGCTCCTCTTCGTCTTCTTTCACCACTCAGGCTACTTACATCTGCCTGCCACACTGATGTTACTCCTTTCAAAGGAATAATTGCAGACAACAGACTTCAGCCTGTGGTTTATTGGCAGCTTAAGGCATTCAAGCACTGCCAGGATTAAGTCTTATATCTTGAGGGACACCTTTCTGTTCTGTGTTCTTGGGAAAGCTGGTCGTTATTAGAGATGTATGGGCAGGTGTGTGACTGGCGTAAATATGAAAGATTTTTCTGAATGACTCAGTGTTCACTGTATTTTTACATGTTTTGACTTTCATCTAACTTGCCCTCAGATCCTTTTTCTCCCAGATACTCTAAGAAAGGTGCAAGTTTCTCTAAATATCACCTTAATCCAACAACTCCTCCTCGAGCTCCACTCCTTGGGCACAGCACTGCCTATCACTGAAGGACACACTGGACAAATGCTTCTTATTATACCATAGTTTAAAATGCATTTTCCAATTACACGAGTATATAACATTTTCTAAACAAATAGTCTAATTTTGTATATGTAGGCAGCTTTTTAATAGGACACAGCAATCCAAAATTACCATACAGTTCTTAAGGCCCAGTATCACAAATATGTTATTAATCTCCTAGTGAAAACATGTGAACTGCTCCATGCTTCACTGCAGAAATCCCCTTCTTTTTTCTTTGTTAATTTTTGCTAAGTGCAGGTAGCAGATTGTTTTGGCCTATTGGAAACAATTAAATCAAAGTCCGTGGGGCTTTCTACAGCTGTATTTAATAGAGAAGGGCAGACTCCTTCCTGCTGGTTAAATTGGTTGCTGTGATGCACAGCTATTTTTATTTTTGTGTGAAAGTGAGGTTTCAAAACCTTAAAAATAAATGACGGACTTGGCAGAGGACAAAATACTTGATTATGTCAGCACAAATGTAGTGCCCTGCATTTACTTTGTGTTGTGTATATAAATTTCTATTTTGATTCAGGAATTTACCCTGATAGATTAATCTATGTTGAGTGAGAGAAGAAACTCGTGCTACCTGTTTCAACAGTGAATTTGCATTAAATAAGATGGGTAAGAGGAAAGCTGCATACCCCATTTGCACATTAAAAGCTGATCATTAATCCTATATTTTAACTCTACAACTGTCAGGAGCTATTATTTCCCAGAGAGCCTGACAGTTCAAGGGATAAACTGGAGTGGGTCCCATTATAAAGGTCTATGAATAGACGTCAGAATAGTTTGTGCATCAAACCCCAAAGGCTATTAAATGTGATACTTTAAGAATCAATTTGTAGCTAAATTAAAGTGAAGGGATGTGAATCCTAGGACAGCTTTTAATAAAGCAGAAAATGTAAAATATGGAGAGGTATTTTAAATACAATTAGACAGATGTAAAGATCAAAAAAATATATGTATTATTAAGCATAAAAAATCCCATTGATTTGCAGCCTAGTGCTTGGAAAATGTGCCACAGTTTGCCACAGCAAAGAGATCAAACAAGGAGAGGTGCTGAAATGCTGCTTTCAAAATTATGTTTTCAAGTGATTCTTGAGCAGATCAATAAGAGAGCTGATAGCTTACGAGCCTCTGAGACAAGTCAACAAATGAAATGCAAGAAAAGAAGACTAAAGAGCTGTCTTTGTACAAAAAAATTAGTTTCTAACAGGACATCCTGCTGAGTTTTATCTGAGTTCATTAGGCTTGAAGACTGAGATCTGCTAAATCCACATGAAAAGTTCCAGACATTTGCAAAACCAAATCAAATGTGATCCTCTACTTAAGCTTGCTAGGAAGCTGAAGTTAACATTAAAATGTGCTTAAATGGGCTATCGAGAAACAGCGCTGCACAAGCGGTACCATGCTCACCCTTCAGCAAGCCAAAAGAGATCATGTAAGCTCTGTGCAGTTCTTGTGAGGCTTTTAAGCACAACGCTAGACTGGTCCTCCAAAAAATAAATGTTGGGAAAGGAACATGATTCCCCAGTATGCTACCTCTTTTTTCCCCCAAGGGGTCTCAAATGAACTCAGGGAATCAGGCCCAACATATATAATTACAAGGGCAGGAGTGCAGAATGACTGACAACCTCCCTGTACCGGGAATAATTTTGTTCTCTCTCATTTATTTCTAAAATGTCTTTCTCTTAAGTAGTTTATATCCCAGACTTCTTGAAACAGGATGTGCCTTAAAAATTATACATCTTCCTCTGCACTCTGAAAGTTAATAGTTGTTTATTATTCAAAGTAGGCTACTGAAATAAGATCTCATAAAAATGAAATCACAGTTCATTTCCATAGCTGAAAATGGAGCTCCTCACTTACTGCAGCTGGAAGAGATGAAGACAAAGAGAAGTTTATTGTAGACAGTTCCCCCTGGTTGTTCTGTTTAGAGCTAGCTGAGACATGAATGGAAACTCCAGAAAGCCCCTCACTTCATATTTCACTGGTTATCACAGATTTTCATATTCTGCGGGGGAATAGCTGAAAGCTCTGTGCCGTGAGTTGACCATAATGTCTAGTAAATCATTGTCTCTGATAACTTCAGATTAGCTATTCCTGCCTTTTTTATAGTGTCAAATACAATTAACTATTAACCACTGCATGGTCCACCAATATTTGATTACTTTGAACCAGAGGCAAGCTGTCTATAGGCAGGCAAGCTGTCTATAGGCATGGGCATGTGTGAATGCATAAGCACACATTAAGGGAACTAGGTTCTTTACTATGTCCTTAAGTCATGTAGACAAAATAATATAGAAAGTGCCAATACTGAGGATATCTGTTCACTCAACCCCTTATATGTGGGCTTTATGGTATCATCTTTAATTGCACGGCCACATACTAATTTTATTGCAAAGCACCGTTTAAGTTTCAGGAATTAGCAGCAACTCTGTATCTTGTTACCTTCAAAGCAGTGTGTTATCTCATGCCTTATTTACCGATGCGATTCAAACGCTTCTATCAAAAAGGAATAATTAGATTCCTTGTGAGATTTTCTGTGGTGACCAGCTCTGCAATATTTCAATGCTTCATGAACATAAACTAATTTACCTCCCCCTTAGCAGTTGCTGTGGGAACCTTACTGCTCTGAGTTCTTAGTATATTGAAATTTTGGCTTTGTCCCTGTAATCTATCCTAGAACGATATATTTGAGCATGGAATAGTGAGGACACTAGTCTGTAACTGAGGATGTGGCATATGTCGTTCAGTCGGCGCTACCAGCTGTGAGAAACCTGAGCATCCTCAGTTACAGCAGAATCTTCTTAGAATTTAGCGACTCCAATTGAAGAGGTAGTGATGGAGGATGTGCAAACTGTGAGTTTTCACAGGCTTATAACACAGCCAAATGTATAACGAGAATAGCAAAAGGCAAAGCCCTAGCATAGGGAGCTTCTTCAGATTTTTCAGACTCTGCCTTCAAATAGTGGAGGTGCTAGAAGAAAGATCCAGGATGTTTAATGATGGGCAAAACAACCTGGTTTCTGTCAACCTCACTCTCGGAAACAGCTCAGCAGTTTGGGCTGAAATTTTCATTAGAATTTGAGACACTGCATGCAAATGACAGCAGAAATGGCTGAAGTCTGATAAAATCTATCTGTCTGTGAAGACAGGCTCATAAAGGTAAAGTGTCAGGCAATTCTGCCTTTTCACAGTGGGCATACACACAGATGTAATAATCTCATTACATGTAATGCTGTGCATGTGATACCAACGTGTACGTGCCATGTGGGTGCACATGTGCTTGTGCAAATATACGCGAAGATCAAACGTTTTGTCGTCTTCAAGATTATCACCTATAGATAGTCACCGTGTGTAATTCGGGATCAGTTATGCAAGCACACAAGCCGACTGCTCATGAGCCACTCGGCAGCAACGTTACCTCTGACTGCAGTAAGGACAGGACAGTCAGGATTATAATCTTGTTAAAGGAGAAAGGATTCAGAAATTATGTCCTTTTATTAAATACAGCACTGGTAGGTTACACGGGCAGCTTATGGTTTGAAACACTAGTTATGTATCTGGCTTGCAGAAATTATTTGATTTGTTTGAGAAATACTAAATATTACCATTAACAGGACTTTCTCCCTTAGGCCCATAAATCCAAGTATATATAAAAAAAGGCTTGTGTTTATCATATGTAAAGAAGTTCTTGTTGTCTTCTTGCAGAGAGCCAAGCGTAATCGCCACAAAACGATCCAGTTCAGCAGCAGCCTCAGCAGGGAAGCTGACTGCCAGGTGCACAAGGTGTAAGGATATCTGTGCTAGCTACCTACGCACCAAGGGCTCACTTTGCATTAAAACAGTGCTGAGTTGGAGGGAAAAGAATGAAAGAGAGGATAGGTAGTCACCTACCCCACTACCCGGTGGTGAAAAGGTTTGGGTTTCACGGCAGAGACACAAATACAGTGTGAAGCTAAATAATTAAAGGCTGGTATTATGGGCCAAAGTAATTTATTGTTATCAGGACTGTATTTTTCTTGTGAGTAACAGACAAAGCTTATTCTGAAAGATTTTAAATGTGTTCCTACGAGAAAACAATCTCTTCTAGAATTTGAAAAACTTATATTACCCCAGGAAAAAAAAAATACCCGACACCACTGAGCACATGGGCTTATCTGCAACTTAATACTGTTATTGTAAGGGTTTGTATAGCTCACTTCCTGCCTTTAGGCTTACACAACAGGATATTTAAATTACAAAGACAATGAAGAAACGAGGCAAAATGCTCTGGATATTAAAAATATTCTAGTCACTTTACTGCCCTAATTCCCCATGAAGTGACTCGCAGAATTAATGAGTAAACACAAGGTCACTCCCAGAGTCGCACTGGCTAAACAAACTGCAGTCCAATTAAAGGCAGCCAGCAGGCAGGTCCACGGTTTATCGGCTGTCCCACTACGCTGTGAAAAACATATAACTTACTGTTATAATGGCAACCACTACCCCTTACTACTGTGAACAGTCTGTCACTGTTTCCATTGTTAACTTGGTCTTCGGGGTTTAATATCTCACCTGTATCAAATTGCATCAGGTCGAAACTTGGCACACAGCTGTCTGGATGGTACTTTTTTTTTTAAACAAAATTAAATTGCATCAATCAAGGCTGAGGAATATTTTTTTCTTTACTTTCAGGCACTATTTATTCAATTCCCAAATATGAACACAAGCAAAAGTTTATTTTTTTCACTGAAAAAGCCTGTAAGTATAAACCAATCGGTCCACTGAATCTTTTGGTACCTATTCAGTTTGTATTGATAGGGCTATTTTTATCCTTGAGGTCTTTATCTGAGTGGGCAATTCTCGGCTTATGCTTTCCTGATCTAGCACCTTGGAGTCCTGAAGAAACCAAATTAACCCATACTGGATTGCCATTAGGTCCTGTTTTTTTCTCTACTTCTCTTTGGGACAGACTTTCTATTCTATTCAAAGTATATTTATGCTCATTTAGCTGTGTGACCACCTCTCTCTGATGGCACAGCCAACTCAAAGAGGTGCAAAAATGCTTTGGCAGAGATTGCTGAATGGATATAACCCTTGCTACGTGCTGTGTTAGGTAAAGATGCCAAAACACAATTCCAAGCACAGGCACCATGCATGACTTGTGCCATGCTTTGTTCTGCCAGTATCAGGAAAGCTCTCAGAGTATTTCACTGTGGCAGTAACAAGTGCAGCTCTCTAAAAGTCCTGACCCATTTTGCAGATACAAGAAATAAGGCTCAGAGAGAAAAACTGGCTTATGCAGCAACTGGGTGGAGCGTCTCCCCCAAACCCAGTACAGGGTCACACCCAGCACAGCACCTTGTGAGTGGAGGAGAGATGCGCTGCTCCTGTATCCCATGCCACAGCAGGCTGCGGGTGATGGCCAGGGAGAGGGGAACATGGTGATGTTGTACCACGGGCAGGTAGGCGCAGATGCAGCCACAGCCAGCTGGTAATCGCCTGGGATCCAGATCAGCCACGTCAGCTCTGCCGGTCCTTCCTCTCTCCTCGTTCATCTGCTCCGCAGCGGCTCTTTGACCGGGCCTGCCCCTGCACTGGGACTCAAGCTGTGTGAGGTAAAAAGAGGACAAGTCTTACAAACTCTTGGTAAAGGCTGAGTACCTACTTGTGAAACGCTTGTGTGAAATTCAACTTAGGTTACTAGTTGGAGTTCTAAACCCGTTTTTCATTACCGATGAAAAAAACGCACTAGTATGTGGATGAATGTAACTCATTCATGGATTTATGGGCCCAAAGGTCAGGGAGTGAAGGACTCTGCAATAGCTTTGATGGTTACATTCTTCCATTCATATCTCTGATTAAGTTTAAGTGTAAAACTCGTGGAATTTCCCATTAACTGTACATTTGAGGAAGCTGCTGAATGCACTTATGTGAGTCCAGATAAGCAGAAACTTTAGGTTGTACAAACTAGTAACACATCCCCTTGCTTTTGATAAAGCAGAAGAAGTACAGTAGGATTGTATGTGTGCTAAAAAAACAGCATTACATGAAGTAATGCCTTTTTTGGACATTTTCCACTTTGCATTTGGAAGTCAGGACGATCTGGAAAACCACATTTTTTGAAATATGCTAGGAAATGATTAAATAAGAATGTTGCTGTCAGCCTCTTGCGTGCAAATCTTACACAGTCTGGAAATCACCAGTGAACTCTGGAGAGAATTTTACCCTTAATATGGACTAAATACATTTGGTAGTCAAGGAGAAAACACTTGGCTACCAACCAAGCAAATACTGCCTTTAAAAAATGTTCTGGTGAGCAAGTCAAAAATGAGGTCACTCATGCAAATATCCCATTCACTGGCACTTCTTTTATGGCTACTACACCTGCCCTACAGCAGAGTGGTGTGGACTCTGAGTAGAAAACTCCTGAAAGCAAAGCTAGTGTTATACACACCTTGCAGAAGCACTTGCGGATGAAATGAAGAGTATGCTGAGGTTCTGTTAATGCTCTGCCATGTCATCTTCTCTGAGAGGCAGAGGTGGGGACAGAGCAGGCTTCAGGAGCAGATGTTGAGCTGGGTGGTGGGCAGGGGTCTGCAAAACTAGCCAGCTTTGTCACAGGTCTCATGAAAGAGCAACACCCCACCTCCTGGCTGAGACCTCACCAGCTGCCCATCTCCACTTCTTACAGCTGAGGGCAGTGGGGTTCTTGTTCAGCTGTTCACACCAGCTTCCAGTCATTGACCTTGCAGGGACTTAGCACTGGGGCCACCATAACCGTGGCTGGGGTTACATGGCAAGGGAGAACTGCCAGAGGGCACCTGGCCTCGCTTCACAGTCCCTTGATCCCTTCTTCCCATTTATTCTTTATGCTGTCTCTCCTATGGACCACAGAATTACAGATACATTTGTTAGGTCAGTTCTACCTACCTGAGCCTTCAGTGAGTTAAGCACCAAATGGTGAACCCAACTGTCTTCAATTCTGTACAACAAACCAACCAACAGAATCTTTATCTCTGGTGACTGTGCAGGCACAGCAAATGGAGTAGCCAGTACACGTTGGTATGCATCCTTCTTCTCTGGAGAGACAAAACTTTGGCTTGGACAGTACTGACAGCATCATTCTGTGGGCATTTTTGGCAGCATCGTTACCACACATATTTTGCAATGTATTATTTTTATTACACCAAGTCCCACTGAAATAAATAGGACCCTGGACTCCTTAGATGATAGAGGGATTTGGCATGAAATGCTCCAATGTCTTAGGGAAAAATACGTGGGATATTACATGGCAACATACTTTACAGCAATACATATGACTAGTGGCACATCTTGTATTACGAGAAGGTTGTCCTACTACTGATGTGAAGAGCAGATCTACTGCATTTTACTTTATTAAGTGTAACCTTTTTATTATATAAAGCCCCTAGGAGTGAACAGGATGCTTGCGCTATTGATATTAATGGGATCCTTTGCAATAAAATCAGGACTTGGGAGTCTTTGCACAGCAGAAGGAATGTAAGAGTTGCTGGTGTAGGTGATAACTGCTTTATTGAGTGAGTACGTCTCTGCCTTTGTCAGAGAAGCAAATGAAAATGTAAATAGAAGGGAAAAAAACCCCAGATGAGGCATCACTCCATAAGAATTAAAAATGAAGAAATATTTCCCAAATAGCCTGTTCACCTCTTTAGGAAGCGAGAGAAGTGTTTTAGAATAAAAGTGCTGCTTATTCCTGAACAAGGCACTCACACGGGGAGCTGCTTTAGTTTGGCTATTCCGCAAATGATTCTGACAGCAACAGCTAAGCCAGCCGGCTTGGTCGGAGAGGAGGGGGAGGAGGTCTTCACTACATTAGGAGCCTTTTGTTGGTCTGATATGGCTATATTCCCTGCCACACTGGTGTTCAGCAGGGTTTCCGAGTTAAAATAGAAATCCAAATACCCCTTTCTGTCTACTTGAAAGTTTGTTCTGATTTGAACAGAATTTGTGTACTTACCAGACAATTGAATAGTGTAGTTTAACACTCGGCCTTTTCTGCACTCGTTTTAAAACACAGAGGGGAGAAAAGCAAAGGGGATTATACTGTAGGAAACAGAGAAGCAAAAGTGCACGTTCAAAGTATGCTGCATATGACTAAAATATCTTCAAATCCTCACCACAGAAGTTTCTCAAAACCTCGCCGTCTCTAAGTAAGGCCTTTGTTGACATGAGTGCCTCACTTGTTACTGAATGCTCCGCGTTTATTAGCTTTGGAGTTTAACAGAGGAAAAAGGCAAATGCCTCACACAGTCTGTAGCAGGCTGACTTTCCTAACTCACTTCTGCCTTTCAAACCCGATGGAAGCCACGAACTAGAAGCCTTCTGGAATTTTTTGCTACAAGTTAGGATAATTTTACGCTGATAATTTTATGCTAATGATCCTGGGTGTTAGTTTCAGCCTCTTTCTCTCAGTAGTATGAATTCACTTGGTTGATTTGTGGATCCAAATGTGGAAAAAGGAGTAATGAATTTTGCGTGATTTATGGGGAAATTAGAAAAGTAGCCAATTTGGCATAAAACTGTATAGGCAAGAAAAATGGTCTATCATCAATGGAAGAAATAGTGGGAAGTTTTTGGAGGAATTCCCATTCTCAAAATAATTTTCCCCAGAATTGTACATCTTTATTACAACTTACACTGTTGCAAACTACTGCATCCTCAGACGTAATCATCGTACTTTTACTCATTTTTTATTTATACCAGTTCAGAAATACAGGCTGGAACGCAGAGTTTTAGGAGCAGCAGATACACAGCAACATCCTAGCTAGGCATCCTAATCTAGTACTTTATGATTTAACTTTAAGAGGTGGGCAGTTATACACTAAAAGCAGGCTGATGCCACACATTTCTGATTTGAATGAGAAGGTAGAGAAAAGGCTTGGGAGCTTTTGAATCCTCCATTTTTGTCCTGCTCACTGAAAGATTAGAAAGCACTGGCAAACTTTTACTCCAGCCTGTGAATGGATCTGCGTGGATGGACCTCAGTACAGGCTGCAGTATCTCTGCAGTGAGGTAACAAAATCTGGGGTTTAGACTGGAAAGCATCTCTGTTTCTTTTCTGCAAGTTCTCGTGTGCTGCCAGCAAAATATCTGATGCTGGTTAATTTTTTCTGCTTCTTCTGCTGCTCGTCACTGCAGATCCACATCCTAGTGCTTACGGTGTATTATGTTACAGCCAACCAACTAACTTCCTCTTAAACATGTTACTTCTACTCTGTTGCTCGTGATATTGATGGCTATTTTGACCTTTGCAGTTCTCTAATTACTGAAGCCTTAAAATAGTATACATCAGGTAAAATATTCTCTTTTTGAAGTTCCTTTTTCCTCGCATGCCTGAGCTGAAAGACCATATAAACCAAGATTATTCAAACACTTAGACCACTGCACAGAATGTCAAGGGAAATTTTGTCGGCGAGACCAAGTGACGGTTTTGTTCCACTTTTCCTTTTGAGGCATTTTTCACTCAGCAGAAGATAGCAAGTACACGGGTGTATTCGCCATGCTGTTATAAAAACACTTTTAAGCCTTCCCCTTATTAAACTCCAGAAATTAACATTTGTGAAACTATTTTTTCCATATTCCTCTGTTTCAAGTTTGTGAAACATCACCAAATAACACCTTGTTTTAGAGCTAGCAACCAGTTTGCCCAGTTTTATCAAGCGGCACATTCGCTGTATCATCAGAGGTCATTTTTAGCTATTGTACCTCTTTGTCTGGTCCAGTTAGAAAAGCGCACAAGCACTCCAGTACTATCAGTTATGCTTGGAGGAACATAAGAAGGGCAAGGGGGAGGGGAGGCGAAACAAACTCAGAAATAGCCTGTTTCTTTGCTTCGAGAGAGCGCAGCCCACTAACAGCCAGGTCCCGCCTGCCAGAAAATCAGTGTACTGCAGTATTACAAGTGGTAGACAACATGAAAAACCCCAAGCCACAGAAATATGCCCCCCCAAAGATCTCTTGAAAAGAAAAGAGAAAAAAAAATCTCTTAAAAGTGGTATCCTTACTGAATTTGTCTTCCTTGAAATTAATTCTACATTGTGGCCTAGTTCTTTTTTTACTTCTGAACCTATTACGGGCCACATCTGTGCAAGTCTGTATCAGCTATTCTGAAACCAGCTGCTGCTGAGATTCTTTCAGTTAAGCTGAAATTAAGAACAGGTTTGTGGGCTCCCTACCTGCTGTGAAGCCGTGATGTAGTTTATAAAATTACACATGGGTGAGAATATCTGACTGCCAGGGCTGGAAAAGTTGGTACTATATACAGCGTTTAGCATGAACCTAAAATAACCACATGCACTGAGGCTGTACTTTGCAATATTAACTTTTTCTGCTCTCTTCCTCAGTGTCATTGTAAAAGCGATGCTGAATAACTCGATGTAAAAAAAAAAATGTGGGTTTGAGAGGATCAAAGCACAAAAATCAAAATCAGGCTATAGCCCAGCAACTGTGTTGACAGTAGGGGCAAATATGAAAGACATTAGAGTTAAAAATGTTGATTCTTTAAGAAAGGTCTCTGGATTATTTCTGCCATAAGGAAGAACTCATCACATGCCATGAATGAGATGATGGAGGCAAACACCCATCATCTTTTATCATTAAAGCAATTCCGTTAATAGCAAGGGGACAACTTGTATGAGCAGAAGGTAAAGAGGATATGACCACATCCTGACACCCCATATGATTTGTCATCAGATATGCCCAAGTCGCTTATTGTGGTTACACGTTAATAGATTCTTCAGATCCCGAAATATGTGCAGCTCTCTGAATGGAAAATTATTTTCAAATCCGTTTGCTAGATTTATGCCTGACTAAATTAATGGGGCACAGGAGCTTGACCTCAATCCACGCAGACCCAGAGTATGCTGGCATGCAAAACTTTGCTGGGTTGTGGTGTGTTTTCAGAGTACAAACTTTGGAAGCGGCCTGACGCCGCATAGCTACTGAGGCATGATCAAAGAAGAGAGAAAGATTTTTGCGGTGCACGTGAGAAGCCGATATATTTTATCCCAGAGTACACGCTTGTTATTGATTGAAACCATTTTGTATCGCAGTGAGATTTGTGCCACCCACGTAAACTCGGAAAGCACACCCTGTTAGAATGGCCCATGTTAATTGGAGGCAGAAATGTTAGTTCCTTGTTAAAAAGCATCACTGTGGATGCTTCTGTGCAGTGATCTGCAGAGGTACATGGGTGTTAAAGCTGCCTGAGCCTTCCAGTTTGCAACTTCTGCACGTGCTCTTTGTATTTCCAAATATACCACGAAAAAGTCCGGTTTAGAATGTAAAGACTAATACAAGATTATTTGTCGTCAGACTTTGCGTGCTCTTTTTTTTCTGACCCAAGCACACTTTGAAAGCAAAATGTCTGGCTTAGATTAAAACAGATATATATTGTTTTATTGGCAGAACTGGAGAACTAACTATAAAGCTATGGGCTGTGTTTAGAAAGGGTCATTGAGAGGCGGATATGACGGGAGACCCCAAGGAAAATGCTAGTCCAAATCTTGAGACGGAGAGGGAGAGATTCCTTAAAAAAATTAAGAGCCTTAAGACTCTTAGCATTATTTAGACACACTGTCTAAATTTCAGAGACATTTTGTGACAACGAAAAATATTCATTGGCCCCAGACCTGAGCTGGGCAAGCGCACAGAGAAAGCTGAAGCAACTAAGTCCTCTTGATTCCATTTCACTGAATATATCCGTGTACGTGACATGTACACACACACGCACATATATGAAACGTAATTCAGACTTGGCTTGTTTGCCTGCCTTGAAGTATTTATACATGCTTTCAGCTTTGCTTTCAGAGAGAGACGGCCTTTTTCCCCTGCTATTCTACCATGGTGTTCCTCGGGAAACCTTTTCTTATCTAAACTTCCACCAATCATTCCTAAGGCTAAGTTATGCAGACAAGTCATCGCACAGATTTTCATCAAAATGCCATTTTCCTTAACTTGAGAAAGCCTGGTCCCGAATGCTGGAACAAATAATTTATTAGACCATAGCAAAAGTAAATAAATGTTTTCCTGCTCCAAGTATTTCATTAGCCAGAATTATTATACGTGCGAGTCTATAAATAGCAAAACACGTATTGAGCCATTAATATCGCTGACATTCTCATACAAAATACTGTAATTTAAAGAATTTGAAACAGGAGGACATCTCCTGGAAGATTTCTGGCAAAGATAAAATGGGTAAACAGTGTCTGCAAACAGATTAATCACCCGTGGTAATGGTACGTTACTAACGATTTGAAAATTAAGAATATCTTCTCTACCTGAAATTTCTAATGATATCGACGGTATTATGCAAATACATTTTGCATATCTTTTAAGTCTATAAATTCTTACACTGGTCCAGTGTTGCTTTTAAACCCCAGAAGTGCTGGACTCAGCAGAAGAAATGTGAGAAAATCTCCTATTTAAAATTACATGGACAGAGGAACTCTGCTAGTGCCTTTCTGTGAAATTAATATACCGCTTGATTGTTTTTAAAGTCTCTGCATCTTCTGAATTTTTAATTGCCTTTCCATTAAAGTGGAATACCCCTCACTTACTAAGCTGGAGAGGGGTTCTCCAGCCCTTTCACCCCCGTAGCCTCAGTATCCTTTTTTTTTCATGGCAACAAGGAGTGCTGGGCCCAATAGAAGCAAATATGGCAAACACTACACATTTTAAGCATTACCAAGTACGAGAGCAAGCGCTGCGTTGTGCATGCTCATGTCTTACTGTCTAAGGAAGAGAATCTATCCAGACTACGAAAGGAAAGGAGCAGGTTGTAAAAATCATGTTTTTAGGTAGAGGAGCCAGGGATCTCAGGCACCTTTCGTTGCTCTGACTTGTCAATTTTTGCCATATGGAAATTATTAGCTCAATACTGTAGTTCTAAATACTGCCGAGGAATGCTGATTTATAATGGATTTCTTACTCTTTGTGTAAAGAAATGCTTGAACTACGACATAAACTGTGATTAGAGATTCTACGCTCTTGTGTTACGGGCGTGTGCCTGGGGTGAATTCCTCGAGCTCAGAGAGGTGCCGCCTGCTCCGGTCCACTCGCAGGTAAATCCGGCATCGGCGAACTGGGAATTCCCACAAAATGCTGGAATTCTGGAGTAAAGGGGAACACCGTTTGGCCTGCGATTGAAAAAGCGTGCAGAAAAGATGCTGATGCCTAAGAAACAAAATCCAGATATTCCAGATACATTATTTACTATCGAGGCATTTTAAAAACATCACCTCAGCGTAATGAGGCTGCCTTTGAAGGACAGGCGAAGCGCGCTTTTGGAAGTGCCTCCTCTCTCTGTTTTGACCAGCTGCCGTGCACATCCAATAATTTTTTTTATTTTCCTGTGAATTAGAATTAAATTTGATTGTCCCGAATACATCCCACTCAGGCATTCATGCTGAAAGCAGCAACAATTGTCAATGACCTTTAACACGCCTGCTATTCAAATTAGCGCAGACCATTAATCACACATAGCTTACATTTTATGATTCGTGTATCCTTCATCACCAACTTTCCCCCTC
>VZZY01011840.1:257-68226 GCA_013400335.1 Eurystomus gularis | reverse complement strand
GAACAGCATTGCAGTGAAATGCAAATTCTGGGAAAAGGACACAAGGGTTTGTGAATCTAATGCCTTTCCAAAGATAAGGGCAATATTTTAGCTTGGGCATATTTATAGAGTAATTTTCATTCAATTTTAGTTTATATAATTCATTATATTCATAGGGTGTTCAAGCTGTGGGTAAAACAGACATGTCAAACTGGAAGTCTGAAAGCCACAATTTCACACTTACCAGTATCTTAATAATTGTAGATTGCCAAAAATGTATTACTAGAACTACCTGAACAGAGAAGTGAAGGAAGCAGTTCTCAGAGAAAATTTCAGTGAATTCTCTCTAGATCTTCCTAGCAGAGTTTGGCTCTTTAGGTCTGCTTATTAGTATTTGAATTTGTTTCTTTGCTCACAAATAAAAACAATAAGCCATAACTGATTGAAGACTGTTTCTAAAGAGTTGCACTGGCTGCTATTACATTGCTCTTCTAAGAGAGAGATTAAAAAAAAATCAGCAAAACAACTGTTCATATGGGCTGCATGACTGACTGAGAAAGATCTGTAAGACTAGAGTAAGCATGAGGATGGTTATGTTCCCTATATCTTTCAGGTTGCAGCCTATCTTCTGTGCAGAGTTAAGTGGAACTAACAGGCAGTATGGAGCTGGTGAAGTCATCATTTAACATAGAGATGAAAGAGAACTTAATAAAGTGATGGAACCCACCTTTACCATTTCCATATGTTCAATAGCATTTTGTTATGTCTGACCCCCTCTCCTTCAAAATATTCTATGAAAAACTCTACAAAACTGACTGAACATATCTCTTTGATGATATGAGTTACCTAAGTAACTCATAGACATCTTCAGTGTAACTGCTTTAGCATATATAAGGGAGGAACAAATTCTCTCTTACTTAAGACAAGGGCCATAAATTTTAAAACAATTTGGATATGTGTTTCTGTTGTGATGATACTCGTTTGTTGCATGATATATTAGACTTTTTCTCCTTTTCAATAATGTCAAATAGTTTCTCACTTTTATGAGCCTGTCTTTTAGCTACCAATCCTGCCAACAGCTCACCTTTGTTGAAAAGCCACAATAGAAGCATTTTCTCCCTTGCATCTGCATCTTAATTTCTTCTTCCCTCTCGCATTCTTTATGTAACACCTGACTTACTAGTGTAAGTAAGCTAGCTGGCATAAGTAATGGTTGACAAAAGTCACTGGAAATCAGCTTCACTGATTTATACATCTCAGGATCTGATCTATTATTTGCAAACTTTGAATAACATTTCTTTGATAAATTTATTTTTAAAAATAGAACTCATAGAGCAGTGCTACTTTTCAGTTCAAATGTAACATGGTACATTTGACTATATCCCTCTCTTTGCTTGCTCTGCATTACACTGGAAATGAATAAATTCACAAATAAACCATCCTGTACCACATAAACCACAATGGAAGTATGATGGCTACTGTGTGTATAATGTTGTTTATGCTCAGTTTTGCACAAAGAATTTTCTATGAAAACAAATAACATTTATTTTTGTTAATACTAATGGGCTTGTATATTTTAGATATATGTACACATATATACAGATGTATATATTATGGATATATGGGTATATGTGTGTGTATATGCGTATGCATTATGTATGTATGTAATTATGTATTTGTTTTTATATACAAAATACAATGCAAAGTTTAATAAATGTACTATAACTGTTTCATTATAAACATATGAAGCATAACTGGGAATATAGGTGTTGCAGATCAGACAAACAATATTTGTAAATTAGTATGGTAAATGAATCAGTCATGCCTTTTTTGATGGAAAAGTGTCAACATTGCAGACAGAACCAAGAGAACCAAAAACCGAGTTTGCAGTTTCCAGAAAAAGACCTAAAGATTAAATGGGCTAGAGGACAAACGTAATTGCAGATGCAGAGCTGGTCTCTTGGAGAGAAAGTTAAGACAGTACCTGGTTTTTGTGCAGAGACTTGGCCACTGCCCAACATTTCTGTGTCCAGAAGATAAATAGCAGATTTAATTTCACAGTTCTGTCAATCTTGCATCTTTCATAAACATACAGGGTACTTGAAAAAGAAGGTTGTAGGGAAGACCTAGATTAATTCACTCCAGGCTATTTTGCTACTGATTTAGGCAGAGAAATTCACAATACTATGTAAACGAAAATCAATCTATTCTAAGGGCATATATTTACCAACACAAATGTTACTGGTTGGATTAACCAGTCCTGATATTATTTTAACTCGATATGGCATTAAAGAAGGAAATTAATAAGTATACATTCTGAAAAATCTTTAATCAAGGCCCCTGCTTGCAAATTATACTAACCCTATCTCAATGCTGTCTGCATTTGTCACTAGATACTATAACGTACTTGAATATAAACTGATCTTGACAGCAGAAGAGAGTTCTAACTAAAATCAACAAGGACAACGCTGACTGGAATAACAATCAGCTTCACACTATCAATCTTTCATTTGTTAAAGCTGAAAATATGCATCAAAACCTGGCATTCTCAGCTATGGGCAGAAGACTGTAAATATTCTGTGAACTTTTACTTTGCAATTCTTTCACATTTTTTTATTGCTTGGGCTATTATTTTTATGTTATTCAACTCCTTCTGTACTAACACTTATACTTTATATGTGTGTACACATTCAAGGTGTACCTTGCAAAAGTGGCGATACCTCCTTGTTCTAGTCAAAGGTCCAACCACCATTTAATTTAATAGGAACAGCACACACTTATTTCATATGAATAATTTAAATATGTCTTGTAGCTATGTTTTTTCTATATGTCTTGCATAAAAGGCTTGAATGTATATTTGGTAGTCCTGCCATTAATAATAACGGAGTGAAACTCATGAGCTCTGGTTCTGTTTCTCTATGACTTTAGGTAGCCCTAATTTAGGATTTGCTTTTAGTTGTCTTGTAACTTTTTTCTTCTGTTTTAGCACCTGAACCCTATTAGCCTTGAAAATACGACCTCTATATGCCACTTGATTATATAAGGGTCACATGGTACAGAAATTCTTCACAGAGATAAAATCTGCTCAGCCTCTGGTTCTCTGAGATACTGTCAAAGGCTGAACCTGGCAAGCTGTGAGTTTAAGATAGAAGGTTATAAGAAAACCCAAATGTTTTCTCAGGCAGGGATTTTTAAACCTTGAAGATTTTAAGTACACATTTCATTAAATTGAATAGGATTTTGATGTCTAATACCTTTTGGCTACTCTAAATCTTCAAGAATTATTTATTGGTGAATTTAGATGGATTGCATTGCTGTGCCTAAGATAGCTGTAAGGATGGAGATCTCTTTAATGAATGACTATAGCACATTAAGATGGAGAGACAAATTTTTTATTACTGTAAATAAAACCAGTATATAAAAAATTAATAGACTCAAAGAATCATAGAACAATTTGAGTTGGAAGGGACCTTAAAGATCATCTAGTCTGACTCCTCTGCCGTGGGCAGGGACACCTTCCACTAGAAGGTGGTTGCGCACCACCCAGCCTGACCTTGAACACTCTCAGGGACAGAGTATCAACAGTTTCACTTGGCAACCAGCTCCAGCATCTCACAACCCTCATCACAGAATATTCTTCCTTAAGTCCAATCTAAATCTAACCTCTTTTATTTTAAAAACATAGCCTCTTGTTCTGTCACTACAGGTCTTGGCAAAAAATCTTTCTTTGTCATTATAATCCCTCTTTATATATTGAAAGGCCACAACAAGATCTCCCTTAAGCCTTTTCTTCTCTAGGCTGAACATTCCCAACTCTCTCAACCTTTCTCAGGGGAGAGGTGTTCCAGCTCTCTGATCATTGTTGTGGATCTCCTCTGGACCCTCTCTAACAGCTCCATGCCCTTCTTCTTCTGCGGACTCCAGGGCTGGATGCAGTACTCCAAGCAGGATCTTGTGAGAGTGATGCAAGAGGAAGAATTGCCTCCCTTCAACTGCTGTCCACATTTCTTTTTATGTAGCCCAGGATATGATTGGCTTTCTGGGCTGCAAGCACACATTGCTGGATTTCTGGATCATATCTAGTTTTTCTTCCACCGATATCCCCAAGTCCTTCTCCACAGGGTTGTTCTCAAACAATTCATCACCCTCTACACTGATATTGGGGATTGCCCCAACCCAGGTGTAGGACATTGCACCTGGCCTTATTGAATTTCATGGGGTTCCGATGGGTCCACTCCTCTAGCTTGTCAAGGTCCTTCTGGATGGCATTCCTTCACTCTAACATGTCAATCTCACCACTCAGCCTGGTGTCATCCGCAAGCTTGCTGAGGGTGCACTCAATCCCATTATATATGTCATTAATGAAGATATTAAACAGTGTTTGTCCCAGTATAGATCCTTGAAGGACACCATACTTTATTGGTTTTCACTTGGGCACTGAGCCATTGATTATAGCTCTTCAGATGCAGCCATCCAGCCAATTCCTTATCCATCTAACAGTTCACCTATCAATCCCATATCTCCAATTTAGCAGCAAGTATGTTGTGGGGTGCCATATCAAAGGCTTCACTGAAGTCCAGTTAGATTACTTCAGTTGCTCTTCCCTTATTTACTAGTGTAACTACTCCATCATAAAAGGCCACCAGATTAGTTGGATATGATTTGTTTTACACATTAGCTTAATCTGCTTTTAGGCTCATGATCCACACACCAGAAAAAGCATAGCCAAAGGGGAACAGTGAGGACTCAGAAGAAATGAACAATGGAAAAGAGAGACGGGGAGTGAAATGCATAAAATATCTACAGGACATTTGAACTTACATGAAATACTAAATCCTTAATAGAACATACAATATGAAAAACAGTAAGAGCTGCTTTTGCAGATTTTACCAAACAATTGTCCTGTGTAAAGATCAACCATTACACTCCGTTGCAATGGTTCTGGCCCCATTAGTCTGATTGTAACTCCAGACTTTGTCATGTCTGGGTCATATGAGACTTCTCTTATGTGGGCTGCTTAGTGGATACAAAGCTAGGGAGAAACTCAGATGTTTGGCTGTCTGATTTTCTGCCAATGAGCAGAACAAGCACATAGGTGGTTGGTATACTCAGGATGGCTTTGATTCATATAGAGTAAATATTCATAAATGGATTACTATTGATCTAGCTTGGGGCCATTCATCTTAGATTTCTAGACAGTCAGTAGTGTGGTCTGAAGGATTGACAGTTTCCACCCCAACTGGACCAGTAGACATCTGGAAATCCCAAACAGATGGACAGATTCCTAGGGTTTTAGCTTGCAAAGGTAGTATAGAAATTGAAAAGAAAAACATATAATATAGAGGTTAAAATGCTACATCAGTTAAGGCTTGGGTTTACACATCAGCCAGTAAGTGCTTTACATATTATCAGCCTTCATCATCATTCTCAGAGAGCAGCATCTATGCCACAGCAGAGACAAATACCAGTTTTATACTAATTATAAAAGCTGAGTTACTCATACTGAACTGATTTACTTAATAATCTAGAGATGACAGTTTTGCTAACAAGAACGTCCTTGGTAAAAATATAAATTTAACTTACAATACTTGAACGAACAAGGAAGTGTCATAAAGTATATGCTTGCTTAGTTAATTAAACTAGTAAACTATTTATATACAGTTTATAATTATTGATCTTCATTATACATTCCTCTCATACTCTTTCTCAGGTTGGCAGATATTGCTGAGACCCTGGGTGATGTATTTTAATAAGTGTAAGAGCATAAAGTTAAATATCATTCACACCTGGAAGACCTAGACATTCAAAAGCCTTATCTTAACTCTTAATATGAACTCCTAAACAAATGTGATAAAATTCTTACTTTCTTATTTGCATTGCTCTTGAATTAGGGAATGATGCTTGTGGATATCTCCAGCTTTACTTAACCTAATCTTTCAGTGTTCCAATCAGAAACATTAATATTTCAAATTTTGTACATATAACCCACTTAAAGTGCTAGTCTCACAGCAACTTTCATTATGAGGACACTATTGCTGCCTCTGTTATACTTGTGCAGAGTGTAATTAAATATTCTAAAAATCCAAGACTGATCTTGCTCTGGTGTAAATCAGAAATAACTGCACAAGAATCAATGCAGCTTCATTAAAGACAATGTTGTGTATCTCCTAGGCTGAAAGTTGTATAACTGTATTACTGGTAAGGATAGAAATAAACAAATGTGATTTTCTTCCCTTTCATGAAGAGGATTACGCACAAAGCAAAGTGCATCATTATGTAACTATTCTGAATTTCAAGAGTTCAGAAAGTGTGTACCGTAGTTCATACCTTATTGCAATCTGAAAGTGTAGTGCTTCTTTTTAAGAACTAGCACACAATTTTAAGCAACTCTAACATGATCTTCTGGAATGACAAACAATGCACCTCTAATGGAGTTTATGTTTTGAGAACGTGATGCAATTAACTTCACTGGTGTATGTATGCTAGTTCTGATTCATACCAGACTAGAACAAAATGCCATTAATATTTGGCTAATGTTTTTTGCTGAATGATATAATTTGTCTTTCCTGGCACAAATCCCTATGGCAATAATACTACTTGAATATTCTCTTAAATTTAGTCACTTCCTGTACATATTGATATAATTTTTCTGCATTTTTGAAGAGTTCTAATTTAGTAGATAGGAATACAAATAAGTAGGGAAAATAAACTGATTTTCCTCATCCCCTCACAATCTAAAGCTAGCTTTTGAAGTAATGTTTTGGATACAGGTTTCTCATAGCTAAATGAACCAGACTGATTTTCTTCCCTGCTGTATAGATGGAGTCTTACATTGTGTTCCTCATCAGAATATACTAGGGAGTGAGTAAAAGAAGAGCATGCTCACACACCAAGGAAATAAAAATAAATGCATACTTTTATAAAAGAAAAAAAAGAGTTCATGTTTAAAGCTGCTATATGGGAGCATTCCACTATCTACTATTCTTCACAGATGAGTGTATCTTCCTTTCCATCAGTGTTCATTACTCTGAATGGAAAGTTAAGGTGTCTCTGCATGAGTGAATAGTATGTATCTTGTAGGCACAACCTGCAGGAGAGCTCTCCTTTATGTTTGTCCCTTAAGGTACCACATGGGCTACACTCTTTTCTCTGCTACCTGCTCTGCACCACATGCTGGCCTTCAGGGGATGACTACCTGTTAAAATTTATTACTTGATTTTACTTGCTCAGATATTTCACAGTTTTTGCTAAGCACTCTGTAATCCTACAGGTTTTTTATTTTCTTAGCAAATAGTATGTCCCCTTTCCAGTGCTTCTAGTTCCAGAAGGTTGTTTTGTCAAGTCTCGCTGTTTTTACAAAGTTGACCTTTTAAATACTCAACTTCTGATTCTCATCTCACTTTAGTGTCTGCCAAGGAAATCTAACTCATTTCAGGTAGAATAATTTGTTTAGTGTAGACTTTGTTCCTAGATTTGGATTTGTAGAACAAAAGGCGGGGAAAGAACAAAAGGTCCCACCCCAATTATATGTGATTGCTTTCTATTCTTTTGTTCATTACAGCCTCTGCCTTTAGCACCTGTCACTTGAATGACTTTTTTTGTTTGTTTACCTCCTTGTTCTTTGTTCTTATAAAGTAAATGAAAATTCAGTAACAGAAAGGCACCAGTATTGTTTAGAGGGAACATTTAAGGTAAGAGAAAAGGAGAAAAAAAATGAAGTCATAATGAAAAAAAAAAAAAGTCCTAGTCTTTTCCAACCTAAAGAATTCTATGATTCTGTAACATAAAGGTTTTCCTTTACATATTTTCAAGAACTCTGAAATTCTGAAAAAGAAACAAGAAAAAATAGAGTAACACCACATTAACTCAATCTGTAAAATAAGTTCCATTTGACTTACTCAAGTTGGTTGCAACATGGAGTGCCTTTCTACACTTCCTTTTTTTCTGAGGTCCAACCTAGACTTGGAGTCTCCTTCCAGGCTTTTTGAGTTTATTTACTACTAATAAAGAATACATTGCATCACTTTGAAGTGGTCAATTCACCTTCTGAATAGTAAAATAGGGCAAAAAAACCCCAAACAACCTGAAGGGTCAAATGTTGCATAATACTTCACAGGTTATCTCCAAAACTCCATTTCATGCATAAAAGCTACATTTTCCAGAGTGAATACACAAGCAACCTGTAACCCTTTTGTGTTTGACGTCTATGGGATTACTGAGGACACTATGCACTTTAATATGGTTTTCATAAGCCCATGTACAAAGACTCCACTTCAAATCTATGTAAGTTATTATATTTAGAAGCTTCAACAATCCCTGTAGCTATTCTGCTGAATATTTAGAGCACAGAAAAAATTGGAAGAATACAAGATATAACTTTGGAGAAAAGGGTTTTAGTCCTCCTTTATTATGTTTATTCCCATATTTCATCATTGAAAAGACCAACAACTTGGAGCAACCTCATAGGAAGACAACAAAGGGTCTGTCCAGGAATGGGCAAAAGAATTTTAGAAGAAAATAATCAAAGTAGTACCAGGAGCACAGATACAGGGTTAAGGTACTTCCTTCTTCCCTTTAGAAAAAAAAAAAAAGGAAAAAAACCCAAACAAACTCCAAACAACCAAAACCAGAAAATACAAATGAATCATCAAATCCTTTTATTTCAATAACATCTTATCTTTGCTGTCAGAGAACTGGCACCCAGCAAAGAAGCACGATGACCTAAGACCCCTGATCACTCCTTTGCCTCTCACTCCTGACTGAGAACCAGGAGAACCTAATCCAGATTTTCATCATCTGATATAAGAGTGAGGATTACATGCCATAGGCCTATAACAAGAGTCAGGTGTGTCTATACAGACACAAGGAACTGATGTAAATCAGAGCACATCTTGAAGGTAAAGACAACAGGATATGGAACATAGGTGAAAATAAGAAGTTGGGGTTTTTTTATTTGTATGGTCTGGAAAAACATCCTTATAGCTCAGTTCATAGTTAGACAGAGCTCCCCAATCTGATTCAAGGCAAACTACTTTCAGCTAACAGATTTTATGCCAGGAAAAAAAACAGAATGCACAGTCTAAAATGAGACTTTTGTCCATGTCTTCTCTGAAACTTCACAAATTCCCTGTAGGCCTAATCCCCAGTTCTGCAGATTCATGACTTCTACATATGTGGAAATTCCAGTTTTAACTTCTATTGCACTTCCTTCTAATATGTTTTCATTATTTATGTAACTCATCTTTATTATAGTATTAACATCTATTATTAATAGACTCAATTACAAATCTAGGAGTCAATATGCATCTAGTACTGTCATTTATTTTGTTGTAAATCAATGGTCTACTTCCTTCCATTATTTATAGATGCATTTACTTTTTTGTATTAAGAATCCATTTAAAGAATTTTCAGATTCAGTGAAAACCCTACTTACTGAAACTTCCAAAGGAAGACAGAAAGAGTGAAAAAATCTTATATAATAGATAGAAATCAACAGCCCGTTGGACAACACAAAAAAATCTGGGGTTGTACCTCAGCTGTCTGCTTTAAATTTGATCCTGACTATTTTCATATGGGAATGAAACTAACAGAAAATTACTCAGTTCTATCTAGTTTGAATACCTAAATCTTTCAGATGCTTTTGCATTAAAACACACTCAGTTGGGTGAGGCAAAACTTTGCCTTTTCATTTGAGTCTTTAACATCTTATCTCAAAATCATTTTCTGGAGGAAAATAGATAATCTTGTCTTTGCTATAGTCATATCCTTTTGCAATGCTGCTGTGTGGCTTTAGCACTGTTTATCCTATCTATCAAATGAGATGTGAACTGTGTTCTACTCTGTAAAATTTGGCTTTTAAATCATTATTGATATAGATTAATTTTATAATATGTTGGGCTTCCAAACTCCTATTATTATCCCAAATAATGAACTTCCTTCCATTGAAGATTGCTATTGCTTACATTAAAAGGGAAAAATAGTGACAAGAACTAGATATGCAACTCATTTATTTATGCACATGCATGCATTACTATCGCCAAAAAACAAATTTTCCAAATACTACAGGAATAAAAGAGAGTTTTTTGTTAACAATTTCTGTCTCTCTCTCTTTGTCCTTCTTTTTTTTTTAATACCAAGACAAACTATTTATCAGCTTTGGTTCTGTATCTTGTTAATTTTGTGATGTTAAACAGCATGGATACTAGTGGCCTGCTGTTTCAATGCTTACTCCAACCCTATTTTATTTACTACAGATGTACATGTTAATTAAAAAAATATTCAGTTTTTCAGTGACTGTATAAACAAAAACTAACATACTGCTTATCTGAAGTTTTACTTCAGCCTCATCTTGAATGTTAGTAGTTCTTTTAATGCCTAATTTTAAGCAGAAGAGCTATAATGTCCATCAACTTTGTCCACATTTAAAGATACATTCTTGGATAAGGACTCCTAGTAAGCAATAAAAGTATAAGCTGAATCTATGAGCAATGTATACCAACACAATTAAGTAATATGAAGTTAATCATAAGTATAGCCCTTGTGCCTAACAAAGTCTAAAGCTATGTAAGAGAAATCTAAGACATACTTGAAATGCCATATGGAAAGGTCAACTTGATATTTCTGTCATAGCACAAATACATCCTAAATGCCGTGGAAATGGCAATAACACGGTATTTTTGTAACAGAAAAAAAGCTAGAATGATCAGTCATTTACCAAAATTTAATAGAGAAAGATGCAGAAAGCATAGTTTATAATGTTTATATTGCCCGTGAAAATAATTACTTATAAATATAAAACTTAACTTTTTTGGGTAGCTATCAGTATGGGAGATAGAAGCCATGCTATGTGTCATCTGGAGTTTTCTGTGATGACACTGTGGTGGCAATTTGATATTCTCATTTACGGTTCAGAAAGGTGGAATATGTGTAGATTAAGTAAGGACTAAACCTGTCTCACTTCACATCTTTATGTGCTTTCTATTGAATTAATCACTCACATTTACTGAAGTTATTTCTGATTTTTCTCATTTCCTCACAAGATGCTCATTATCAGTTATTTGTTAAAACAAAGGAGATTTTATGGGTGAGACAGAAGGGAAATTATGGGATGAAAAAAGGTAAAGTAGTGTGCTAGAAGATAGTCCTTTAGTAATAATATAAAAGTGAAAAAAAACCACCAAACTTTACCTGCTTTTACATTAGAACCTCACAATGATTAAACCCTAAGTGAGCATGCAATCATCGAGGCTGACTCGCTGCATAACACAAGCAAAAGTTTTCTGAGCAGTGACATCCGCATTCACAACTTCTCTTTGAGTTGGGTGCTTAAATATAAAAACTTAATTTGATGGAGAATGTATCCCATTACTAGCAAATGGTTGAATATCTTCTTAATTTAAAATAGACACTTTAATTTTAAACTGAGGTGGGGATTTTAACTGTCTTCCATCCCATGTATATTGCTATTCTTTTGTGTGATAGGTTAAAGTTCAATCTAATATCAGAAGTCTGCCTAAGTAGGTAATTACAGATCGCGATCAAATGACCAATTAATAATATCTATTTAAGATGAGTGGTTGGGACTCTCTTTAGCTTTTGCTAAGGTAGATTTTTCTAGACTTTAATTCTTGTACACCTTTGTGAACCTTTTCCAATTTGTGAATAGCTTTTCTAAACCATAGACATCACAAACTGAATTTTAGACTTTGAGTAAGGATTTCACAAAATGCATCTGGAGATAATGACTTCTTTTTTTACATGGTAATTCTTGTTTTATCTAGTCCAAGAGTTGCCTTTGTTCTATTATGTACACTTGCAGACAGGGACCTTTGAGTTCAATACAGGACTTACAATTTCCCAAATGAGGTGTTTCCCTTACAGATATGACTACAGTCTCATATTTGAACAACGTAACAATTACCTCTTTATACTATTAATATGATTGAGAAACTATTGTAGGATGAGGAAAACATCCGATAGCATCTATAGTTCTGTCCTTACCAAACAAATTGATTTCTCAGCCAGAAAAAACAAAACTTCAAGTAAAAGCTGTTATATTCTTTTGTTCACAACAGCTGTGTATTTTGCCTAGTAAAATATCTTTCGGAAGAAGGATGGTGTTTAGCCCTAAAGTTTGTACATCCTCAGATAGTATATTTGTATATATTTTACAGAGCTAGAACTGACAGTTTCTGAAATGTTCTTTCTGGTTTACAGCAAAGCATATAAGTTGGAGAAAATGTTAGGATTTGGGGGGGGTGGTTTTGGTGTGTTTTTATTCGTTTGTTTGTTTGTTTTTAAGTACAAATGTTAATGTGTTGTGGAGAAAACCAGGATTTAGAGTTATGTGCAATTAGTTTCAGATACTTTGTCATGGACAGATATGTACTGTCTCAGCCACTGTCAGGCTGAGAAACAAATGTTTATAGAGCAGATTTTCCTGTCAGACTTGAAGAAAAGGGAATTCATTACTCAGAAACTTTTTCTCCATAGTCATAAATTTCAACCTACTCAATACGTGTCCATTTTAATTTGCTCTCAGCTCTGGGAGCCAATAACTAGTTCAGAAGTTCAAGTCAGGAATTAAGAATATGAAAAGAAAAAACACCTGAATGAGGAAAAATCCCCATTTTTTTCTAAGCATAATTCCAAGGTGAGTGCACAATTTATCCTTTTTGGTACATCAGTTCATGGTACATCTGGAACTGACATTTACAAATTCAACAACTGTTCTAGTTGGCCTTCATTGCGAGGTGGCTGCAAAGGGCTCGACCTCTGCCTTTTTCACTCCCTTCCTGCTTGTGGCAACTTCCCATTTCATTCTACAATCTCTATTAGATTTCTGAGGCCCCTCCAAGTTTTCAGAAATAATGTGGCAGTGAAGGTATAATATAGCTAACTCATTCTGTTCATTCTGACTTCAACATTTTTGGAGTAATCACATAATGAATTTTTGCCACATTTTGGTACAGTATTAGTTTAGGGGAAAGATTAAATAGGTACTAGATATAATGAGATAGTGATAGTTTTTGGGGGTCTTATGGCAGCAACTAAAACAATACGTGAGAAAGTGTCTTAAAATTGGTTAGAAGATAGAAGAAAATGAAGTGTCTCTGAAAAGTGGATTAAATTTTGGTAAATAATCTTGAGTTTATTGACTTGTCTATTGACTTCAGTGAGGTGAGGAAAGCAGCTGTACTATTCCTTTCTATTTGGAGATAAATAGGACCACTAAGATGACCAAAAGCAGATGAATAAAATCCTGGACTTAGTTTGCCAATATCTGTAGAACATCTTGGAAGTAAAAAGCACTAAATATGTATCACAGTAAAAGGGGATAAGTGAGACTAAGACATTTCTAAAATATGCTTCCCAAACTATGACTATTTGCAGTTCATGCAATATATATAGCAACAGAATTGCTAGAAGTCCATGAACTATTTTTGAACATTCTCTCACAAAATATATTTTTCTATTAAAAGAAAAACTTTCTCTTTAAATTGTATTAAAACTTCTTTGATTTTTCAATTAAAACCCCAGACTTTTATGATGTTACAATACTATACTGTAGTTGTCTGTTTTTTGGATAAATATATATTGCTCTTATAAGTCAGTATTTTTACCAAAATCAATGCTGATTTTGAGTAATTTTGAAGATGAAAATATTTAAAATAATTTTCTTCTTTTTTAAAAAAGGCAAAATTGAAAAATATCTACAAGATCAAAATAGCTATATGTTATCTTTCCTTTTCCACCAAAAATAAAACTAGTTTCCTAGTAACTTTCATTAAAAATCACTGCATGGCAACAGCCCAAGTTCTTCATTTTCTGTGACAAATTGATTGAACTTACATCGTCAAGAGGAATTTATCTGTATTAAATGCAAAGTAGATTCTGGCTCTTTCTAAATATTGAGTAATAACAATACTTTATTACTTCTTTTTAGATATGAAAGGAATTCATTTTAGGGTCCAAATAATATAGAGCACCTGGCAAGAATAATATGTTCATTTACTGAGAAATGGGGAGTCACAAATGAGGAAAAAAACAAAAAAAAACCACAAAAAATATACTTACCATTCTCTGCAATGAAAACAATAAAAGCTTTAAAATTCGCTAGTGAAATTTTCAGTTAAGTAGGTAATGTTTTCTTCATATTTTTCTTTGATTTTCTTTTGCTTTTACACATCATAAATATGAGCTCAGCCTTTGAATAAACAATAAATAACTCTATATGCTCTGTAATAGAACTAGCACATAACCTTTACAAGTCAATACTCTTTTCATATCTAGGTTTGAGGATGACATTTTTTAGCCATCCTCATTATTATCAAAGAACATTTATATTTTATAAAGGAATAGATTTGAGTGGGAATCCCTCATAAGAGTAAATGCAACCTTAGTATATTTCACTAGCTTTGTTAAATGTGAGGAATGTAGCTACTGATATTACAAACTCTGTAAGTTGTGTAGTGCAAAAGACAGAACCAACCTAGAACTGATCTTTGGAGAAATCTAATGTATACATATCGCTTTGAAGAAAGTAGTGGCTCTTATGATGAATGTTGCTATGGATAAAGATCAGAACAATCATACCATGGCAGAAATAAAAAATACCTGAGACTAGAGAGGTCAGCTAACTTCAGTAAAGGCTTTGAAGAATGAAAAGCTGTTAGAAACCTCAAAAGCCTGTTAATATGATGTTTGCTTTTTACTCTGATCTACATTACACAGACAGTATCATTAGAGGTTTTCTGGACTTGACAGTGTTAGGTTTATGGTTGGACTCAATGATCTTTAGGGTCTTTTCCAAACTAAATGATTCTGTGATTCTATATTCAAGAATCAGAATTTAAATATTATGTAAAGATTCAATCTAGAACAACTTATTATTAATTTTCATTTCAGAGCATTTGTCTGTCTCAATGCACCTACAAAGAAGCATCCAGATCTTAAATATTGTTGAGCTCATAATTTGCTCCACTTTATGTTGGTTGTTTCACATAGTTCAAAGCTTGTCCTATTGTTACTGTCATACAAGAAACCTTGGAGACATGTGCACATCAGCTTCATTTGAAGATGGTAGGAATATCATCCAAGAAGAAAAGTTAGAAAGTCCTGAAATATGCACACACAAGAGCTTTCAGGGTTTCCAGATGCCTAATATAAAGGCAAAAGGCAGCAAACTTTATCCAGCTGGATAATTAAGTTTATATATTGAGAAAGAACTTTCCCAGAGAGTCAGTAGATGCCCATTTTAGGCCATGAAGTACTAGACCAAAAAAAATAGGTGAATTCAAGGCTGTTTAAAGGAACCCAGCTAACTTGGTATGTATCTTGCCCTCACCGACAATTTTTCCATCATGCTAAACTGAATACTAAAACAAAGCATATATTTGCTTTTTCATAGTGATGAAAGCAATGTGCCAGTTTGAATGGAGTCAACAAAGTCATTGGTTTGATCAGTCGTTACTGTAAATGCTGGAAATCCAACTGATGAGCCATTCTGACTAGTGATCATGAAATCTTAAGCAACAGATGTTGAAAATCTGGGAAATGTGTATATGAATCATAGTGCTGATTTATATCATCATGATGAATTACAAATTACCCTGATTTTAGCTATTTATAATCACTGACCTGAATGTGCTTTCTGTAAACTTGTGCATTTATCTCATCTATGAAATTCAAGTCTAAACCCTACCCAGTAGCCTGAGTTCTGTTTTTTTGTGAGAATTTAGTGAGATTTATTTTTCAAAATGCACATCTGAGCTGAGGACTGTGAGATACAATATTAACTTTAAATATAGAAAACATCATATCCTGTTATAGGAAGTGGAAAGACACTTCCAGGAGTTAGGTAAGTATATTTTCTTTGGCAGTGGAACTCGGTCAAAGATGCTTTGAAGAGAGCTTGTGGGAAATAGTCCAGAAAGCATGAAAGAAAAACTGCAGATGATACTTCTAAATCTGACCTGCAACAAATAGTCAACCGTCCAACTTTTTACAAAGTCCAGTTCCTTGATCCCAACTAGACTGAGGCAGAACTGTGCCATTACTGGAATATTGCAGACAATCTTAGATGAAAAGAACTTCAGTGTGCTATAAGCTCTTATTCTTTCCTCATTTGCAGCCATAGGCAAAACAAGTAATGAAAGAAATCCGAACAACCTGAACAGGAACTTAGTAGATATAGAAAGAATCAGAGGATATACAAGCAGCTGCACAGACAAGAGTGTAAAAAAAACAGTCAAACAGGTTTTACTCCTTACTTAAAGCAGGGAGGGATCCCCTAAGAATGTCAAATAAAGAAATTCTTCATTCTGTAAATGGAATGCTCAGTTAGCTCCCCTAAGTATGATCCCAAAGTCATTTTTTTCCCTCTTCTTCTTCCAATAACAGCAAGGGAAAAAAATAGGATAGTGAAGGGTGATGAATATTTCCTGTACAATATTATAACAAATTTGAATTCACTGAAGGAGAAAACCTTATTCTAATATGTCGAATAAGCAAAATAGACTGAGCATCTTCATATGTAGGAGATGTGTCTGTGGAGATTTTAGCAACTATTTTTCAGTACAACTACTATACAACAATCTTGCTTTTGTATACTGCTATTAATTAGACTGTCATACAGATTTTTTAAAAATGCCATTAGCAGCAGTTAATGCTAATACTAGAGCTAAAATTTTCAGGTTGCTAGTTGACATGTGGGAATGGTTCAAAGGTATGTCAGGAGAGGTTTAGATCAGGAGGCATTCCTTTTATGAATGGGTAGTCAAACAGTGGAACATACTTCCTAGAGAGTTGGTCAATACCTCAAACCTGTCGGTGTTTAAGAGACATTTGGACAATGCCCTTAACAACACACTTTAAATTTGGTTAGCCCTGAAGTAGTCAAGCTGCTGGACAAGATGATTGTTTTAAGTCCCTTGCAACAGAAATCTTGTATCTGTTATAACCCGCTGGAGACATCTAGAACTGGAAGAGAACACACAGGAACACAACTAGTTGCAGCTACAGTTCCAAGAGACAAGGAAATGGATGAAACTATCTTCTAAGGAAAAGACAGAAGTTAGGACCAGAATTAAACCATTTATGTTGAGTTGAAAATACATTCAGAAAGTACAGAAATTGTAGGAAAGACCAGGCGGAATAAATTACACTGGGGCACACTTTAACAGCAAAATTTGTCACATGACAGCTAAACAGAAGTGAAGATGGACAATTGGACCAGAAACAAATGTGTTAATTAATTTGGTACCATAGTCATCTAAGAAAAGACAGAACCACTATCTAAAAGTTATGGAGAAAAAAATTGATGAAACAATGTATCCACAATACTACAACTATTCAAGGGTTTTAATCCCTCACAAGGATTGCAATCCACTAAATAAGAAAAAACAATAGTAATCAAGCATGTCACTGGATGTTTCCTGCAGCTTGATTCTTTTCATGGAAAATTAAGACCCCCTCTCTTTAATACTGACAAGCAAAAATTTTCTTTCCTTTCCTTTTTTCTTCAGAATGATGAGTTGTCAAGCTGCTGTGATGACTGCAACACTATGGTTCATGTATATCACAGATCCATTACACAATATCTGAATCAACAATTGAAATCGGTGAAAGATATGAATCAAAAAGATGAGGCATCATTTACCATGGACAATACAATCTGCCTTGAGCTATAGGAGGTTAATCCTCAGATACTGTTATGCTTGTTTTCTCAATAGTTACATATGTCACATCTGAAAACTCTACTGCTGTCTCAATCAAATTTAATTTCCTTTCAAATATCCTCTTATAAGAAAATAAAGATTATAATGCAATTAAAAATAGATCTTTAGGTCATAGTGTCTTGAGTCAAAAAGAGTAAAAGTGCTTTGTGACAGGCTTTTGGTCAGTGAAATATCTATTAAGGGTCTATCTTGGTCTTCATAACAAACTCCCAAACAAACAAAACTAATATTTTCCAGATTATGGATTAGAAATGTTAAATTTAAAAACAGATAACATTCAAAGGGTCATGGCTGGCAATAAAAATTATTTATAAACAAATATTCTCCTGTCTGCTGTATTTTTTCTTGGTGAATCATTTCTTCCATTCAGTTCAATAACCTGCTGAGCTGTGATGAAGTTTGTACAGTCTCTTGTGGGGGTTGGGATGGGTATATTGCTAGCAATCCGTTCTGTGGCTGCCTACTCTGTGCTCCTATGCAGCCTCTGGCATGATCTCATCCTTAAGCAGCCCAATAGCTGCCTGAGAGAGAGTATTCTCTTCCCTGTTTCCAGAGGGGTTGAACTTGCCCTTTTGCTTTCCTTGTTCATGCAAACTCAGAGCAGACATAAATATTATCAGTCAAATGCAACAAAAAAGCTGTAGGAAGACTGACAACAAATGTGCACAATTAATATTGAATCATCAAGGACTGCTTACACTAATTTCTTAGCATAATTTAATAACTCATTGAAAGACTAACTTTAATAATTTTTTATTATCAAAATAAAGGAATAAGATGCTGTCAGAAAACCATTGTGGGGTTTTTTTTGTGCACATTAGATGAAATTAAGTACTATACTTATGACAACCAATTTAGAAAAGTAAAGATTTTTTCTGCAGTTAGTTTGACACCTCTAATAATATGCGATATTATCCTGAGAGAATCTATGGCAGTGAGAAAATAATTGTAAAGTTTCTTCAAGGCTGATGCAAAAAGAAGTAAAATACATTATGTAAAGAAATTGAATTAGTGAAAAAATAGCGAAAATTGATAGGAAAAATTGGTGTAAAAGTTAAATGTCTTATTCCATTTAACCCCAAAAGAAGTCTATAAGGACAACACCCTTTTAACCTAATCAATCTAAGTGTAAATATCAATAAATAACACATATTAAGAGCCAGAAGAGGTAACTGTTCTGATAGCTGGGTTTGTTTTGTTTTGTTTTAATAAAGGTTATTTTAAGGAAGTAAAGTACCACATTGGCTATTTTTATCTTAATTTGCAAACATGTAAAATTTGCATACCATTGTTCACATTATAAATCATATAAGTAAGTAAAACAATGACAGCAAGAGCAGTTAAAAATAAATAAATAAAGGGTTAGTCCCTCTGTTGGAAATTACAAAACAAAATATAGAGAGGCATCAAGGGGATTTATTTGTCATATCAGAAAATTGATGGAATCCATTTTGGCCTCTCACAAACACAAATCTAATGTGTTTTGCAGCAAACCAGAAATTGCTCTAAATGATGCATTACCTTGGACAAAGGAAAAGATTATGATTTTTTTTTGACACTTCTGAATGGTAATGATGGCTGTAATAGATCACAAAAATTCCTTGCATAAAATATTACACAATTCTTGTTTAAATCCTTAATTGTAACAATTTAGGTTTGTTAAGCCAGAAAATAATAATTTTTAAAATCTCTGATGTTTCCTTATTCACAATAATTCACAACATTTGCTTATTTTATAAAACAATGCACTAAATAAACAGTCAATTCATTGAAATGACTGTTGAACTGTTGTAAATAGTGGACACCCAGCTGACAAGCTGTGTAGATGGATGGTTATATAATGCTGAGCAGATAGTGTATAAACTGGTTACTACTGTTTGAATGTGGTAAAAGATGACAAACTAATTGTTCTTTACATGCTCTTAACATTGTCAGAAATCTGAATACAGATACTACTAGCCAAAACATTTGGAACTGAGGAACAAGGAGGGACAAAGTATGAAATGCACTGCCTACAATGTATATAGAATCCCTTTAATGGATTGTCCAATGACGCATCTACAATCCTGCATACGTTAAGGTTTAATGATGAGATAAGGAACTTATCTATTAGTAATTGTTTTCTTAAACATACTTTTGAGGTGTTTCTGTATTTATCCGAAACAGGCATTTTTTTTCTGAGTCTTGATGTCTGCAAAGTATGATTTGAGCTTTTAAAAAAGTACCTCTCTGTCTATCATCTATCAGTGACTGTCTTCTGTACTCTTTGTGGAACTGAGAATTTTAAAATTAATGGTATTCTCAAACTGTTACTATTTCCCATCTCATTTTGTGGTCTTTCTGAACTACTACATCTCTGAGACATTTGTAGATACTGTATTTCAGAGTAGGTATAATCTCTACTGTAATCCAAAACTTTTTCTTTAGTCTCATTTTTTTCTTAACTATCGTATTTCATTTTAACCCTGATAAATTAAGGTGTATTCATAAAATTATGTACACTATTATCTTTTAAATGCCAAAATAAAGTGGAGTAATTACACTTCTCACATAAGGAAACAAGTTCCAAATAATATAGGATTATGAAATACAATTTTAGACAATGAGCATTTGGAAGCCTAAAAAATGTAATTTCTGTTTTAAAAATAATGCAGAAGACACCTGCATAGTATTTAATTACATACATTAGTGTGCAGTGGCAGTACCAGATTTCCGAACAAAAGGGATCAAAAGCATCAAAGTTACAACTGTCTCACAAAGTCCTTATAGCAAAAGAGATTTAGTGAGTGACATTTCCAAATAGAAAATGGAAGTGAATTAATTCTGAGGCTATAGGCAAAAGACCATCAAACAAGCCAAAACCGAAACAACTACTGGTTTTTGAGCTAGGAAAAAATTCCATACTAACTATAGATAAAGTGGTGGTCAGCTTAACTCAAAGCAAGACAAACCAGCAGAGAAGAGCACACTGTCCTCCAACTTGGTAAGTTACTCCAGCTCTTAGTTTCCATTCTCATGGAGAAACACTGAAAAATAAACAAACATGAACAAAAATTGGAATCAAGTAACTGATCAAGACAGTTTTTATTTCTTCCCTTGGATTTTAATTCTTCCTAGCCGCTTGGTGGCTAAATGAAGCACTGAGTAAATTTTAAACACACATAGATAAAATTCAAGGAAACCAAGGTAGCATATACTGCAATAGTTCTATCCTGCTGAACTGGATTATTCTATGGCAGTCCTTTACAGAAATTCATGAAAGTAAATCTAGAAACAACTTGTTCCCATTAGCCCTTTGAGACTTGGACTTGAAACATGCTTTAAGCTCCATTGGAACTGAAACAACAGCTCTAAACCAAAGAAAACATCTTCATGAACATCTGCAAAGATAACTAACTAAGCTTCACATAGCAATAATGATAATAAACTCATAGGCTAGAACATATTACCTTGAAGTTACTTATTCAAGCAAGTTTAAATCTCTGGAGACTATTCTTCTATAGCTAAAATTTTCATATATTAAGAAATACATAAGGCACAAAGAGCTATCATTTCCAAGGTCTTGTTTACATTAGATTTCATGTGGAACATGATAAATATTGATTTTCCCCCTAAAGTACGAAAAGAGCTAACTAGGAAAGGGTCAATAGTATAGACTAATAGGCAGACACAAAATTCAAGGACTCCATCATCTATCATCTTGGTTCTAATAGGATTTTCAAGTATATGTAGAGGTTATCATTCTATAACATTCTGTCTACCAATTACCCTCACAGGCAGTTTAAAAAATGTACAAGAGTAGCAAAGCTATACAAAAGCACCGTTACATTGTAACGATTGTATTATACCATCATTAATCTGCCAATCATTTATATTTTACTCAATAGTAAACTAAAGTCTTCTGAAGAAAAAAATTTTTGGTTTTAAAGTGGATTTTTTCTTCTAAAAATATCTAGGAAGAAATATGATGTAGGAGCAAAAAAAAATACTACAGAGAGAATGTGTTGCAAAAGATAGTGGAAAAACAGGTCAAAAATGTATTTGATTCAAATAAACAACAGAATTTGCATCTTATCTTTGATCACCAAGAGTTTTTAATCTATAAGAAAGTATTTTTAGTCACATTCAAACTGAGTCTGTATATAAACCTCGCTCATTATAGATAGTACAAAAGGATACTCTGTCGTCCATGTGAGCTTGAACTTAAATGGTGGAGAAAGGCTAAGGTGATTGTAAAGAAGACATAGTTGCTCCTTTAAACAGTGTAGTTGCCAGCTTCTCATGCTGCCTGCAGCACCTGCTGTCTCATTGGTATACAGGGCAGTCTGGAATGTGGCTTTAGTCCTGTTCCAGTTAGAACAGTAACAGCAGGTTCTCATTTGCAGCAGGGGTGAGTCTTGCAGTTTCTCCTATGGCAGTGTATAAGAGTTTCTGATCCATCTTCACTACTAGTGTGTCTGTGTCCAGGAAATCTGTCAGAATACCAGGGACTGGTAATTTTTACCAGATCCATTCTTCCACTTCTGCCTTAGACACAGTTTAATCTATGGAAAAAAGGTTGTAAAAGGAAGATGAACTACTTAGGATATGAACAAAGTTTTAATAATGAAATTATTAAATAATGAACAAAGTTTTAACCAAAATCATGGAACATTTTACAGGGGGCAAAATAACAACTGTCAAATATATTTAACCAGTTTAATTTAATAAAATATTTCACGGTTAAAAGCTGGTATTTTTGCTCGTTTTATTTTGTTCAAATAACATTTAAATAATTGAAATCCTGTGGTCAGAACCTGCTCACCTAACTGCAGTAGTACCATTTGTTGTACCACCTGAAGGACAGCACCTGGCCTAGTACAGATATTTAATAAGTAAGAAGCTTTGGAATTCGTCTGCACTCATTGCTTTGGTGCAAATCTTGGTTCCTTTGCAATCTGTTACATATCAGAAAAGGCTGGAAGATAAGTGTCATTTACAGGGTGGTGTGGGCCTGGAATCGGAGTTGACCTGTGGCTGAGTCACAGCCTAGCAGAATGTCTTGTTTTTCCTATTGGCTTCATGTTCTAGAGGCAGAACCTGGTCTCTGTGGCTCTGCCCTCACCGAGGTGGTAATGGTTGGGGTGGTGGGTGAGGCCAGGGCTATTTTTACCAGGAGCCAATTATTTTGGAGAGCTTCATGTTGGGCGTGGCTTTTCTTAGTGTTGGTTGCATCCTGATGAGCTGTGTTGGTGCTGTCCTTCCATGTGAAGGGCTGCTGAGGGAGCCATCTCAGTGTGCTGTGTTCAGCAGGCAATGCTGGCACCACAGTGGGCAGCGGAGGAGCTGGGCCCACAGAAACCTACAGCAGGACTGTCTGAAAGAAGGCTTCTGAGGGGATGTTGCTGAGTTCAGTGTTGGCCTGTGTTATCAGGCAACTGATGGCAACACAAAATGATGATGATGATGGCTGAATCAGCACAACAGGTGGATAGATGATCTAGGGCCAGCACTGATTCATCACTGCTTCAGGTTTATGAAGGTATGGAGGGGTTAGTACCTTTCCAGCACTTGGTTTATCTCAAACTGTGTGAAAATGTACCCCCTCTTCTGCCCAGTTTAAAATTACTCTCCTGTTCAGTTTACCATTGTTCTTAGCTTATATTGTGTAGACTGGTCTTATTTATTTTGAGAAATATCCTTTTTGTTACACATTTTTAAGTTTTACTTTAAAAATAAATTCTTCTCCGTTCTCATTGGAATATAAATTCAAGAAACTGCATTTAATTGATTACAAGAAGCTGCAATTCTGTTCCTTACTGTCCCATGTGAACCAGTAAGGAACATCAGCTGCATTCTCTACTTGTACCTTCAAGGCATCAATAATATGGTTGGCTGCCTCTTTACCTTTCATATGTGATTATCACATTGCTAATAGTAGTCAAAATCATGTTTGTTCTCTATTTGCAGATATACCATTGAATTGTCTTCTCTGATAGGGCTTCTGAGAGTCAGAACCTGATGGACCTGTTTTAGGTCTCTACAAACTATGATGGAATCTGGTTAAGATGCTGTCCTCCTGAACAAAAAATGTTCTTTTCTGATGTTGGCCTTTCTCCAAATATGTATTTTTAGAAGCTGTATCATGTTTTTTTCTAACAGATAATTTGTGACTAAGCTGTAGATTAAAATACAGCATTAAACAACTTCACATAACCTTACAAAATGTATGTATTTGTAAAGATTTATATCTTTTTATGGACAAGAAGGCAGAGCATATATTTTAAGTAAAAGGTTTACAATAAATTATGTAATTAGCACTAAACAAGATATATGCATAAAAAGCAGTAAAGCTAGTCCAGATGGTCTTTTCTGGTCCAAAAGTTTTGTATATTCTGATGTGTTATCTCAAGAAAAAGGCATCTCTTGAGCCTAATTTCCCTAGGGTGAGGCACATGGCTTATGGTATGTTTTCTCAGTGGTCAGTACTATATTTTTACCACTCAGTAATATCTTCCTTTTCCATAAAACACAACAGGTTAACAGTGCAACTGCTTCTTATATAATACAAATGCTCTTACCTGGATTATAAGTAACAATAGTAGGAAGCAGCCACCTGAAAGACAGTTACATGTATAATTCATTGTTATTGCAATAGGAATTAAAATATTGTATATTACATTAGTGTATGCCTCGTTAACTATGGTGAAAATCCAAGGAAATGCCTAATTCTTAAAAATAAAACAGTGATAAATTCTGGGTTTTTTTTTGTAATAGATATATTGCTACACATCATTCTGGTATTAATTATATGGAATAGCAAAATATGTTTTCCTCTCATTTTAGATAATACTACAACAATTGTAGAATACAATGGGAAATAGTTATCTGTTAAGATGAACGAAAGTTGAAAATAGTATTTTCCCTCCTTATTCTTTGTTTTCTTCCTCCCACCATCTCATGTATTTCTTCCTTTTTCTTTCTTTTTCTCATTTTTGAACAACAAAAATAATGTGGTTCTTTATAATTTCTGGAACACAAGAACTCTATTTTGCCTTAATAATTCTGATGAAAATTATAGTAATTTTATTTAAAAATTGTATTATTTTGAGTGATGATACTTATAATAAAGCTGCAGAGGCAAAGCTTAACATGATTTGAGAAGAAAATGTCTCTGCAAGGAAAGTCCTGTATTAGGTGTGCATCTTCAGGAGAGTAGGAATATATTTATGTTACGGTATTTCCTTTGAGTTTTTTTAAACTGAACAGTTCTGCTTACACGCTACCTTTAAGAAATGCTTTGACTTCTGTCAACAATGTTTCACAGACAGGACTGAGGTTTGTGAAGTTGATTTTAAGCAATACATGATATCTTATTTGGCCTTTGGACAATTTAGGATAATAACTCAAAGGATAAGGTATTTAAATCAGATTTAAAATCAAAACTACATCATGTGGATAACTTTTTTGTTACAGAGTCCACTACACACTCATATTAGGCACTGTCATTCAGACACACTGCCAACAAAATGACAAAAATTTTAGCAAAAGATTAAGCAGATGATCTCAGCAAACTTATCATTCCTGAGCAGTGATAAGATTAAAACAGAATGCAACACCTTTCAGGATATAAAAAAAAAAATAAATGACTGTGGTGAAAGGATAAACTTTTCAAATGTAAAGAATATTTTAAAAACAAATAGAATCATAGACTGGCTACTTAAAATATACCAATAAAACACGCTGTTGCAATGGATTTTCCCACTTTGCCCATATATTTGGGTAACCTTTCCAAAAAGCTCCTCCCTTTAGAGGAATAAAGTGACAACTGGAAGACCACCTGGTCTTTTTCATGGTGTATGAATACAATTTGAGTGAAAGTGTCTTATGTCATATCAAATTAGCATAAAAATAGGACTAGAATTATTGATAAAGGATAAAGGGAATTTATTATGTGTCCATAATATGCTCTGGCTACAAAAGTCAGTAGTGGACTGCACAGAAATATTATTCTGAACTCATCTTTATTAAATGAAACTTTATTAAACATCAAAAGTAGAGAGAAATGTCTCCCTTTTAGATTAAGATTATTACGACTATATTTTCATAGGGTTGTCTGCTCAAGAATATGTACTGTGAGCAAAAATATCACTACAAGGTAATTTGAGAAATAAAAATAATTGTTATTTAGGTCACATATGTGATAACAAATAAGTGAAGAATTAGATAAGTCAGTTTTGTTGCACCTTGCTCGGAAGCAGAAACCTTAGCTGTGAAACTTGCACCTCAAACCATGAGAATGTATTAAGATTTTAGAGTACGGTGCATGTGCAAATACATTGCTATTCCTTTCTTTGGTTTTCCAGGATATATAGAAAGACAATTTTGTTTTTCTTGACTGAGTTACTACAGCAGACAAAACTATCTCTTCTGCTGGCAGGTATACAGCTAGAGGCCTAGACAACCAATGTTGGAACCAAAAGCAGGTAAATGTTATGGTTTAAGAGGCACATATATCCTTAGAAATCATGGACAAATGTGTCTTGAAGGAACAGAATAATTCAAAAGATCAGAAAGCCCATTCTTTAATTTTCCAGTACAATTGACCATGATTATATGATTCTTGAGATACTTGTCTAACATATTCTTAAAAGCCTCAAATAATGGAAACTACCAATTTTATTGTCCCTATTAGTAAGACATTAATTAATCTTCTTCCTTTTCCTTCTGTTAACAGTGCACATTGTGGTGGGTTAACCTTGGCTGAGTGCCAGGTGCCCACCAAGCTGCTCTATCACCCCCCTTTTTTATTTTCCCTCTCCCTCCTCAGCAGAGCAAAAACATAGGGGAGGAAAATAAGATGAGAAACAAAAAGCTGTTTAATAATAATAGAAGCAAAAGCCAAGCAAATCCACATGCAGAAGCAAAGGAAAACAAAGTTTTATTCTCTACTTCCCATCAGTAGGTGATGTCTGGCCACTCCCCGGGAAGCAGGGCTCCAAGACGCATAGTGGTTGCTCTGGAGGACAACGGAACGGCCCCTCCCTCTCCTCATCCTTTTTCCCTAGCTTTAAAGCTGAGATGATGTCATATGGTATGGAATATCCCTTTGGTCAGTTTGGGTCAGCTGTCCTGGTTGTGTCCCCTCCCAAGATCTTGCCCACCCCATCCCACTGGGGGGTGAATGTTGGGAAGAGCCTTGGTGCTGTGGGAGCACTGCTCAGCAGTAGTCACAACATGGGTGTGTTACCTACACCCTTCTAGCTCCCAGCACAAAACACTGCACTATGAGGGCTGCTATGGGGAAAACCAGCTCAGCCAGACCCACTACAAACAGGAAAATAGATTAGTTCTCTCCTCTTTGTAGCTACCTTTTCTGTCACAGTGCCCCAGCCAGACTTTCTCTCAGCAGAATAAACAATGCTTCACCCTTTCCCTGTAAGTGATGTTTTCCAAAAGTCTGTTATTCTCATTGCTTTTCCTGGACTCTGTCCTAGGGCAGTGTCTAAAATAAGAGGTCTTATGATGTTAATTTGATCAGTGTATTTATTTCTATGTTATGAAAATTGCATACTTGCATATGAATTCTAGTGCATATACTGTGCTACCATTGCAGCAGCATACTGTCATCTAGTTAATGGTCCCAAAGTCCCCCTATGGCCCCACCTTTTCTTAACAGAAAAATTTTGCTACCGATTTCAGTTTATTATGAATGGCTTTCTCATGCCTGCTAGAACCACATCTGCTTCATCATGACTGAGCTTCCATAAACTAACAGTCTTCTTAATCCTAAACTCGATCAGGCAGGAGAAAGACATCATCTACATGCTGTATGTCAGTGTAATATGATCTGAATACCAAGTTTCCTCCTCTAGCAGTGCTATGTTCACAGTAGCGAATGACTGGGTGGAACCAAATGTAATTCTGTCCCAAGATAGAGTTACTATTACTCTCTGAGCTCACTCAAGGAGAGGAAAAAAAAGAAAAGGGGAAAAAAAGAAAAGTTCAACAAAACAGGCACCTTTCAAAATATCCTTGGATAAGCATGTGCCTGAGTTTAATTCATCTTGATATAATTTTCATTTTACCATTTTTTATTATATTTACAGCCAAGGAACAGATGTTACTGTTTAGTAATAATTTGTCACAAAAATGAAGCCAATTCAGAAGATTGTGTTCAGTTTCCCACCACATTACCATATTCTCTTAATCATCCTACTTAATGAACTTTTACTTCCGTCTATGCAGAAAAAGGAAATGAAAAGAAACTGCAACATAAAGATGTTGGGAAGTTTAAATTCC
Source organism: Eurystomus gularis (assembly GCA_013400335.1). NCBI lineage: Eukaryota > Metazoa > Chordata > Aves > Coraciiformes > Coraciidae > Eurystomus > Eurystomus gularis. Next base: position 40,228 of record VZZY01011840.1, on the reverse strand, counting down.
TTTTCTCTTACTCTTTCTCTCCAATTTTAGCCTATGTGAAAGTAAATAGAAAAGTGTTATCTCTGCTGTACTCCAGTTTATCTTTTTTTCATAGATTTAGGGTTCTCAGTGGTCAAGTAAGCAAGAAATATAGCAATTATTAAAATTAGACAGCTTTGGACCAGTAATCAACAACCTTTTCAGATGTCCATTTAAATAAGGAAGAAGTTAAAGGATGCGATAGGAAAATGAAATATTATGTTCTCTAGAATAAAGTCACATATAATAACACAAAATATAATATCAGAAACAATCTTTCACTAGTGAAAAAAATAGCTTAGATTGTTTAGATTACTCCATCTTCATCTGTAATAGCTATGAATTTACAATTGTCACAATTAAGAGTGTCTACCTTTCTTACTTGATACTTAACTCTCTCTGCACAGTGTACAGGACTATGAAAATGTTAGGATAATTTATGGTGGTGAAATTTATACAACCAAAAAGAAAAATATAAGGCCTTTGATCTCATAAAAAACTGTATTTTATTAGTATATAAGCTAGAATATTTTAAAATAACTTTTTAAATTAATATTTTAAAATAAGGAGAGTGACTTGGTAAGAGCATGGAAGAGAGATCTGATGGTGGTCGCTAAATACGCAAATGATAACAGTACAGGAAATTGTCTGACCCGGAAACAGTTGGAAGACTATAGAGTGTCAATGAATTAAATGTATCTAGGTATCTCTTGATTGAAAACTTAACATGACTAGGCAGGGATCAATCCAAAAGGATCATAAACAATTATCCCTTTTCTTTTCTTTTTTTTTTTTCTTTTGCCTTCTTTCACTTTCTGGTGAGTTCTGGCATCCAACATATGTTTCAGTCAAGTTGGCAAGTTTCTTGATTTGCAATAAACTCTGCCCAGTTCTTACCAACTCTCAAACTTTGTTTAAACTAAAGCCACTTGTAACATGGCTATGGATTCTTCTGCCTCACCCTGGAGTATGACAGATTTTGCCTCAGTCAGTCTATTAGATTGCTTTTTCCTCCTACAGGGAGTTCCTCCTTGCCCATACTACTTAAGGAACATAACAGAGACTGGGAATAAATAAAGCAAACTTAAAGTCTGTTTCACACTAGAAAGCTGAGAAACTTTTTTTAATGTTTTCATTTCAGAAGAACTGGTTGGGATTATATTTTGAATCTATCACTAGTTTGAGACTACTTGCTTTCTGTCCTGAGCTTTAGACCAGTATAGCATTATCTTGCTACAATGTAGCATTGTCTTGTACTTCCTCATTAGATAAATAAGAGACACTTGAAGTTGCTCAGAGGGCTGTATAAGGCTGAGAGTGGTCTTGATGGAGATGCGTTAGTGTGCAGAATAAAAGTGATGTAAAGTATTGAAGTAATTTATGATAGCAACCTGCTGATGGCATTACTATATCTGAGGAATTAAAATATTCAGTTCAAATAAATTTCAGTAGCAAAGGGAATATCATATAGGAGTCACTGGTGTAGCTTTATGTCTTACATTATACAGAAGGTCATATACATGATAATCTAAAGCAGATGTAATCAAAAAGCTCTTTATAAAGTTTTTAAACACTAGAGAACATCACTGAAGTGTGTACATTTCAGAAGTAGGGGGGAGATAATAGTAAGTAAAAATATGGTGGACATAGAAATATAGATCCCTCAAAAGGTTTTCTTGTTCATCTTCATATTTTCAAATTACGTTCAATAGACTCCTGACTCCTTTCACAGATATGTCACTAAAAATGTTCAGAGAAAGGTACTTTACAACTTCTATGTAAGTAAAATATTCCACTGCATTACTGTCTTTGGAATTAAAACATTTTGCATGACACTAAAATCACTCTTGCTGAAAATTAAAATGATAAAGTATTTTTGTCACTATCCTTGGGCTTTCCAATTTGTTTTACACCTTCCTTAAAGTATTTTGCCCCTAAGCAGTTATCAGACTCTCCTTAAGTCTTTTTCAGTATCAAATGAGTGGAATAATTATCTCATACCTTATTTAGGAAATTCTTGCTAATACATTTGGGAATTTTATCTACCTCTTTTTATTAGCACCACATTGCTGAAATCTCTTCAATTTGTGGCCCACTATAACTTCAGACCATTATTTACTATAGTACAACTGCTTAGCCATTTAAACATTGTTTTGCTTTTATACTTTGTATCTTTTCTTCTCTAAGGGTAGAACACAAGCTTGCCTTTACAGAATTTATTTGTATGGATATCAGACACTTTCCCAAAGTCATTTTCAATTCTCATGCTGTTTTCCTTCACAAGGAGCTTCTGTAACAAGACTGTAGAATTGCACGGTGTATTCCATCATCCAAGTCATTAATAAAATTATTGAACGGTACTCAGGAAAAGTCCCAATGGGATCTTGCTTAGAACACCCTATCAGTTTGACACTGAGTTATTGGTAAGTAGTCTTCAGTTAAGTTTTAAAAGTATTTCTAATTTTATCTGAACCATGGCTTCTTACTTTGCTCTTGAGAATAGAAGAGTAGTTTGACTCAAAAGCTGACATTATCACTTCTCATGTTACCTTCTCGTCCACTGGGCTAGCAACTCTGTCACCTGGAGAAATTAGATTGATATGATATAATCTATTCTCTACATATCCATTTTGGATTTTTCTTATGTAATTCTTTTAAATGCTTTTTTTAAGAGTATGTTCCACTGTCTTTCCTCATACAGAAACTAACTTACTAATTCATACTTTCTTGGTAAGCCATTTTTTTCCTTAAAATTTCTTACGTTGTATGACCTTGCACATCCTCCCTGCATTTTTAAAAATTATTAATAGATTGAATTGTTTCAAATAATTCTTACAGATCTTTGAGGTGAATTTGAACTAGTTATACTGACTTAGAATATTTAGATTAAATAAGCATTCTTAAATTTGTTGTTGTCCTATTTGGACCTGTGTTTTTATTATTTTGTGGTTCTTTTATGCCCAACCATGTTACCTAACAGTCACAATTGCTTATCTTCCCTATATCATGATTCATTAGTTCACTTTTTTCATTAAGCAATGAGTCTATGTTTTCTCTTTATCCTTCTTTGTAATGATTTATAGAAGCTTTAATTACAACTATTTATGTTTCTAACTTAACTTAAATAGTTACATAGCTTAGCTCTTATATAGTTACATAGCAGGCTCCAGCCTTGGTTTTGCTGAATATATTCTTTCATGTGCAATCAAGATTGAAGCTGAGCCGGCACCTTAAGTTGTTTGTTCTTTTCAACAATTACTTGTACTTTCTTAGCTGATGATTGACTCCTTTTCTCTTTCTTTCAAGCATATTAATTCATGGATTAAAGTTGCCTGGATTCTACTGTATTATTAACATACAAGTTGTTTGCAAGTGCAATTTTTTAATAGATGTATAAATTATAAACACGATGAAATCATGTTCATTGAAGAAACAAGCTGATCAAGAAATTTCCAATATATCCTTACAAACCTCTAAACAGATTAGAATCTATAATGCCACTACATAATTAGTAAGATTATTCAAGTTTTTATTTATAATAATGGCTAATTCTGGTAGTGTTCTATTAAATTGTAAAGAAACACTACTAGTGGCAATGACATGAGAAGAAAAACACCAAGGCCATCTCTTTCTTTGCATGATCAGCATTTCTAGACATCATTTATGGTTATGCCAGTGGGATGAGCCTGATCCTAGACTTCAAAAATTAAGGACATTAAAACCATAGACTTTCTTGTATGGTCTGTCATTGAGCCAATAATAAGATTCTTCCAGATTCTTTAGAGATTCACCCTGCTTTACCAATGTCTTCAGTAAAGATGGCATAACGCTACACTGAAAGAAGGACCTAGCCTTGAACACCAACTTGCAGTACATTATGGAATAGTAGTGTTCACCAAATCTTATAATGTTTGGACTAGTTGACTACTTTCCATTTCAAAGCAATTGTTTTCTACACAATACTGCTTTACAGAATCATGGTATTTCTTGATGCATTGTTTCATCTTCAGTTACACCTCAGGCAGTTTATTCTTATTTCAACATATAATAACTTGTTAGCATCGTCTATTTCCAATGGGTTGTAAATGACTACATTAATTGAATGTTAAGCTGAAAACGCACTATGCGTTGTATCCTGATGGCTGGGAAGAATAGAATTTGTGTGTGCATATTCTTTTTTAATAACTAGGAAATGTGTAGAAGTGCAAAATGGGATTGGCAAATTTGTGTCTTTAAATGAAAAAAATGTGCAAATGGTGCATACAATCGTTTACAGTTAGCATATCTGAATGGCTTTAAATGGGCGTTGGACAAAATCTTTGTTTTACCTTTTTTGTTTGTTCGGTATTGTTACTAACATTTTATCTGTTGCGGTATAGTAGCAAACATGAAAATTATCTAAATTTAAATTGTGTATCTTTCATTATTCTGCATTCGGTATAACCACACATACAGCTTGATGGCTATAAACTTGTGAGAAATACAACAGATTTTTCCTTTTTTTCTAAAGAGAATCTTAAAATGGCAAGGACGTGAGAAGAAAAGCACCAAATCCATCTCTTCCTTTATCTCATTAGGATTTCTAGATGTCATTTATGGTTAAGCTAATGGGATCCCAAACTTTAAAATCAAGGACAATAAAGCCATAGACTTTCTTGGATGGTCTGTTCTTGAGTCAATACCAAAACCCTGAGTTCTCGAGAAAGAACAATAAAACTGAGCTCCAAAGTCATGGCTTTGTCAGTTTCTACTAGTTTTGACAAATGACCCCTGAAGGAATCAAAACAAGCCAACAGTCCAGTTTGATCAAAGTTTGGCCTCAGATTTGGACATTTCACTCACAGGATGAAGACCTGACAATCCAATTAATCATTGTAATTGCATAGTGGCCTCCTCCATTTACATGTTTTGCCTCTGTCAAGGTTTAGGGTCAGGGGAGTCCACTAAACCCACAAGAGATGCTCTCGGTTAACCTCTTTCCCCTCTCAAATGGGAAGAGAAAGGAAATAAGGGAGAGAGAGAGACTTATGAATTAGAAAACTGAAACAGCTTTAATAATAATCATAAAATGGAATACACACAAATACATAAAAAACCCAGTATCAAACAAAACCCTTGCACCCAATGGCAATAACATCACCATCACCACTGATGCTGTGGAGCAGGCACTGGAGAAGTCCCAGGCTTGATTCAGTGGCAGATGAGAACCAGATTCAGGAGCACGATTCTGGAACTGGATTCAGGAACACATGCATTGGGATAAAAGGCATAGTGGACAGAGTCCTCCTTGGATGTTTGCCATTAAAGAAGAGAGCTTAACCCTCATGATCTTTCAGCTTCATACTGAGTAAGATGTTTATGGGATGGAATACCTCGTTGGTCAGTTTAGGGTCACCTGTCCTGGCCGCTTCTTCCCACAGGTGCAGCCTTTTACTTTTTGCACCGCCCGGTGTGGTACACAAGAGTTAGCAGTGACCTTGGTCTGCACACCAATCCTTGGTAGTAACTCTAAACATCAAGTGTTATCACTGTTAGAAACAGGCACTGTCTGCTAAAATCTGCTGTTAACTTCAGACAGTGCAGTTAGTTAGAAAAGACCTAGCCAAAAAGTAAAATCACTGAACAGAATTGTTCTGTTGTAACTCACACCAGGACAGCCTGCACTAACCCCATTTTGCTGATAGCATACACAGTAGCACACAGTATAATGACACCATAGGCAAGATAAAGAGGGAGAGGTGAAAGCTCAAATACTGCAGGAAAAATCTCGAAAGCTAATAAGGACAATACAAATTATAATGAACTCCTGGAAGTTCATACTGAAACTATTCTGTGGGCTAAGAGAACCTTCCTCATTCCATCCATTAGAGCAGTTGAATCCAACCCCAGAGAACTACAGAGAGGTGTATACTGCTTCATCAATCCTGACAGGCTACAGTCTGCAACAAACTCAGAACATTCATTAATCAATCGAACACTTGCAAAATTCACAGTCTAAAAGATGTAAGTGTGACTCAAAGATCTTCTGGTTATTAGAAGCAAGTCATGAATAACTAGGACCACGCCTGCCCAGAATACGATACAATTTTCTTTTAAGTACTCAGTAGTCCAGATGAAATGGAAGAAACCTGCCTTAGATATTTTTGCTGTTAGGCAACAACTGCCAAGAAGCAAGCTTTTAGTTTTTTACAGCATACAAAGTACTAAGCTGGACTTAACATTACATATCTATATAAACAAAGTTAATATTCCAGCCACAATGTAATCTAGATTTGCACTAGGACAAAACATTAAAACCAACTCAGTAGCACTTATGGTTGTTTTTGTCCTGTCAACATTTTGCTAAGTGTATAAGAACTATATATAGCAACTTTATACAGCAAACTCTCAACTGTATTTAATGTTGTTTACCATGCACAGTGCTTTGTAAAACTCTAGCTGGGCTGGAATGCAGCACAGCATTTATTCAACAATATGTGACACAATAAATTCCTGAAACCTGCTGTCAGGTCACTTTATGGACAAGAATTTTTAGTCAAATTCTTTGTCTCAGTTTCATCTTCACTGACTTCTGTTTGGGGATCAGCACAATCAAAGACTTTCTATGGTTTTGAAGTAAAGACAAGGCCTGATATTGTCATCCTCTGGCATGACAGAAGCTTTCACATGACATTATAAAAATTCTAGAGAAGAGACTATTTGCAAGATTTGTCCACAATTACAAACTGCATTTCTTCAAGGTACTTCTTTGCTTCTCCAAGGACAAGACATATTTCATCAACTTTGTCTAACTTAAGTAAATAGCAATATATATAAAAATAACCAACAATAACAAAATCCATCAGAAAAATAAAGATATATGGATGAAAGACTGACAGGATAAACATGATGCAGATGTCAGCCATATTGCCTACTGTAAGACCTTAAATCCTATAAAAGTCTATGAAAGCCTTAAATCCTATAGCACTGAATGCAATTTATAGTTAAGGTAGAAGAAAACTTGTATTCTTGTTCAGTTATACAAATGCCTTCAGTAGTTATAAAAGGGCAGATTATTCTCGGAGTTTATGGCACACTGAAACGATACACTATTTACATTTATTCCAACAAATTAAAACTTCACCTTTTACAATGTTTACATTACTAAACTCATAATGTCAACACTGAAATTTTATATTACATTTATAAAATTTATTTAACCACTATACTGTTCCTAGGTGCAGCACTGCAAAAAGGTTTGTTTTTCATTAAATTTATGCATATCAGACTGTTCTCTGTTCCTTCAACACTACTGTCAAACTTTCTGAAGAACTTGTAGAGTATGAGTAAGAGAAATAAGCAACAGACAGAGCCATCAGTTAAGGCATAGTTATAAGAATTTTTTTAAATAGAGGAAAATCCAGGTTCATCCTGACTTGTTCCTTGACTTCATACTTACACATTTTGCACCCAACATATGGTTAATTCATCTAGATATTTTCCTAGCTTGCTTACCAAAACTGAAATGTCAAAATCTTATGACAGTTAAGATATGTGCTATCTGCTGCTTCTCCTATGTTTACAGGAACAGATAATCTGTCATAAAAGAAAATATGATTCATTTGTTATTACTTGTTCAACTCTGCTGTGAAAAGTGTTATATTTTACATAAGGAAATTCAAGTTACACTAGGATGTTTGATTTGGATGTTTACCTCGTAGGTCAGTTGGAGCACTTGATGCAGCAGTTATTAGATGCTAAATGCACAAAAACTTATTGTAATAAAAATTAATTCTGGAAACTCACATTAGATCCTAATCACAAGGTTAAAGATTTCTATTCTTTGTCTTTGGCTCAGTGGGTTATTAATCATTTTCTCCAGTATGAAATTGCATAAAAAGGAAAAAACTACAAGTCCTGATCCCCTTTTATTCTACCATCTCTGTCTGCTTTTACCATCAAAGTATACAGATTTGTGGTTTGGGCAGTCTTCTGAGGATTGCAAACGTCAGTGAAAAAAATACCATGTGGTGAGATAAGGATTGAGAAGGTGGGCTGTGATAAACAGAAGCCCAAAAAAGATGAATTTTTAAATCCAAGGATTACCTTTTATGCCTTAATTTTAAGGAACTAGTTTAATCACCACTCTTTGGTTTTAACTACATTAACAGAAGGAAACAGTGTGTCCTGGCACTTAGCTAGATATGCAAGAATTAGTTAGAAGATAAGAATTAATATATTTGTACTTAGCATCTCTTTATAAAGTCTAGTTACCTCTATATTTGTCAATTACTGTTTATTGTCGATCTCATTCTGAAGAATGTAACTCTCCACACACATTGCTTGGGATGTGGACACCCAAGATAGTCTACATATAGAGTAGATAGTAACTTATATGAACATTTAGTCAGAGTAGTCCTCTCCTATGAATCCTATTGTACCATGGCTGACTCAGAGTTATGTAGAATATATGCTCCATAGGTTGAATGTGTTCTCTATAGTACTTCATTCTATAATATTTTAAATAACTGCTGTATTAGAAGTAGTCAGCATACAACACCATAAACTGAAATATACCTTCCTGAAACTATACTATAATACAGAATGCAGCAGGAAAAACATGCTCTTCTAGTGAAAATTTTTGGGTTTTCTTTTTTATTTTAATGTGTCTATGTGTGACAGGGCTATTGTATAGAAAAAAGCAATTGTTAAGTTGTTATCCTCTGCTTTATTGTATGTCAATATATTGTAAATAGGTGACAATGTAGTGCATTAAATAGGTAGGGATGTTATAAATGTGTGTCTGGCAAACCATGTAAACTTACATGTGCACTGATTTATCATTAAACACCTGGTTTTTCTAGTATTAGGTGGGAAAGGAAGAGGTGGGGTTTTTTCAGATATTAAAACCAGATAAATTTCTATGAAGTACAGCCAGCTCTCCATATCTTTACACAAGTTAGCCAAACCAGAGAGAGCAAACAACTTGTGTCAAAGCTGAATTATGATTCAACATAAAGTAATGCTGCTTTAAGGTAGTACAGAGTCTCAGAAAAATAATCTTTATCAGATCTTGTCTTCATACAAATTCATCTCTTCATTAGCATAACATGTTCCTAGAGCAATTCTTCAGGTTTCCCAGTGATTCAGTTCACATCCAGCAGGCCCATAGCTTCGTCATGTGGAAATTACTGTCTTTATATCCATAACAGAGTATCAGATTAATTTATCAATGCCATGAAAACTTAAGCTCTTTCTCTGGTGCAGCATGACTTTTTTTCCATGCTGTTATACACTTTCTTCCCAGAGAAGAGGTTTGTCCATTTTGCTGGCTGGGAGAAGGCTGTGATCTGTATCAGCCTCCTGAACTGCATCAGTCCTTGTCTGAAGAGAGGTCATTGACATACTGGATGTCTAAATGTGTGTATGTTTACCTACTTATGTACAAATAGCTTCACAGACAAGACTGAGACATGTAGACTCTTGACTTAATAACCTTTTTCTAGAACAGTGACAGCCAAGGCATAGTTAAGAGGCCCAACTGGTCAATACTGAATTAATGCTAATAAACTGTATTAAAAAACCATGAAGTGACTGTTGCAGGGAGTCCTAGGAAAGAATGACAGACCTGAAAGTTACGAAGTCTTGTAATGCAAGTGAATTACAATCAATATACAAGTGAAGAAGGGATGAAAGTCTTTCATAAAATAAGCTGCAAAACTGGTTAGTGAACATAACAAAACAGTCTTTACTTAAGCTGAGTAAGATGCATTCTTATAGACCATACCTGAAAATTTATAAGATACTGCAAAAGGGAAAAGACAGTCTTAAGAAAGTAAAGGACAAATAATTTGTACAACTTCAAGCAGTCCAACAAGAGCTATTGAAATTCACAGTATTTCACTGGTTAGAGACCCAGATCAATTTCTAATCAGTTGCACTTAAAAATATTCCTTAACATAAAGAAAGTGAGTAACACCTTCCTGATTCACCAGACACATATATTTGTTTATCAGCCAGTGTAATTGCTTTAGTAAGTACCAATGAACCTGGCCTGCCCTTGCAGTGACAGCACATCTACCTTATCAGTGCAGTTCCATTGATTTCAAACCTAAAATACTCTGGACCATAAAATTTAGTGCATCATTAAAATATTAATGTAAGTGTTGGAAACACATCACTAAATTTCTCTTGGGTCTTATTTCTTCAGAAAATACTCAGGGAAAAAATTCACACATCATAGTAAAATATAAGGGAACTGGGATTGTTTAGCTTAGAGAAGAGGAGGCTTAGAGGAGACCTCATTGCTTTCTACAACTACCTAAAAGGAGGTTGTAGTGAGGCTGGTGCTGGTCTCTTCTTCCAAGTAACTAATGACAGGATGAGAGGTAGTGGCCTCAAGTTGTGCCAAGGGAGGTTTATAATGGATGTCAGGGAGAAGTTGTTTACTGAAAGAGTGCTTAGCCATTGGAACAGGCTGCCCAGGGAAGTGGTGGAGTCACCATCCCTGGAGATGTTAAAAAAAACGAGTAGATGTGGTGCTTCGAGACATAGTCTAGGGGTCAGGCAGATGTTGGATGAAGGTTGGACTAGATGATCCTAGAAGTCTTTTCCAACCTAAATGATTCTATGATTCTATGATTACTGAGAAGGAAGCAGAGGCCTGAACTGCAGTACTATTATGTCCTTATTTATAAATATCTCCTTATATTCTCTTAGTTTAAGTAATTTAAAATTTAATCCGGTATCAGTAGTAATAACAGTAAAAACTGCTAGATATAGATACAGAGAATGCTGATTTCCAGTATTAGAAACAATTAAGAAAAACACTTAATTTTTAATCTTTAGCAGACAAGTTATACTTAATTTGCACAGTTGCAAGTCAAGGGGCTGGAATGGTTTGGAACTGTGAAGCTGGCAAAAGGGAAACTCTTCCAGTACCATTAACAGAGTGACTGGGAAGTGAGTAAACATTCCCTTCTGCAGATTGCACTGTAAAGGCAAAATCCTGAAACAGACAGGGGGGACAATATTTTAGATTACTGCAGCAAGATTAATCACAACTGATGGTCCAGACATATCCTCTGCCTTATTACCTTAAATTTGATTCAAGGTATGGGATTAATTTCACTTAATTGCCAGAAAGTATGCATATGCTTTTGAATTGCTCAGCCTGGGTTCATTTTATAGTCAGTGGAGAGAAATAGACATATTCAGAGCAGATTTGAATGGACCTATTTCAAGTGTTCACTTTAGACTAAGATGAATCACATAGTAGAAAACATCTTTTCTCTGTAAAGGAAGTCTATACAGATTTCTCAGGAATAGATGTGTCAGATAATATACATTTAATCAGATTACTACATTCTTTGGAGGAGCCCATCTAAGTTTTTTCAAATGAAACCACTGAAAGGGTCTTATCCATACTTTCTTATCCAAGAAACAAAATTTGGGAGTCATCTTCTACTACATGTCTGTTGAGTGCCTAGTACAATGACATTTTCACACTTCACAGAATCACAGAATCTATTCACTTAAGCTTCCTGGAATGTTAGTGTAATAAAATAGATCAGTAATATCATATGACGTAGATATTTCAATTTTCTTAGTAAATGTTTTTTGTTTGCTTAGTAACTCTCTTGTGTTTACTTTGAAGTGCATAATTTGCCAGTTTAAAATTTTCCATTTTGTTGAAGATAACAATTGTTCGAACTTCACTATAAATTTAGTACTTTTTTTTTCTCTATTTATTTTAAGAGAATTTATCTAAGAGGCATAATCATCTGCCACTACTAGACAGAAGTACTTCTACTGAAATATTGTTAAATCTGATTCTCACTGCAGCACTTCACTGGAACTTATTGGTCTTAGACAGGTACTAGTTCGAATTGTGAAATTAGATTCTGGAATAAATAATCAAAACCCAATTCTCTTATTGTCTGAGTTGTGCTCAGAATCTAAGATAAAGATATCTTTATTCTGTCTGGAAGAATAGAAAGTCTTGATTAGTGCTAAGATGAAAAGTTCATTTGAAAATGTGGAAATTACAAAGTCACTTGTAGTATAGATATTCAGTAACCCATCTGGGTAATGGGAGGAAATATTATTTCTGTGTGCTATCTACAAAGTATTCCCAGTGTCAAACTACATTAGATGCAATAAAGCATAGGAAGGGAGACTAACACCTGTCAGACAAATGAGACAATCTGAATAGAAAACAGTAATTCACCATATAAGCATTATAATTAAACAACTGATTTCTTTTACAAATTCTATTAAGAATCTAGAACAATGTTTTCAAGCAGAGATGAGACATGGTTGAATCAAGACATTTTCAAACAAGGATCTAGTCTAAAAGTTATAGGTTTTATATGGAGTGGGAAAATTATAAAAAATAACTATATTATTCCATTTCTACCTTGCTACTCTCTTCTCTGCCTGCAAGTACTCCTCTTCCTCTAGTATCTTTTAAGCATTGTTTCTGAAAAAAACAAACCCATGTATTTTGTTTCCCCCTATAGAACTCTTACTTAGGAAAGAATTACTTACTTTTAAGGGTTTGTGAGTTTTTCTTAATAAAATCAGGACCTATATGAGACTCTAGTAGTTTTGACTCTGAAAACACTTGAAATTTTGGCATTTAATCTTATATCAGAGGAAATGTTTTGCTCTCTGTAGATGGTATTTCAGTTTCATGACTGAACTTGTGAAAACTTGCTGTAGTATAAGCTCTGGACATATCAACTCTTATGACTTCTCAAGAACACTCACACAATTGAAGAAGCTTTACATAGCACAGTTTGATTTTCATCTCCCTTTTTCCTATACTGGATGACATCCACAAACATTCAAGCAAAATGCCAAAAATGTGAAAGGCAAATGAAAAAGTGTCTTCAGAACCCACTTGCAGTCTGATACAATTTCATCAAATTCCTTACTGTTAACTTCTGTAGCTTTTGTGACATATAGTTGTAAATTCCTTGAGATATATTTAATTGAAACTTAATTGATTATATAATCCTTCCCCCGCTTCCCTAATACTCCAGGACACCATCCACTTGCAAAAAAAAACAGTGCTACCCATTCCAGTACACACAGCTTTGCAATTTTCATATTATCCATTACCTAGAGTATTCCATGCCCTCACATAACAGTGCCATTTAAATAACATCAAATGTAGCATTGTTTGTTATTTCCACTTTAGTTATGCTAACAGCTAACACTCATAAATAAGAGTTCTAAAACTTTAAGGAATAACACAGGTTACCATAACTGAGTACTGAAGAATATGAAAAAGAACATCTACAGTGGTAATACCATAAGAATATGAAACATTAATGTGTCACAATTCTGATGTCATAATGTTATGAGCAAATGGTGAGGACAGTAATGAAATAAATTTTGAAAAGTTGTGTCCGAAAGCAGTAAAGACCTTACTTCCAAGGTTTTTTTATTTGAAAATGGCAGTAACCAAGAGGGAAGAAAAGATGTATGCATGGAAGTATTGTACTAAAACAACAGTTTGGGGAACATGAAGCATTTATCTTTATGATGAAAAGGATTCAATTGTTATGAGCTGTATTGTGCTGACCTCTCCACGGGTCACACATTTGAAAAAAACCACAATTACATAATAAATATAACAAGTAACTCAAAGATTATTATTGACAGGGGCTATGTTGGCACCTAAAATCCGCAGGCTTTAAACACAGTAAGAATCTAAGAAGGTTGGCTGTTTTGGGGCTTACAGTCTTTAGTAATAACAATCTAAAAGATATTTTATACTTTATGCTTTGTGATGTAAAATAAACATAGAGACATCTTATTATTGAGGACAGTGGGAGAAAAGTTAATGGGGAAGATGATCCCTCATCTCTGCTGCAATGTTTCCTTGTACTGTTGAGTATTTGAGTTCAAGAGCAGTAGCACTAGCTGTCTCCTCTTCTATATGGAACATTTGTTTTCTACGAGAATCTTTGTTCAGTTGCTTTATCCAGTCAACCTATTAATCCAAATTCATACCTGACGTAAATTTTCATTAAGATTGAGTTTGACTAAATTTTATTTTGCCTCACAAAATTCCCATATCCTTTGCTACATTGAATCATCTTTAATTATATTAGAAAAATGAAATAGATGATATTCAAATGAAAAGAGAACACTTGGGTAATTAGGTAGTATTTAATGAAATACTAGTGAGAGCACTTGAATTTCTTCTTCTAAATGGGTTTTCAGCATATCTACTGACCACTAGTCATATTCATTCCATTTTTCACTACAGAAAGGGGATGTGAAACGTGTGTTATCCTAGATCACAGATTTTACAATGGCATTAAGCTGTTATTAGGCTAAAATGTTTGTGTAATTCTAGCATGTTAGAAAAATTATGTTGTATCATACTTAATCTTACATTTGAACCTTCTTAGAAAGTTACTGTAAGTGTGCTGTTAACTTATAAAATAAAACATATGAGGTCACCGAGTACTAAAAAATTCAGTAGTGATCACATTCTGTGTGTGATTTTCCTAGATACATATTTTTTCTATGTGAAATTGTTATTTTTTACTTTTAGCATTACCAATTATTTTTATAAGAAAAAACACAAATCCTTATGTTCTATTTTTCTTTTCCTCATTTCTCTCATTTCCTTCCTCTTCGATATAGGAGGGGGCCATAAGTGTCTCTCTCTTATCCTCTTTCTCTTCCTTTATTTGGGGGGGAAAGAGGGGTTAACAGAGAGTGTCTGTTGTAGGTCTGGTGGATTGCACCTAAACTTCAACAGTTAGGCAGTCAAGTTCCCCATGCATTGAACAAAGGAACTTAGGCACTTAATTGCATCAAACAGAATCTCAGCATCTGAAACTCCTTCTTGCTATTTGTTTTTCAAATTATTGTTCAGATGAAAATGGCAAACTTGCTCTTTTCTTTGAAGAGAGCTAATGAAAGAGGTGGAAGGCTGTTATGTTCAAAGGCAAGGTAAATTAGCAGAAAATAAAGCTCCTTGCATTCCAGCTTGTCCTCGGATATCAGAGGGGCTGGGGACAGCTGGACTTAGATTCTGAGTGATACCCAATTGAGCACTGTAAGTTTGATCGCATTCAATATATTGAACTCTCACAATTACACATACACAAATAGCACACTGCACCTTCAGCCTAGTCATGGTCTTTGAACTCACATGGCCATAACAGTTTGGTCATGTTCAACAGGAAACTTTCATGACTAGCTAATGAATAGTGCAGTTTATTCAGGCAGCGACAATAGTAATACAAGTTGTTATGGATCGCCAGTGGTAAATACACTATCTGCAAAGGATGTGCAAATATCAAGAATATGAGTAATATAGCTGACCGCAAATGTGTGAAATAGAAAGCAACTCTATTGAGATTTCAAAGTTTTTTTGTCGAAGCACTTGCTATAACCACTTGTTTGAATCTTACCCAATAGGCGTCCCTATGGGTGGGAAGAGAGGCTCAGACCGTCAACTGATCCTAGAAAGAGGTGGTTTGCAATGATATCTTCCCTAGTGTCCCCCTCTCTTAAGCCATTTTTATGTTATTTTCTGTTTTCAAGGTGGAGCTTGAGTGACTCTAGTCATACATTTTTTGGTTATGATTGGTGTAAAATTTTCTCTTTTCATTTTTAAAGGTATAGATTAAAAAAATTTAGGTTGCAGGCTCAGTGAGGGGTGTTCACATCTTGGAGGTGGGTAACTTTTGGGATGGAGGTGTGTTTTGGCATTATAATGACATTATGATAAGCAAAGTTTGCACAATGGACAGCAGTTTGTCAAAAGACGACAGATTGTTGGCTCAGGGTAGCAAATGTACAGCTTATCAGTTTCATAGTATCATTAAGTTCCCATCCCTGCAGTGTTATCACAGCATCTGGCCGCGGTGCCTTCACTCTGCTCCATCCTCCTTGCTGTTTCCAAGGTTGCAGGTTATGTTGCTTAGGGAACCACTGTGGAAAAGGATTCCTTGCATACCAGCTGCACTCCATCCTAGAGGCCTCCTTGATATTATAACTTTCCTTAATGTGCGAATAATGCTGTACCTTTTATATAAGTTTAATTTCCAAGTCACCCTCAGTAATTATTCCATAAAGGCTCAAGATGTACGCTGTCAGGTCCCTGAGGACAGCAATGGGCATGACTGTCCCTGTCCAGCCCCTTCAGGATCTCCCTTGACCCATCCACAGCTCAGGACCCAATTTCAGCCCCCCAGGTAATGGCAATATTGGGATGCAAATATTCATCCTTCCGTAGGTCCTCAAGGCTACTACAGGAAGGGTACACCACTACTATAACCACACTTCACACGAGGTAACCCAGCCATAGCTTCTCAAATCAGTGAAACGTCTCTTTCTTTCCCAGTGGAAAATCTGACTTGCAAAAAGCTGAGGGTGTACATCAGCATTTGAAGAATGAGATACCAGCACTGTACATATATTTCTTGTTTGCCTCAGAAGTGATTTCCAAATAAGGGTCAATCAGCATGGTTTCCTGTTTTGATCCTTTTTGATAACTACTTTATGGCATTCATTAAGAAAATTAACTAGCTTTGCAGCACCATATTATACAATTAGCAATTCCCTACATCTACCGAGCTTTCAACACTGACAGCTTTTTATAAAACCTTTTATCATTCAATCAGCAAAGAGAAAATGCTTTTGCAGGGAAATTTAGTGTGTGTCAAATAGCTGGCTGAAATAACAAGATAGAATGAAACATACAGGATGTAAAATATGGTCAACCATTTCTGCAAAACATTGAATTTTAATTACTATAGCTGATTACAATACCGCTACATTATTCTCACATCACAGATATATACTGGGTTAATGTGGATTAAAATAAGTACTATGATGAATAATAGGACAGTGACTCAATTTTATAGAGAAGTCAAGAACATTACCCTAAAGTCCTGAGCCTAAGCTTTGACATCTTCTTAAATACAATGGCTTTAGCTGAGCGGCTAGTTCCATATGTACTGACATACCAGCCCTTCAATGTATGCCATAGCCAGGTGAACTCTTGTTTTGTGAAAAATAACCATTCACTTAATAATAATCTGTTTGAACTGCACTATGAAACAAGGTTTATGGTACCATCACATTACTTTCTCTTCCCTCCCCCAAACAAATAACTGAAAATTACTCTCATACTTTATACATTATTTTCATTTTTTTAAGCGTCATTCCTTGCTAAATAGTAGTAAGCTTTACTAAAACAAGTATCCTGTTGCTATAGATAATCTCTTTAAAAAGAGTAACAAATGACTATTACACAGATTGAGATACTCCTTTCCTCTGGTCTTTATGATAATTTTCTTTGCCACTTTTTCTTATTTCCTACAGCCTTTCTCTATTTGGAAACACATAAAAAAATGATTTTAGACATTTGTTTCTTTACATATTTAGAGATGTCACTCCTTAAGATATCTCAGCACTCTTTAAAAGTTGTATACTCTATGTTAGACTTATTCTAATAGGATTAATATCAGTTTCCTCAACGGATTTTTCTTCAGGTACAAAAATTTCATTAAAGAACAATATAGATTATTATAGCTATGCATTACACAGTGGTAAAGTGTAGAATTTAGCCTTCAGGAGTTTGTTAATTCAAGCCATTACTGTATGCCTACCTTTTAGATTAGCATAGCACTTTAAATGAATGGAATAAAATGGGTTGCCTAGATTCTGTATCACTTTAGATTTTGCTGGAAGGTAACATATAGCTGCTTAGGCAAAGAGAAGAGATTTTCTACTTTTGAGACATCAAAACAACAAAACCAAAAATCCTGGGATACTTTTATTTTAGATCATAAATTTCCTGCACTGTAAATGATAGTTATAAGGAACCTTAAACACAGGGTGGTCTGATTAGCTCGATGTCTAGGTTGTAGCACTGTTCTATATGGTTCAAAATTGGAAGACAGTAACGCAGTTTCTGTGCAGTAACTGGCCCATTAAGTATGGTCATTTCAAACGAATATATTCAGTAAAAATATCATTACTTCTTTCCTTAAGAATAAAATCTAACGGAACTCCTACTCGGGAAGTTGGAATTGAGCTTTAGAATATCAAAGAGTTGTTTGGTAAATGCTTTGAAAAAAGAAGAGTGAATTTTGTGACCAGGTTAGTGTGAGGTGCTATATTATCATACAGTGTGAGGTGGGACAGGCTGCCCAGGGAGGTGGTTGAGTCACCACCCCTGGATGTGTTTAAAGGTCATTTAGATGTGGTGTTGGGGGATATGGTTTAGGGGAGAACTTTGTAGAGTAGTGTTGATGGTTGGACTCTATGATCCCAAGGATCTTTTCCAGCCTGAATGATTCTGTGATTCTATGATTCCTTCTGCTCCTAATTTGCAAGAGTTCTCTGCTCTTAACACTGACAAAAAGTTTAATGTGTATGGATGCTTTACACTTCTTTATTTTAATGGGGCTGCAGTATAGGTAAAAATGAAAACTCATGATACAACAAAATAAGAAATAAAAGAAATCTCATTTTCCTAGCAGGAAAAAGAAACGTCCTGTATTCAAAGCCCTGCCTATATGCTGCGCACTTAAGAATTACTGGAAAACACACAAGTACTGGGAGTTGGGAAGACCTAGATCAAACCTCTGACTTTCTAGGCAAGAACTCTGTAACACACTATAGTGCAGCACCACAATGTAGTGAAAGCAATTACAACCCAAGGTAAGAGGTTAAAGTGCTGGGGCCTGAGCTGTGGGCCCCGAGTTGGAGTTAACTTGTGGATGAGTCACAACCTAGTAGAATGTTTCCCCACTGGCTTCATGTTCCAGAGGCAGAACCTGGCCCATCTGTGTTTTAGTGGCTCCACCCTCACCCAGGTGGTCATGGCTGGGGTGGCGAGCGAGGCCAGGTTTATATCAGCCAGGAGACATCTCTGTCCGTTGTGTCCAGCAGGTGATTGTAGCACCACAGTGGGCAGCAGAGGAGCTGGGCTCCACAGGAACCTACATCAGGGCTATCTGAAAGAAGACTTCCGGGGGGGCGATGTTGCTGAGTCCAGTGTTGGCCTGTGTGATCAGGTCACTGATGGCAGCATAAAATGATGGTGGCTGAATCAGCACAACAGAGATGAAGTCTGACCTTCACAAAAGTGGGATCATGGTACCTTTACACTCAAATTCTCTAGTCTTTTTAAGAAATAAACTGGGTTTGATTTCTACCACAAAAGTCCTATTTCTACTGAAGGAAAGCAAACTCTTTTCTAGCTCTTTGGAGACTAAAAAGTTTTTTTAAGCCAATCAATGAAGTACTACAGAGTAATAGTGAAAGTTGAAACATCTGGTGTATATCTTCAGACTGACTCCCATATGTATAAATGTCTTGCTGCTAACAAAAAATATTTTTGTATGATTTCTTTCTCCATAGTGACAGAGAATAATTTACTGCAGCTGTCTGGGTCATCATCTGATAGGTGTATCTGGAATATCTTGCAACGTGTTGAGAGACTCCAGAATTCATCATTTTCCTCATTACATATGATGCTTTGATAAGAAAATTGATCAGATAAGAAGATGTCTGTCACTATGTTGTGTTCTCAACAGCATAACAATTTCCATTTGATTGTGGAGCACAGAAAGAAAATGCCACTGCCTTGTCATGGATTGAGATCAGGGCTAGCTACACGACCTTTTCCTCCAAGTGTTTGTACAGTACACCTACCATTAGAGCACACTGGTTTATACATGCTCGATAGAATTAACATAAGATCATTTTTGTGAGGATCTTTAATGTTATTTTTTGGTATTAGCAATTCATCCGAGTGTGAACTAGATTCAGTTTACGCATTTAGACTCTCAGCAAAGTACTCCTAAAAAATGAACTGATAACATGAGAAAATGTTTACAGTGGTGGATCTGTACAATTCTAGAGGTTCTTCTTTCTCTGTAAGTTAAATTTAAACCAGTTATAGCGGCCTTTTTAATGACAGAAAGTCCACCAGCTTTGGACTAGTTTTGTGCCATTTAGAGCAAGCCACCACGGTCCTCCAAAAAAAAGTTCTGCTGAGTGCAAAGTTCCTAGGCTCATACTTTGCGCATCTCATAGCTCTTCTCTTTCTCTGCAGGACTTAAGAATTTTTTTACGCTACAGATAGCTTCACTTGCAAGAAATCTGCCTGGAACAAGTCTACAATTCCATAATCTTGATTTCCTATCCTGTGTACCTCATTATCACTATCTGTTCCCTACTAATAGATATGAGAGAGTCTTTCCTTGAAGAACAAAAATTATAATGTGAATGGCTGTGTTGCAGCCTGCAAGGTATCAAATGAGTGAAGGAAAGTAATTCCCTTAGCCTGAGGTGCGTGAAACAGATATTCCCTGAGAGTGACTTCAAAGGTTAAGTGTTTTACTCAAAAAAGATGCTGGATGTCATTGGTCGGATTTACAATTATGATTTTTTTTTTTCCTACAAAAGCAAGCTTCATTTTTTCCTAACTGTCATTTTAGCAAATATAGCCTGGAGTCAGGTTCTTTTCTTCTCATACCATCTGTCAGGCATATAAGACCAGAATCTCTGCTTACAGAAGTTTTCTAGCAATGCAATATTATTTGATGATTTCTGATTTATGCTATAAGAGTGTTACACTAGGGTTTGAGATCCTTCAGGCTAAATGGTGACCTCATGCATTTATGTAGCCTAGCTATTGATATCAACCTCCAGTGAGACTGCCCTACTGTAATCAAGGCTACCCTTTGGACTGCAAAATTTCCACTGCTGGTGTTAATCTGTGACCAGGTTAAACCTTAAATTGTCTCTAGAACCACAAGGGCAATTTAGTTCTTGAAACTGGCATTCACTAGGGGGAAAAAAAAAAAAAAAAAAGAAAAAAAAAAAAGAAGAAAAGAAAAAGGAAAGTTGGGCAAATGCCAAAGCCACTGACAGAGAACCCCAAGATGCTGGTTTTGCAGTCACATTCCAGACCAGAACACTACCTAAGTGAACAGTCAATAACCAAGCTTTCTTATGGGAATATGGAATAATGTTTTCCTTTCTGCCTTTGATTTTCTATGACTAGCCTAGTGTTTCTTTTTAACATTTCTCTTCCTATTGTAAATTCCATTTCTTAATCAAATTAAAAAAAAGAAACCTGTAAGAAAGGAAAGAAAAACATTGAGTCAAGAAAGTTTCCATATAATTTAAATGACATTCAATTGCTGATATTCTGTATATATTTGGGTACTTTCAAAGAACTAGCTTGTAATGGCTTTCATATGGGAGCAGGGTTAGGAAGAATGCAACCTGAATTATTTATGAGGATGAGGAGGAAATAGTTTTGTGCCTTCCTCTCTCCTGTGAGCATGTTTAGGTCTCACAGGGCTCCTGAACTGTATCAGATGAAATTATGTCTGTGCAGTTCTTTAATCAAGCTAGAGACAAATTGCAGTGACTTGACCCCATCTCTTCCTTGGCATATCAAAGCAGTGCAAGTATACTTGAAACTGTACTAACCAAGAAGCACTTGCATCTATTAAAAATCATTCTACACAGCTGCTGGTGTCCATCAGCACTCAGATCAAAGGTTTATTATTGTGAAATTCCTGCATGTTCTCTCTACTGGTCTAATTGGGAGGTCTCAACAGGAACAAAGTTGTAGAGTTTGTAAATGTCTGGTTGAAACTTCTAACACAATAATACAAAAAAGTCAAGATTTCATAAAAAATATATATATAAAAAAAGAAGAAAACAACAGATGGAAAAAAGTGGTGATGGTGGATTTGGCTGTGTGCAATGCTGTTCAGAAAATGCTGTGCCTGCTGTTTTTGTAATAGGATGACCTTTTCCACTGCAAAGACACAGCCATCGCAACCATTAGTAAAGCACTAATGAATAGCCTCCTATTCAAACAACAGCAGCAAAGCAGGAAACTTGTATCTCCTACATCCTTTTCACTTCACTGAAGTGTGAACTCTAAAACCTCATTGAAAACAGAATACTTCTATGAGAGAAATAGTATGAATGTCACACAGAATAATTCTTACTACAAAATTTTCAATTTGCTGGCTTTTAATATTTTGGGGTTTTTTATCATGCATATGCAAGCTACTATGGTGCCTAGGAGCCATGATCCAGGTAAAGGATTCACCAAATTGTCTAAAGTGCAGGTCTAAAGATATATATCCCTGAGTGGTCTTGTGCTGCCATCTCTGACTATGTCACAACTTTTTGCTGTCAGACTTTGCCACTCTGAACCTTCCTGACCTGAACCTTCAGTAGGTGTGATTAAGTATCTACTCAAAAGTGGTAATTACTTTAGATGCTGTATTATTCAGACTTTTGTTTTTGTATTGTTTTGTTTTGGTTTTTTCTTCTGATAAAAGCACAGGACAGAAAACTCTGTAGTCCAGATTTTAGAGGTAGAGATCATATTTTTCCTTCAGCTTATAGAAGCAGGGAGTTATATTTAGTTTGTGTGTAGTCTTGTCAGCCAGAAATTGCTTTGGATTTAGTTGTGTATAGAAAAAAATTTTCCTTAATACCCAGATACTGTGTAAAACAGGCTACAGAAGAAGTCTTTCTCCTTTTTGAATTCTCATTACTGGTAAAGAAAAGTCTGTAGTAAGAAATCTATGTTATATGAGCTGACTGCTGTAGACCTTGAGGTTTTCTTCAAAACCACTTAATCTTTTAATGAAATAATTCATAAATTGAAAAATTAGCCACCAGAGTAAGTCTATTTATGTAGACATATCCAGAAAGTAAGAATTGAGACTAAAAAGTATATCTTCCAGGACATAGAAGAGATTAAAAAAAACTAAGATATGCTCGCGTTGTAGTTAGAAAAATTTTACTACTTTAGGAAAACCACCATTTGTAGAAGTCTGTTACTCATCTCTGCCCAAAACGTTGGGCTGCTCCCAAAGGATTACAGCTGATCATTCAGGAGCTTGGTACAGCATCATGCACCCACGCTTGTACTTCAAACCTGGAAAAGTCATGTTAGCTTTGGAAAGCTCAGAGCATTGTTTATGTAGCTTGATTTACTGGATTTAAAATTTTTTTTTTAAAAAAAACAACTTTC
The DNA here is from genome assembly GCA_013400335.1 of Eurystomus gularis. Taxonomy (NCBI): domain Eukaryota; kingdom Metazoa; phylum Chordata; class Aves; order Coraciiformes; family Coraciidae; genus Eurystomus; species Eurystomus gularis. The sequence continues at coordinate 17,172 of VZZY01011840.1, read as the reverse complement.
AAATGTCAAATTGCTTACTGTTGGCTGACATGTTAGAATGGAATAGGAAAAGATCTGTACTCTTAATGATGTAAATGAGCATCTTTTTAAAATTTCAGAAGCACCAAATTAGATGAGATCACACATTGTCACAGGTGGCAGTGGAAATTCAGAACCTTTGTGTGTAATGTTAAGTATTTATATGTATTTTCAGCCCAAATCTTCACATATATTTTAGCACTAAACCCCTAATAATTTGAACAGCAATCAAAATCTTGATTACTTGTGAAAGAATTGAAGATTTGATTTGCTTTTGGAAACAAATCTTAAAATACTACAGCTTAATATAACATATATTATGTATATATTGGTGTGTACTGTTCACATTGTAACCCGAATATGCAGGTATACTATAATACATACATGAAGATTTGAAAAGATTTGTGAAGCTCAGAGGAAATTATTCAGTTTTTACCAGCTCAGTTACATCAATTCCTTCATTTTATTGATGCTGTGCTTCTTATTCACTCCATCAGCTTTTTATCTCACGCACATACACAAAAAAAAAGTTATGAGCTAGCATAGCTGATATCAGAAGTTACTACTGTTTTTTAATTTGCCTATAAATTAAACTGTGAAATGGATTTTTAAAATTTTGATTAAAAACACTACAGAATGTTTCCAGAAGGAGAGAAATGTGCAAAGCTTTCTTCCGTAAAGAAGTTTTATAAGTAGGTCATAAACCCCTGAAATTAAGTCAGAAATGCTGACAGACCCCAAACTTTTAGAAGCTCTGTAAGCTCCAGTCTAATCATGTTCTCCCAGAGGGGGAAAATCTTCTTCTTGAGACTAAATTGTAGACTGTAAAATTGTTGTTTTGTCACGTAGAGCTCTGAGTATACAGTAAAGAAATGTACAGCAAAGAAAAATGTGTTGTTACTATAGCAACTAAAATTCAAAAATGCATCTGAAAATGACTATTTTTTCTAAATTTATCCTATCAAACATTTCCCAGTTTTGCCTAATTATATTATACAGCATATATTTCATTTATTAGCATGGGTCAGAAACTCTGAAACTACACAGATATTACTGGAGGTAAACAAATATAAACTAATCAGTGATATGTCCCTAGTGAACCTTTCATATACTAGGGCATGGAAAAAACCGCATAGAATTAAGCATCTAAAATTTTAATTTTAGAAGCTGTATGAGTTTGTGTGTGTATATGAACAAACTTTATATAATCCTCTTCTGAGAAAAGATCAGATGTTTGTTGGAATTTTTTTTTTTTTTCAAAATGGTATCATGATTTTTATGATCTTTAGATGAAATGTTTGTGTTTAGAAGAAGGCTTTGACAGAAAACTTTCCTGTTTTTTATGAAATTATTTATGTATTGGGTATGGAGTTTCACTTTTAAGTGTTTGCATTTCAAAAGGAAATAAAGGATATAAAATAGATTGTTAAACATTTTTGTGCATTGCATACTATGGAATACATATTGATAGTAAAAAACACGTTTTTAAACTTCTGTTTGCACTTGTTTTATGTTAAATAAAGTCTGAATAGCTAATCCTGTTGCAGTGGAGAAAAGCAACAAGGGAGTATCCACAAAAGGTCACTGAGGCCTGATTCTATTTCCATCTCTGCAGTAGAAGTGACAATTTCTCTCTAATATACTGATTACTGCTACAGTAGAACTGCAATATCATCTAAGTTTATTTTATGCTACACTGGAAAAGAGCATATTTGGAAAACAAAAAGAACAACAACAACAAACCTTTCAGACCTACTGTGGTATACTTGAAGGCATATTAACACGCTATAACTTGGAGCTTTTTAGTGTGACCTCTCTTTTTTGTTCAAACCTGAAAGAATTTCAAACTTGTTTGTATGTGTGTACGTATATTATTCCAATTTCCTTGTATTTTGCTACTTTTCAGTTCACTGACCTTTTTATACTATAATAAAAGTATTTCATACTATAATAAAAAGTATTATCCTGTGTTTGCCCACTTATTGTGCATACAGATTCTGTGAGCTTGATGCCCACCTCTTTGACGAGGTACCTATTAAAAAAATGAAGATTCTATGGTCTCAGATTGTGGTAACAACAAAAGATGGGCTAGCAGAGGCTAACAGAGGCACCTTGTAGTGATAGAGTGGAAATGCAATCAGTTTTGCAACAATATAGTTAACAGCTTCAAATTACTTCAGCCAAAGAATCAATATATTAAAATTCATCCCATATTGTCAATTCAAACAAGCACCTGTCTTGGTTTAAAAAAATGCTTATGAACCAGGTCTGTTGCTTGTAAATAAGCTCATTAGTCAGAATTATTTGATCTCTCTTTAGGCTCAGTTATCCCTAAAATCAAACCCACAAGAAGGACTTCCATTGGTCTGCAGGACCTAATAAGAAAAGGAGCAGAAACTCCCTTCCATGGTCATTGAGATATTTAACCCTTGACTTCCATACTGTTTTCCACTCTCCACCTGCATACATAATACATACCTAGAAGAAGCCTTTATGACTTAGATTATACTATTATTCCAAGTAAAAATGTCTACTGTATTTTCTTATCACCTTAAAGTAATTTTGTTTATGTTAAATATCTACTGAAATTTCTCCTTTAAAACAAAATAAACAGAATGAACACAACCAAGCACACACAGACACACAAACACCAAGCAAACAAACAAAAAACTAATCCGAAAAATCACAGTTTAGTTTTCTCCTGCAAAGCTACATGAAGTCCCAAGGTCAGGTAAGAGTAATGTGTGGCTCTGTTGCTTAAAGCAGAGTAAATGAACTGCAGTGCCAATCTTGCAACAACCATCTGCCAGTATTAGAGAACAATTTCCATTACTTACAGCCAATACAGATTCCTCATGCTGATTCTGGAATACTCAAAACAGCAAACAAGACTAACTACTGAAGAGTATGGGAAGATTTAACTCAATGCGCAGTTTGGCACCAGACAATTAAAAGTTGTGATTTCTCAGTCTGCCTATCATCTCCCTTAATCCTGTTTATTCGTTTCTTTAAGAATTTAATTCTCCTTGCACTCTCTTATATTCATGTTATGTACTTTATTTACTTACTTTTTTCCCTTTAGCCGTATTACTTACACCAAACAATTCCTAACTATAAAGATATGATTGGCATAATATTAGATAAGATAGATGCCTAGAACATCAAGGAATAATTGCAGTTATAGAGTAAATGAAACATATTTCTGTTGCTATTTTGTGATTTACAGTCATGAGTATGAGATACCCCCAATTATTAGCTGTGTGTTGCAATCCTTTTAAAGAGCTTTGGGCAAAGCTTCTGATAGATAGACAAATGTTGTAATACAGAAAATATACAAATACTAAGGAATACCCTAGCATTAATAAAGTAGGTATTTTTGCAAATATTTTAAATGTTAAATATTGTTAAATTGTTAAATATTTTAAACATGTAGTCATTTAAGATAAAACCCAGTTAAGTAAGCACATAAAATATTAGTTATAGTTTATTTCTTTACTGTTAAAAGATGTCATTTATATAGAGCATCTTATACACAAATCATTTATTCAACAAATGAAATATTATGAATTTATAGATATCAGAAATAATAATACAAGGTAACAGTTGTATTGTAAATGCTAGCAGAACACTTTCTGAAAGTTGGGTGTAGCAAGCTTGCCATCTACTGATCAACAGAAAAGATCTTTGTTTGTAACATATGTTGCAAACCATACCATAATATTTAATTTGAAATCCTCTTCATTTGATGAATCACTACTTGTGTATTTAAATAAATGTTTCCAGTGCCCCTACAGGTCGATATAAAGCCTCAAAGGTATTGTGCTAGTGGATCAAAGATGAGTTCCTGAAGTACTTCTTATACACATTGAGGAATATTTCACTGGGAGACATAATTTATTCAGTATTTATGGAACTCATTTGTTTTCTCTTATAACAGTATATTCCTAGTTCACAGATGTTCTGATGAAGTTAAAACATTATTTTATGAATAATATGGCAAAAGCAAATAAATTTTCTCACTTTTTCCAAATCTTTCAATTTTACAAAGAGATCTTCACTTGTACCCTCCCATCTGCCAGTTTTACCCTGGCACCTTGTCAGTGCATAGTAGAAAATTGCAGAAAATCCATATGTCTAGTTTAGTTGGTGCTGTACCCCTTCATGTTTCATTCAGATGAGTTTAGACACAAAAAATGAAATCACAGTTATGTCATGTGTTACAACAAAGAAAAGTCTTTGCTCTCTTTTAAGAGAGTCCCTCTTTCTAGGTTAGGACCCTGTATTATCATTACTATTACCATTACTGTTACTGTAACTATATAAATTTTCACTTTATCACCATGAATGAATTCCATTCAATGTAGAGTTATAACTATACAGATAATGAAACGTGAAAGTGGATGACCTTCGACTAAGAGCTAAATAATGTTGGATTTTTTAAAAAAAATATTTCTTTATAATGCTTTGGACTTTTGTGGACCTATATACAGTGTGCAGTATCTTCAGAATGAGTCAGAACACAAAACTTCTGAAACTGATATATCAGATCAAGATTGAGTGGAGAGAATATGCTGTTTCCAATCACACAAGAAAGCATATCTTTCCACCTACACCATCTAGACCCAATGGCAAGTTATTTTTCCACACAGCTGCCCTGTAGTTTGCATGGCTGGCCTTTGCCCATTTTTAATATCTTCCTCACTTCTTTGTTTGATAATAGTCTCTGGTAACTTGATTATTTAAAGTTTGATTCTTATTTCATTTGTACTGGTATAAATCAGGAATGGTTTTGCTTCAGTTAAGGGATTTAAAATTACCTCTGTTAACTCCAAACTGAACGAATGCGTTTTGCTGCAGAACCTTCCCCAAACAGGACTGGGATTTTTAGATTGCATGGGACTATAACCTAAAGGCTGAAAGTCCCAGAGCTGGTATGATATGTAGACACTAAGATATTTCAAGAGATTTGTCTGCAGAGATCAATAAACTTCGTGAAATAAATTTCCTAGCTGGCATTCAAACTCTCTACCACAACTACTATACATGAATTTGTACATCAAGCAGGTTAAAAATCTGTCCTTGGGAAGGGGTAGAAGCAAATCTGCAAGATTTGGGATATTTGGTTTGTTCTTTAAGGTTACACTTTTGTATATTTCTGAAGGTAACCTGAAAGTACTCTTCATTTCTGGGACCAGATATTTCAATCTCTGTTTTGGGAAAGCTTTGAGTTTGTTGGGGCAAATGACTCATATCCATCCTGCATATCAGCAAGGAATACATCACAGCAGGAAAGTCATGCTAGAATGCTTTGCACTTCAGCTCTTTACAAACACCTTATCTCATCTACCCAATCGCCACTTCAGCAAATGCTGGAAAAGAGACACACACGACATAGCTCTTCATCCTCTGTTTTGCTTGCCCCAGTTGGCTTCATGGTCTTGATGCCACCCCTGGTAAAGCCTGGATCTTAGTAAGCTGTCTCCAATGTATCCATAAGGATCTGTGAGATGAGCAGATTGAAAGTGAAGTTAATAGCATGTGATGGAACACTAGCACCATTATGTACACTATCCCCTATTCCATGTCTCACTTTCCATTTTAAAGGAATTCTTTAGTTCATTAAAAAATAGAGCTTGGAATGAATTAAAGTACATTAAATATGGACAATTGTAGTTCATGACTTCTATGTAAAATAAAAATAAACTGTAGTAGACAGTCCTTCAAAAAATCCAAGATTACAGCAATTTCTCTGTGCCATCAGAGTTAAAAGGAAACTGATAAAAGAAGCAAAGTTTTATTGTTTTTTCTCTGCCTCTAAGCAAACTCAAGACAAGGATTTACACATTAGATAGAACAGGGGTCCTCAAACTTTTTAAACAGGGGTCCGGTTCACTGTCCCTCGGACACTGTCAGGGGCTGGACCTTAGTTTGGAAAAAAATGAACGAATTCCTATGCACACTGCACATATTTTATTTGTAGTAGTGCACAAAAAAAACAGGAAAAAGAATGCTGTATCCAGCCCACGGGCCATAGTTTGAGGACCCCTGAGATAGAACATATCTCAAGTGAATGACATGATCAGCCTGAAAATATTGCACTATAAAAACAATAAGATTGTACATATTGGGAGAAATATAAATAAGCAAAGCTTCCTAAATGTTTTAAGATAAAGAAAGGTTGGGCTCTTTCAACGTCAAAGTAAGTTTAAAACAAACAGGTTTTGATATTCATATATACTTAAGCACAGGTACCAGAATCAGAGAAAATTAGAAAATATTACAGATATATATATTTGATCTTTGAAAAGAAGCTTATTAAAAAAGGTCAACTTCATTTTTTGTAAGAAAATATTAAAACTTTAAAGTAGGACAGCTAAGATGGAGAACAGAACAACGGTAATGAAGTAGTAGATTTTAGTTATTTCTGCAAAGTTTAAATAGAAGATTAGGTAAATACGGGATTTGGTACTTTAGCAAAATTGTTCTAAAGTAAACTTTTAAATTGATTAGCATTATAATTCCAAAAAATGCCATTTCAGAAATACTTATCTGAGTATATTTAATAACACTACTTACGTAGATATAGCTTCTTTAAGCTTTCCTCATGGTACAGCAATATATGATACAAACAAACTTTTTTTTTTTCAAAGTTCAGGTCCAACTTCAGTATGAAAAAAGCAGGCACAGCTTACTTTTTGTCTCAATTGAATTTGATGCAGCATCTCCTGAATGTTACAAATGTTACAAAGCTTATCCAAGATCAAGTTAGTTTGAATTCAGGGGTTGGGGGGGATGGAGATGTGGGGTGGGGGATGTGTCCCTTACGCAGTGACAATTCATTTTGCTGGATTTTTTAAGTGGCATTGAACTGTAAAACTTAATGTAAGATGCATTAAAACAGTAAAGTATATCTTCAAATAGACTCATTATCTTTGATTATGGCCTCTCTTTTTTTTTGTTTTCTGCTATAAATTTGTTTCCTAAAATTTTCACAACTGACCTATTAAGAACAATTGTAACTCAGCTGGAGTGGTTAGACTGAAAAAGTTTATATTCTTACTGTTTTAAACAAGATTTTTGAAGCAACTAGCATTCTACATATATTTATTTTTCCAAATACAATTTAAGTCTCAAATTGTTGCTAGCATTATTCCTGTGACATACTTATTTCCTGATGTTCAGTGAGAAAGCTGAGTATGTGATTCTCTTCTTGTCTGTACAATCTTACTCCTAATGCCAAGTCTAGAAATTTACATCAGAACTACTCTGTGTTCTCAAATGTAGCCTGTGTCCATTTATTCAATACAGTGAACTAAATCTAGCACTGTTTTCCTGGCTTTAACTGTTTGTAATTCATAGAGGAATTAGATTGAGGAAAGACAAGAGTAAACAAGCAATAAGTCAAAATAATTTTCTTTTTAAAAAGGATAGCAGAAAGTAAGCATTTAATGAATCATTGCAAGAGGTAGTTAAAACTGATGGGTCTTATGAAAGACGTAATTTTTTAGGACTAGCTTAAGACCAGTCTCTAAATAAAACAAGGGTGAGTAACAGATGTTAACCTATTTCCAAGGTGTTCTTCTGCTTATATTGATACAGTGATTGAAAATTACCATTCCTAGAGCATGAAGTATAGAGCGTGAAGGTTTTACAGCTTCTGTAAGTTATGTCTGCTACTTTTAATCCAAAACATATACTATATTAATTTTCCTTTTATTTTCAGTTTTTACCAAAGCCTTCTGTCATAAAAGTACTTATTAGTTACTAAATTCTTTACAGCTGTAGGTGCCTTAATTAATTCATTATGATATGTAATTTACTTGCACATACCTAAATAAACAGAGACTAAAAAGTGTTTAGTAGGCATCAGACATTCAATAAATGTGAAACCAAAAGCTGAGCAAAGATAAAATTGAACACAAAACTTTGTCTTACTGCAAAATTGAGAACAAACGGTTTTCTAATTACTGGCAGCTCTAAAATTCTGGAACAATTTTGTTGTTTACAAAACAAGTTTGTTGCTACTGCATTGTTTACCATGTAAAGGAAAAATACTGAGGTAAGTCTGTACACTACATGTCCAGTTCTCCATTTAGTTCAAATGTGCTTTTCTGTCAAATCAGAAATGTGTTATTTAATTTGTATGATTTTTTTTCAAATGTACATTTGATTTTACCTTTTAGTGTTCTAGTATAATATGGGAGCACAGCAATTCCTGACATTATGTCTGCATGAAGCATTGGGATTTGAAATTGATAGTCCTTAACTGAGGCCACTGCAATCAGGCTCTGGCTCTTCACACATCACTTAACAGAGTACTTCATTCTCTGTTGCTGAACTGTGAGGAGCATCGGTAAACACACAGGTTATATCAGCAATTTCTCGTTAAACACTGATACACTTTCATCCTTAATATAAAGTTGTGTACTAACAGCTAGAATTTCTTCATTACCCAATACTGTGCAAACCACATTCTTAGTTTTTGCTTTATGGATTTTTTTTTTCAAATTTACAAAAAGTTGGATTTTTGTGCCTTTTGGATATGAGTTATAAATATTTAACGATGAGCAATACAGTATAAAATTCCACTAACTGAAGCTGAGAAGCTTTATAGCTTCTATTAGGTAACTGTGCTAACCAGTTTATTTTATATATGGCTTTGTTTGTATGCTTGTGTGCCCAATAAAATTTGCATGCTATTTTTGGTGTAAGAGGTACCGGGTGAAAACTAACCTGGAGAGTGCGTGTCTCCGGAGAGACATTTTACTTTTTCCTTATGAATGGAAGCAGAGGTAAAACAGGGTGAATGACAGAGGGAAGCCATACTCCTAAAAACTGAAATTTGTTGTTGAGCCTTAATTTGTAGTGAATAGGGAAAGATCAAAGGACTGGCATGACATAAAATCATTTATACTGCAAATGAGTTCAGCAATTAATTCCTGAAGGCATTAAATACTGCCCTTGTTGCATCTTCTACAATTCTATGGCAGAAGTCTATTTGTCCTGCAGCTGAGCACCTGTTTCAGAGTATATGTGTGTGGTGTGTGCTCTTGTATAATGAACAAAGAAATGAGAGGTTGAGGCTTCAGGAGATGTAGAATTTTGCCCTTCTTCCCTTACACCTTGGAAAAATTTCCAGTTGTCCTCTCCTAATGAGAATAATCCCTGCTGTTTTCCTTTCCACACTCTTGTAAGTGATCTGAAATTCCCATTCCAAGGAAATACTCTCTACATGGCTCTGTGTGTATGCACACGAGTATGCTTAGAAGGATATGTGCATGCATCATTTATTAAGGTCAAATTTTGAGGCTGGATATATCTGTCAGCAACACTAGGTTAAGTTTGTAGTAGGTGAAGACAAAATTAAATTGCAAGTATTTGGGGTTTTCAGCTTTCCCACAGAAGGTTTTCAGTCCCTTTCAGTTTCTCCGCAAATCTTCCAAAAACCATTTAATTTATATAACCAATATGCAGAAATCCAAGTGTGACCATATTTTTAGTCATCTCATTTCTGACCTAGTTTTTCAGTACAATCTTCTTGTCTCAGTAATTATTTCTAGTTAGACATGATGCAGCTGTAGCATCTCATGGAAAAAGACCCATTAGAGGGAAATACTTGTTTAGTCAGAAGAGAAAAAAGGGGACTGAAGTTCAACTTTACTGAGATGCTCCATGATTTCTTGTATCAACTTCAGCACCGTATTAGCTGAATTATTTTTAGCTTGATAAGGAAAACAATTTATAAGGACAAGTTTTTTTTCAGTGCTGCCTCTAGTATCTGCTCCAATTTTGTTTAGAAGTTAAAGAGAATGAAAATTGATAAATACAGTAAATTTCTATGGGTTCATGGAAAACTCTGAGTTAAAAAAATGCTAAGAAATACAGTAATTGATTTACCGAATTCTAATTCCAATCTTTAAAACATGAAATATCAGAGAGGAAACCACTAGTCATTATCTTCATTGTTATGATAGAGAATGCAAATTTGATCTGAAATATTTTATTAAATTTAAATATTATTTGATTTCTACTCTGTCTTATGCTCTCCTTCCCCAGCTGGAACCCTTTCTGGGTTGTACACAGAGACTGAATGTGGTCATACAAATAGAGTGAGATTGGCCTGTGTAGTGGTGAACAGGCTAATATGCACTGGAAAGTAGCATTGCCAACACTAATGAGAGTACAAACTTAACTTCTTCCATAAATATTTATTTACATAGACATTATCTGCAAATTTAACTTGCAAAAGAGAAACATTTCACTGCACATCAGCCTTTAAGAGGGCTTGTTAAAAGGTAATGGTGAGAAAGAATGGAATAATAGTCCAGCTCCTGAGTCTTGGAGGAGCAAAGTTCTGGTACCCAAACACAGGAGGCTCCACTTCTTAGCAATAAGGTATATCAGAACACTATGCAGAGACATCTGAGTTAATGTAGAATGAAACTAGCTTGGAAATAATTGTATGAGCAAGAGAATTTTATATTACTTCAATTTTCTATTACTTCAGGTAATAGAACAGGTTGCCCAGAGAGGTGGTGGGAAGCCCCATCCCTGGAGACATTCAAGGTTAGGTCAACCCACCTCCCTCCCTCCACAGGTGAATTTTTCATATAAAATGGATAGTTTATTACTACACAGAAACATACTTTTGGTCCTTTTTCATCTTTTTTTCCTTCCTCCTGGCCAGAAGATTCGTGTGTCTGTGTATACAGAGACCTTCAATAAAAAGAGTAGAAATAATTCTCCTCCCAAAATAAATGGTAACCCTGTGGCTTGGAATCACAAGTGGATCCAAACTTCCTCTGTGAATTAGGGGGTTGAATTTCCCTTCCTAGACAGATTCTGTATGCACTAAAAAGTCTGCATTCAAGCAACTCCAGTGTTACGGCAATTAGTTTATGCTAAACTTAGAGTTTAGTGTAACTTAAGTTTGGTTATGTTCCATTTGGGCTTTCATTTTACTTTGAATTGTACCCACAGTGACTCCCAACATCTTTAAAGGCTGTACCCCATGTTTCATGAAGTCTGGCTGCATAGCTCCTGCCCTTTCATCGGAGATCCTTCTGCCTCCTTCTTACTCCCTATGAGCTTTGCTACAGACACTGATATGGAGCCATCAAGTGGTGTTAAGCTTATCTGCCTCTGTCTCGGATGTTCACGTATTAGCCCCTGCTCTCCAAAGCTGTTAATCCAGGAACTCTGCACTGACACTTGAATTAGCCATATGGAGAATTAACATAAGCCTGGCAGAAATAGTTTGTTGGAATCTTGTTTATCTTCTCATGCCCAATGTGCTTTTACCTCATGGGGTAGACACTTTGTACTAATTGGAATAAAAAGTTATTTGCATATTAAAATGTACATAGAAAGAAAACTCCACAGCATCTTTTTTCCCTTTTTTTTTTGTCTCTTGAAGAAATTCAGCTGTTAAGTAACCCTTATAATAACTTTTAATAGATGACTGAAACTTTTAACACAATTCTCATGCTGTTTACAGGGAAGTGCAAGCAATATTTTAAAGTGATTTGCCCAAGATTATAAAAACAAAGCAAAAAGAAATAATAAAAAAATGAAGTATGGAAAATAAAAATTTCTAAGAGTTGAAATATTGAAACTAGAGTGAAATATTCATTTTATTTCTTTAGTTTTGGTGTGTTTTCAATTTTTTTCCTAAAACGGGGAAAGTAAAATACACATAGTATATTTTAGAGACGCTGAAACTACAAAACCAAATGTCTCAAGTATGTTATTCACAAAGGCAGAAAGCAGTAAACCAGTGAATTCTAAGCATCAATAACCTAAAACTTGACATGCAATCAATATATAAAAAATAATTAAATTGTTTCCAGAACTGCCCCTAGATAAAAATCTAATCTCTTCTCTTCTCTTCTCTTCTCTTCTCTTCTCTTCTCTTCTCTTCTCTTCTCTTCTCTTCTCTTCTCTTCTCTTCTCTTCTCTTCTCTTCTCTTCTCTTCTCTTCTCTTCTCTTTTCTCTTGTTCCCTTCCCTTCCCTTCCTTTCCCTTCCCTTCCCTTCTCTTCAGCTTCAAAAATTGTGCTGTCTTTCATCTTGTTGTATTGGGTCTGGCTGAGGTGAGTTAGTTTTCCCCAGAAGCAGCCCTCATAGCATTGTGCTTCGTAGTGGTAGCTGGAAAGGTTCACAACATACCAGTGTTTTGGTTACTGTTGAGCAGTGCTCCCGTAGCACTAAGCCTTTTTCTTCAACATTGTCCCCTCACCAGTAGGCTGGGGGTGGGCAACATCTTGGTAGAGGGTAGAGCCAGAACAGCTGACCTAAAGCGATTAAAGGGATATTCCATACCATATGATGCCTACTGTTGGAAGCACAAAACAATGGAAAATTGCAAAGCTCAATATTGCTAATAAATATCTCTTGATTATAACAGACCTGGAGACTGGATGAAGATCCTGTTGTCTGTCTTGTCATGGCACCAAGGAACAATGCAGAGTGGGTTGAAGGCCACAAGGTCCCATTCTTCCACTTGTCCCATTCTCCTGCTTATTGCAGCAATTATCTTCTTCTCACGGAACTTTCTGAGGAAGTTATGAATGTTTTGTGCAACTGCTAAAGACTGACAGCAATGAACAATGGCTTGACCACAGTCCCAGCCCTGCACTTTGCACAATAGCAGATAACAAGGTATAAATATTATACCTATTTTTGACCTAACCTGAGGACGAGAATTCAACACCCAATCATAAGGAGAGATCAGCAGGTTTGTCCTCCGTGTCCTCCCAGAAGGGATGCCTTTTGGTAAGATTTGCAACCTCAGCTACACCAAGTGCTTTCCTGGGAAATCAAGCTTGTGATTGCAATCATGTTTTTGAGCTCTATAGCTAGTCTGAAGCATAGTGCATTTATCACTGGCAATCTTAAAGAATCTGTATACGTTGTGTATGAATAAATCCTACTATTCATGCAACAGACTGCTTCTTTTGAATGTACAGTAGACAGGCTGTTCGTGCATCTGGTGTCGGACCCATAGTCACGGCAATAACTGCTCTACCTATTAAGAGATAAGTCCAGGCATCCCTAGCCCCCCTAATCTCTGAGGACCAGCTAGAATACAAGGGGATTTCTCTCTTCCTATATTTATCCATCACTACACACAAGACCTACTCAGCAATAAAAGCTAAGAGAAAGGAGGAGGAAAGGGGGATAATTTTTATTGTGACATTTGTCTTCCAGAGCAACTGCTATGCATACTGAAGCCCTGCTTCCTGGTAAGTGGCTGGACATTGCCTGCTGATGGGAAGTAGAGAATAAATGTTTCGTTTTCCTCTGCTTCTGTGTGTGGCCTTTGCTTTTGCTTTATTGAACTGCCTTTATCTTGACACATGAGGTTTTATTCCATGTTATTTTCTCTCCTCATCATCCTGTTGAGGAAGGATGTGATAGAACAGCTTGATAGGCAGCTGGTGTCCAGTCAAGGTCAATGCACCACAGTTCTTTTGGTGCATAACATGAGGCTCAAGGAATTCAAGATAAGAATAGTAATTAGGAGAGGTAATAGGCAACATGTGGGCTGGACAGAGTTAGGGAGAAGAATTATTGTGGGGAATTTCGGTTGTTGCTGTTGTGTTTACTTGTCCCCTTTCATTTGGTATTGTGATGACGTAATTTTGATTTTGGTGTGGAGAATTCTTTTTTGTTGATGTGAGTGAATTTTGAGAAGATTGTGTGATGAATGTGGATTTTGATTATCATTCTTAAGTATTTACAGAGGCGAGGGTGGAAGGTATTGGGTTTTCATAGCAAGGTTTTGGTAAAAGGTGAGGCTTCAACTGTGGCTTCTGTAACAAGTTTCTAGAAGCTTACCCCATGTCTGAAAGAGCCAATGCCAACTGGCTCCAAGATGGACCCACCACTGGCCAAGTCCGAGCCCATCAGCAATGGTGGTAGCGCCTCTGTGATAACATATTTAAGAGGCGAAAAAGTTGCTGTGCAACAGAAATTGCAGCTGAAGAAAGGATTGAGAATATGTGAGAGAAACAACTCTGCAGACACCAAGGTCAGTGAAGAATGAGGGGGACGAGGTGTGCCAGGCACTGCAGCAGAGATTCTCTTGCAGCCCTTGGTGAAGACCATGGTGAGGCAGGCTGTCCCACTGCAGCCCATGGACGTTAGCAGTGGAGCAGATATCCACCTGTAGCCCATGGAGGAGCCTCCACCAGAGCAAGTGGATGTTCCTGAAGTATGCTGTGATGCTGTAGAGAAGCCTGAACTGGAGCAGGCTCCTGGCAGAACCTGTGGCCCTGTGGAGAGAGAAGCTCACACATGAGCAGGTTCATTGGCAGGATTTGTGACCCCATGGGGGACCCATGCTGGAGCAGTCTGCTCCTGAAGGGCTACACCTTGCGGAAGGGACCCATGCTGGAGCAGTTTGTGAAGTACTGTAACCTGTGGGAAGGACTCACACTGGAGAAATCTGTGGAGGACTGTCTGCCATGGGAGGGACCCATGCTGTAGAAGGGGAAGAATGTAAAGAGTCTTTTCTCTGAGGAGGAAGTAGTGTCAGAAACAAGGTGTGATGAACTGACCATAACCTCCATTCCCCAACCTTCTGTGCCACTGGAAGATGGTAGAGAAAATTAGTGGTGAAGTTGAGACCAGGAAGAAGGGAGGGGTGAGGAGAAGGTGTTTAAGATGTGGTTGTATTTCTCATTATCCTGCTCTGATTTGATTGATAATAAATTAAACTAATTTCCCCAAGTCAAGTCTGTTTTGCCTCTTATGGTAACTGGTGAGTGATCTCCATGTCCTCATCTCAACCCATGAAGCTGTTATCGTATTTTCTACCCCCTGTCAAGTCGAAGAGGGGAGTGATAGAACAGCTTGGGTGGGCACTTGGCATCCAGCCAAGATCAACCCACCACACTTGTTCTAGTAAAACCATGTTAAGGATAAAGATGTTAGATGCAACATAGTAGAGTTTAAGATTTTCTTAAATTGGGTGAAAGATTTATGAGTTTTGTTTTCTTCTTTTCTTTCTAAGTGTAAACTGATATGTGTGTGTGAGTGTTTAAAATTAACCTGTCAGTTGAAAATCTTCAATTCTTTATTGCTGGTCCTGTTACCTGGAAATCAAAGTGAACTTGAGTGATACAGATTTATAATTTATACAGAAATTCTTATTTTTTTGGAAGCACTATATGGACTATAAATGTTTTTCTCTCATTTAGTTTTGAGTATTAATATTTTATAAAACTTAACTGTCATTTTTTATGAAAGACATGTTGACCTCTGGATGACATTAGTTATTTTCAGTGCAAGCTGCACTGAAATGCAATGGGAATGAGAATGTAGTGTTGAGCAATACAGTTATGAAAGATTTTTATTGTCCTGTGTTGTGCTGAAATCTGCAGTACCTAAGATTCTGTTGAGAGCATTTTCCATCAGATAATTGAAGAAAACCTGTGAAATTTTTAAAAACCATTGTAGCTGCCTTACTGAAAAACTGGTTTTTGAGAGTGGCCAACATAAATGTCATTTGGGATAATCTGAAATTCCAGTAATATCTGGAAGGAATGTTTTAATTAACATTAGTTAAAATTTCTTGTCAATCATTTGAATGATGCCTTATAACACGTCTATAGAAAATACGTGTTCCTTTAACTGATTTTTTTTTGTAGTAAGTGATAACTGTCGGTATCATCACATTGCTGAGGTATACTTTTAGTCAGTTTATAGTCAATACTGTTAAACTGAAAATTGACTCTACATTATTGTGAGACCATATCCACACAGAGGTGGAAGATAAATATGTATGACACAGTCTTCTATTGAGAAGACATACCATGATCATGAGACAAGATATAGAAAACACGGAACTTTTTTCGTTACTAATTTGAGTTGAGGTCTTTAAAAAACCCATAGGAATTTTATGGTTTGGTTTGGTTTGGTTTGGTTTGGTTCTTCTTTTAAGTTCTTTTTACTCACCTTTTGTTTTCAGACATCTGAAGTTCAGTCTTCTCAGCTTTTCTCCTTGATTATGTATATGTATACCAAGGAGGAAGTCAGTCTGGAAGAATATGTAGAGATATTTATTATATGGTTAAGGATCAAGTTGCTTTTGTTGTGGAAATTGCTATGTGAATGAAATGTAATGTCAATATATATGAGCGATGGTAATATTGGTATAATCGTTTGACCACAGTCAGAACTAAGACACATGAAAAATATAGGATGATGCAATTAGTGGAGGTCTGTGTACCATATTGAGCATCTGTTTCCATTCCATCCTCTCCACACAATTTGCAACTCTGCTATATTATAGACATTTTTGGGATGTTCTGTATTCAATATACATAAGTTCGATTAAAAAGGGAAGCTCTTGCTCCTAAGTAAATAATCATGACAAAATAATGAAATCCAATATTCTCTATTTATGTCAAATGTGACACCCATCCACAAGAAGGGCAGAAAGGAAGATCCAGGGAATTACAGAACTGTCAG
Organism: Eurystomus gularis; assembly: GCA_013400335.1. Lineage (NCBI taxonomy): Eukaryota > Metazoa > Chordata > Aves > Coraciiformes > Coraciidae > Eurystomus > Eurystomus gularis. The sequence goes on along the minus strand of VZZY01011840.1, from coordinate 679 downwards.
ACTGACCTTGGTGCCACGGGACGTTATGGAGCAGATCATCTTGAGTGACATCATGCAGCACACAGAAGACAACCAGGTGATCAGGCCCAGTCAGCATGGGTTCATGAAAGGCAGGTCCTGCTTGATGAACCAGATCTCCTTCTATGACAAGATGACTATGCTGTGGATGTTGTCTACTTAGACTTCAGTAAAGCCTTCAACACTGCTTCCTACAGCATTCTCATGAAAAAACTGGCTGCTCATGGCTTGGACGGGCATATGCTCCACTGGGTAAAACACTAGCTGGATGGCCAGGCCCAAAGAGCAGTGACAAATGGAATTAAATCCAGTTTGCAGCCAGTCACAAGTGGTGTTCTCCAGAAATCAGAATTGGGGCCATTTCTATTTAGTATCTTTATCAATGATCTTGATGAGGAGATAGA
>VZZY01011838.1:0-19822 GCA_013400335.1 Eurystomus gularis | reverse complement strand
CGGAGCCGCCCGGGGCCGGCTCCGCTTTCGCCGCCTTTTGTTCCCGCGTCCGCACGCCCCGAGTACCCCCTGGCGGCGGCGGCGGGGCGGGCACCGCCCTCACCTCCCGCCACGGGACGAGGCACAGAGCCCCGGGGCCGGGGGGGCGGCCTCATTCTGTGCTCGCAGCTCGGTCATCCGCTACCAAGAAGAACAGCCGAAGCTGCTCAGCCAGATGGTTCAGCCAAAGCTACCTTCACCTGGTAGTTCCATCCCGACCTGATGGACTTTGAGGCTCCCAGCGTTTTTGCCTAAAGTGTACCACAAATGCACCAGAAAAAAAACAAGATGCAGCACGTCCTGAAAAATTGATAGCATTTAGAGATTACCTGGAAAATTCTGAGTTGTGAAAGACACACAAGAGGCACTTTTAAGGTCACTTGGCCCATTAAGAGGAAGGTTCTCCCTGAAGTACACTACACACATACTGCAACCTCCTGACCCGCCAATAAAGCTGGTGTGTGCACATCATAACTTGTTTCAAACACCTAGTTCCTCATTTTGCACACCTAGAGATAGTTTAAAAGCACATTTATGCATAACATACACTTGGGAACACAGATAATCTGTTCTTCACCTACATTAAACTCTGGGACCATGCCTATGGAGTCAGGCTCCATGCCTGCTCAAAGGGAGAAGTTTTCCATTACACAGTTCAACAAGGACCATGGTCAGCATGGCCATGACACCCTCACAACCCCTCCAAAGAGCTGGCAAGGCTGAGGAGTCAAGTTCTCAGACTGTGATCAAAACATTCTCAGCTTTTTTTTTCTACAAACAAAAATTTAGGATTTTAAGTAAAGGGCTCATAGGAAAAAAACCACTGCGAGGTGTTCACCATGAGATAGGACATGGCATTCCAAGGTGTAGTAACACAATTGAAATACACCTGTTCATTTCTGGCAATATTTTCTTCATGTTTTGATCGCTGAACTTTACAATTACCCAAGGGATTCCTGCCCGCCTTGATAGCTGATTTTGCCCAATCCAGTGAAATGTCCCCCTTTTCCAGCCATCAAGGCAGCCACTTGTCTACTTGCCCACCCTCACAAGCAAAGACTTGACACTCAGCAGCATTTCCCTGGGAAGAGAAATTTGCCAAAGAGAACATGCAAGACCTCAATTAACCTTCACCTCTCCTGGCCTTTGCCTGAAAAAGCAATAAAGTTATTTTCTCACCATATAGTGGATTATTTACACAAGAAATCTCATTTTTATAGCAAAACCCTTTTGACCAAGCCTTAAGATTGAGCCACTTACATGACTAGACTGAAAGCTCAGTTGAGTGGTCCTTATATAGCAGTATCCAATGCAAGAAGGCTTTAGTGACAAGTGACACAAGGTTTGAAAATGCACAGAGGGACTCAGCTGTCACCCCTTTAAGTAGCTGCCTTATGCTGCTTCAGAAGAGATTAGAAAACACTATTCTCCCACTTCTCCTAAATCTACAGAAACCAAAAATTTGGGAAGGTGTGTGCAAATCTAAAATGAACCTCTCCTTTCTGAGAGTAGAAGAAAATCACTCTACTGACTGAGTAAGGGGCAAAGCCACAGCCACCTCTTCTCCAGCCCTACAGCACCCACAGCAGCAGTGAGAGCTGCAGGAGCCCGAATCGCGTCCCTCTCCTTTATCCGCTTGAGAGGGCAAGAGCACAGGCAGCTCCAGGCATGTCCGTCACACTCATCACTGTCTATTCTGAAGCAAACACCCTCAATCCAGCTCTTGAACAAGAAAGAGCTGGTTCAGGCCAGACAAGCCAGAAATTACACTGCTTAAGAAGACAAAGTACTCTGAGAGCTCTGAAGTCTCCTCCACAGACCAAAGGCATACATCCTTAGCTCCTTTGAGCAGGAAAAATACTTTTGTTGGAACCTAGCTTTCCTTGGCATCCAGGCTACATCATTCCAAAGGAAGACTTTTTTTCCGGTTCTAGTTTACAGGCAACCGTGTTCCCAGATACACAGAAGGCCATATGGAAAGGCAAACACCCCTCACCTCAGTGGAAGCACAGAAGCTATTGGATACTAAGGAAATATAATTACAGGTAATGCAAACATAGCTGGTGATATTTTTTAAGTTACTAATGTTTAGCTGTAACAAACTTACAATTCTAAGAAATGTTGAAAAACCACCCTAAGACACTTTGAACAGTGTCATCCACGGCAGTCAGCATATTCTGTACTTCACTGCTAATGAAAACGCACAAGTGAACCAGACAAAATGGTAGAAAAAAAATAGATAACCCAGCAGTCAAGCCTACGCTTGAAATACATTTCATTATTATAGAAAACCAAGAGGCACACTTGCCTACATTCCAGTTAAAACAGCTTTTAAGAGGAAATGGTCACATATTCTCCAGACACGCCACAGTGAAGCAGAACCTTGACTCTGCTGTTTTTCCTTCACACATCCATTGCAGCTTCTGGCTCCTGGCAATTGCTAGAAGCTAGCAAATGAGTCACTGCTCATCTCTTAGTAAGTGTTGGCAGAGGTCAGCACAGCAGGTGTCACAAAACTGCACAAAAAAAACAGATTATGGAATAATTCACATCTATAAAGTGTTCCTCATTGGTATTTATACTAATTTAAACAAGTTGCTTTCATGAAGCTAAACCTAGGCAGTTTTTATCCATAATATTTCCTGAAATATTAGTAACTACCAACATCTCCATATATGTAAAACTCCTTACAACCAAGATTATTATCAGAGGTGTGCTGTCTACTCAGCAGGGATTTAAATCTTGCCTGCTGCTTCTGCAATAATATAGCCATTTCTCTTAAAAAGTAAGTAGCTCACTCCATTTTGAACATTTTTACATCAATTTGGAAACTATTTCATACATAAATTTTTATTTCATCTATTTGTTCTCAAGTGACAAAACATATTTTCCCTTTTTCCTCTTCGTATGGAAAGACCTTTACTAAACATATGTTCAGAGTATATTTGCACTCACAGTGCTGGCATCTAGACACTTCTGTAACTGCCTTTTCTCTTGAACCCACCATCGATACCCTCACTGGCTCCACCACTACCTCCACTTTGCAGTAGTAACTTCAATAACACTAGCAATCTAGGAGAGAGCTGAGTTCTGGGAGCCATGGAAAGGCAGAGTGGACAACCACAAAGGTAAGTGAAAGAAAATCAGTTCTCTGGATAATTTTGAACTTCCAACACCACCTTCACAAAATATGCAAGTACAAGCGTTTTAGAGTTAATTTCAAGATATGTTGTGCACTGTGGTATGCATAACATCACCATATTTCTTGTTGGGGACTTTCTGGGCAGTTACGCATGTGCACACGCTGTGTAGCAAGTGTGACGTGTCTGAGAAACATAGGACTCATTGAACTCGTGTTGTCCATGTGGCCCGCACATGTGAAGTAAAGCTGACGACTCCCAAACGCTCGTACTTGTGCCATGCACAACAGTCAGTTATCTAGAGGCCTGATGGGAACTGTAGCAGGGCCTAGTCAGCTGGCTGAAATCCTGAAAGATTACAGGCAAAAAGTAAGACCCATTTTAGGAACCCAAACATACGGTACTCTGGTTAACGCAAAAGACTATCACAGAACCTCATACTGCAGAACTACCTGCACAACACAAAGTCTCCACCATTACTAGCAGTAGGTAGAAGGGTGAAGAGGAAATGAGTAAGTTCTATTGCTGCAAAGGAATAAAGCCTTGAATCTTGCCATTTAAGTCACAAGTCTCCCCGAACATCAAAGAGGAGCTCTCAAGCTCATGCATCACATAACTCTGTCCCATAATCAAGCCAATGTGTGCATTTTAAACATGCTAAGCTCAAATTCCGCCTAATTTTCAAGTCACTGATGCAATCATAAGGGAAGCAATGACATATACCAAGTTAAATATAAAGTACCTCTGTCCATTACCTAAAAAGGATATAAAGCTACCACTTGAGAACCCTGTCAATGCTAAGGAATTTGAACTCGATTTTTATTAGAAGCTAGAAATAGAACATAGCTTTAATACGACAGATGTCGATATCGCCACGCTGTTTCAGAGCACAGAACATCTCAGCGCTCCGTTCAGCTGCCGGTGACCACTGCACGAACAAGGCACCTACAGGCAAGGCAGGAGGGGACCGGAGCCTCCGCGGTGTCGCGATGCCCTCGTGTGGCTGCGAGCTCCCCGGGGCCCGCGGATCCTCCTCGGCTGCCGTGCCAAGGCCTGTCGCACGGGTCTCCTGCTGAGGGCTTCGATGCCTACCACACAGATCACTTGAGGAGCTCTCGCACCACAGGGAAGAAAAATAGGTTGAATTGATGCTGAACCAGACTGCGTTTTTCACTCTGATCCATCAAATGTTTAATGTTACAGATTTAATAAAGATACTGGTATTTTCTACTCCTGTTTCAAGAGGAAAATTATTTATCAATTAAATACTCAATAGTGGCTTTTATAAAGATATATTCAGGTTAATTATTTTTGTTAACTAAGAAAACAATGCTTTGATTTCTTTAACAGTGTGTTAGGCTGAGCAAACGATGTTTTTATCTGCGCCTGTTATTAAATATTATGCTTACTGAAATAAGCATTAGCTGCTCTTAAAATAGCCAAGCTATAAAAATAAAACCACCATCAGCTCTAGGACACTGCTAAAGGCTACCACTTGGAATGAAACCTCAGATGGATTAGAAAGTCTAGCAACAGAAGCTGTATTCCTCTCAGCCAGAATAAAAACATGCATATTAGCAATCTGTTCATCTTTACTCACAAATCTATTCCCATTTTGAGATGTGGTAATAACGAAGGTGACTCCATGCAAGAGAATTCATGTCACTGTCACCTGGCATACCATGATTTACCACACAGAAGGAAAAAAGAGCAGCAAAGAATTGAAATAGGATTCCGTCCACTTAGAACGTGACTCCCGTTCAGAGTAACTATGTAGAAGATTGTGAATGAAACTTAACAAGCCATCTATTTTTTCTCTTGCTTAGATTCAGAGACAGAACTGCAATTGCCCTTGAAATTTGGAATTCGCTTATTCTGTCAGTTTAATTCTAATAATGGGTGGTATGGAGTTTACCTGCTCCTTATTCCAGTTCCTAATATGCTATTGCTCAGGTAGTCAAATCAAACTGGGAAGTAGCCAAAAGCTAATTGACTACCATCAAGAAGGGATCATGCACCTTTCACCACCACTGAAAACATTTTAAATGTGTTAAAGAATTTTAAATCATAGCTTAGGAAGAAAACAAAAAAAGTAGTTCCACTAAAAGCATCATAAATTAAATTAGGTTCTTATATATTAGATTAATATCATACATCAGAAACAACCTAGAAAGCCTTCCACATTATATTCCCTCTGCTACTTACTATGCCATACATTCCACCAACTATAGAGTATTAACTATTGCGTTACCTTTGTCTTACATAGTTCACATCCACATACAACCTTCTATAGCTTATTCTCATTCACACTCAGCGTTTAAGTAAATACTAGGGGGGGGAGGGATTCAAAACAAGGCCTGTTCTTATATGTTTTTAGCGCACAACAGCTACTTGACAGGTGAGCATTTTCTTCTTCATTTAAGGTCTGTAATCAATATGGCTTGCACATGGCAGGTGATATCCAACACAGTTCACTCTGTTTCCAGGGCATATAGGCTTCTATAAGGAAGTATTGAGTTAGTTGGAAATTCCCAGTAATTTAAATACTTGTGGAATAGCTGAAAAGGTAAGGAGGCCACAGGACAGTATCCTTTCAGGCTTGAGGGTGTTCCTTCTGAAGCAAGACATAGCAAGTTTTGGTCATGGTTACAGGAGAGATTGGAGAGTCAAAAGGTATAGTCCACTACCTTCCCCCCCTCACAAAACAATGAAACAACATTTATTTATATTATTTTGTTTTATATCATTATTGTTTTTCAGCCAGAAACTGACATAAGGCAATTTTGAAAGACTGCATTAGAGGAAATTGAGGGTTTTTTTCATTCAAGAAAATTCATAGCTGTCTACACCAGCACTTGTTAGAAAAACAAACAAACAAAAACCAAACAACAACAACAACAAAAAAAACAGTTAAAGAAGCACAACCATAGCTACCCTTTACCATCAACTCTTAATACTGTCTAGAAACACTGTTTTAACTTACAAGTAATTTCAAGGTTCCGGTATAAACATGTTTCCTCCCTCTGTACTTCAGCACACAGAATATCAACAGTCTTTACACATATGCAACAAAGGACAGTAGCTTCAGTGGTGGAAAATAATTAAAACCAGTATAACTTAGGAGAACAATTAGTGGATGAAGAAGCTGAAGATGCACTGTTCATAAAAAGACAAACTTGCCATGCACAAAAAAAGAAATGCAAGTTTTTTATATTTAGAGGCTACTTGCACATCAATCCAAACCAAAAGTTCCTCTTAAATAACATGTTTGCATTCAGAAAGAAGTCATATCTATTTCCACACCCCAAAAAGGTATTTGGAAAACAAACAGAGATGGTGCCCAGAAAAACAAATTCAAACACAGGCTTCTAGCTCAGCTATTGAAGTGTGTTAAATGCATAAGTTTTCAGAGCAGTATGCTCAGAAGTGAATACTTGTCTTGGACAAGAGCTAGCAAGGCCATACTTAGAAGACAAAGCAATCCTTTGGATAAAGGCCATCATCTTCATAACCTAATAAATATTTAAAGTTTTCAATATTTTACTGGTTCCGTAGTTTGGAACCCAAACAGAAAGATGGGGAAATACCTACACATTACCCTAAATTAAGCCGCCTCACATATGAAAAGTATCACCTTATACTGTCTTGGAGAATGAAGCTAACCTGCAATTCTTGGCAGTTTTGCAGAAAACAAAACATTCAAAGCTGTTATTAATAACACCTGTATTTTGATTTTTTAAATTATTATTATTAAAACTTGTGCATAGAATGTGCAATGCCATTGCCACAGAGAGAAACATTTCGGTACCTCAGTTGCGGATGGTTCATGTCACTCAGCGTGTCTGTGGTGGGTTAACCTTGGCTGAGCACCAGGTGTCCGCCAAGCCACTCTATCACCCCCCCTTTCCTTCCCCTCTCCCTCCTCAGCAGAGCAAAAAGAAAGGGGAGGAAAATAAGATGAGAAACAAAAGCACTTTAATAACAATAGAAGCAAAGCTAAGCAAATCCGCACACGGAAGCAAAGGAAAACAAAGTTTTATTCTCTCCTTCCCATCAGTAGGTGATGTTTGGCCACTCCCTGGGAAGCAGGGCTCCAAGACGCGTAGCGGTTGCTCTGGAGGACAATGGAACGGCCCCCCCTCCTCCTCTTTCTCTCTAGTTTTATAGCTGAGCTGACATCATATGGTATGGAATATCCCTTTGGTCAGTTTGGGTCAGCTGTCCTGGTTGTGTCCCCTCCCAAGATCTTGCCCACCCCATTCCACTGTGGGGGTGAATGTTGGGAAGACCTGTGTGAGCCCTGCTCAGCAGTAGTCACAACAGGGGTGTGTTATCAGCACCCTTCTAGCTCCCAGCACAAAACACTGCTGCTATGTGGAAAACCAGCTCAGCCAGACCCACTACAGTGTCAAAACAGAAATGCCTTTTTTTGAAGCATAAGTAACTTAAAATAATTTTTCCTTCAAAGATGCAGCAATAGAAGTAAAATATTGAGCATGCGCTGGCATCAGAGGCTCATGTCTTCATCTATTCACAATATAGAGTTCCCCACACCTGACGTTGAAAAGTTTTCAGTAACGTATCAGAAATTTAAAAATATGTTCAACATAAAGCTTAGGCTGCTAGATCCCTGTTATGTCAACACACTAACATTAAAGAGTTCCTTTGACTACAGAAACGAAATATCTAGTGCTTAAGCAGGAACTAGAAAACCTGGATTTTGTTTCTGTGTTACTTAGGGGCTATGACCTTGCCAAGTCAGCCTCATGGCCTCCATTTACCAGTTCATAAAGATTTATAATACACACAAGGTTATATAGCAGTCTGACTTTTGTAAAGCACGTTTCAAGTATTTTCAGTCTAAGTTAAAGTCTACATTAAATATCAAGAAGTAGAAGTATTTTGTAAATATGCAATATTTTTAACATGAACTTTTTGTGGTCTTTGACATAAGATTCCCCTCCCACCCACACACTCTCCCCTTACGGATATTGTGATTGACCTCAAAGTACTAGGGAAAATTTTGAATCTTCCCTGTGTTTATATACATATTTATATTGATCTGAATGGCTGTATAGTAGTATTTTTAACAGTACTCTTCAATATCTACTCTGCATACTGTATAAAAGGGACAGAAAACCATTGAATGAAAGATCTGAAAATATTTTATGCAAAGCTTTTGAAGTGGAAAATGTACTATGTAGTTCATAAATTGTGTTGGTTGTTTGGGCTTCCTAGTGTCCCATCTAGAAAACTGTCTAGAAACATTGTTTTTAAAGTGCAACTGTCTCCTTGAATCAACATGCAAACACAAAAGAACAAATATAGAAAATAAAGCTTCTTTCTCGTGGTAAGTTCTACAACTCACCTTGGTACCTAAAAAAAGGAAAACAATGGAAACCACCATATCTCCTCCTGCCAATCAGTCTCAAATCTGTCAGACTTGTGGGAGCACACAACTACTGAAAACATGGCTTGAGTGCATTCTGGGGTCAGAAGCTCGTAGTTATGTTCCACAAAAGCAGCCCCAAGTGACTAAGCTGTATATGTCTCACACTAAAGAAATGGAGAGTGACTAAAAGTACAAAACAGGACAGGAGAAAGAAAATGACAGAAGAGCAAAGCTACAAGGCCAGGAATCTAAATATCCCAATCCCAGCAAAGGTCTCGAACAGAAATGTTACTACAAGAAACAACACCATCATTGGTTCACTGTCCAAGTGAACCAATAGCCCAGGTTAAAGTAACCCACTTATCCAGGACTGTTACAATCCATCCCCAAATAATGCAGTACTGTGGTATACAAAGAGGGTAGAATTCTAAATTATCATATGCCATGATCCTACCCTTGAAACGCCTTTCAGAAAACTGCAAAATACAGCATGTATCTATTATGCACCTAGTAGGCCTAATTTCAAACATTTTAACTTATGCGCATATGACCTCCCACAGTGACAGCGAATGAGAAATAGGAAATAAATGCTGAAATTATATAAAAGTTTATATATAAACTATCTCAGCATTTCATAATCTAATTCCTTTTTCTCAGATTCGCTTCAAGAGGTACTGAACCATTTTATGACTCACCTTCAACAATCAACTTCACAAATAGAATACCGATTACCAAAAAAGGACTTATACAATTAACGTTTTAATTCTTTACATTATTAACTAAAAGTTGTCAGTGAATACTAAAATACCAACTTGACCAACAGTGACTCTATATCCAGGCTTCATATCCAGGATGATTTCCAAGCTTGAGGTTTTATGCTTTAGAGTAACTACCCACTATACATATCATTTAAAAGAACTCTGGTGCTATCGTGGGTTACTTTTTCATTAGGAATTATCTAATAAAGTACTTCATTGTACGCTTTCTTTAAAATGTCTTTTACTGGATGTTGTGCCTTCTTTACTGGTTCTCGTATGTAATCATGTGCCTTTAAACACCAAGAAAAGGAATATGCCCATCACAGATTAAATTCTTTACAAAGACACTGTGCAGAAAGTGTATTTGTCCTTTGTGAGAACATAATCCTCACAATTAAGGGCTAAGACAAGAAATATTTTTAGTCAAGTTAATGTTTCAGCTTCCATGTATGTTTAAAATAAAAATTGAGATTTCTGTCTCGAAAAACATAAAGAAAGATAATGTAGTTAATACAGTCCAATAGATTAGAGTTACTATGTGCTGGGTACTTAAAATAGAATATATATACATACACACAACACAAGAACAACTGAAAAAATAATCCAAACAAAAGGAGCAAACACAGAAGACAAAAATGAAAATCATACACTGCAGGAGCTCGGGTCAATCACACCATGATCAATGTGATCAAGTGAAAGCCGTAATAAAACATCGCTCTTTTATAATCTCTTTGGCATAGCACGCAGTACAAGCTATTCCGCTATTGTTACATTGTGGTTTACCTAGCAACCATTTCTAATTGGTAGCACCTATTCTTCAAGCTCTCGTTATTGTAGGATAGCTCAGTCCATTCTCCTTACACATGCTGATTGGGTGGTGCTCCTCCACTGACTTCTTGCCAGGTTGCTGTTCTGTGGAATATGCTCGTTAGGCCTCTTATCTCCTTCACTCCCTGGGACTCTTCAGCCTCAGGGCTTCCCGGGCTCTTTCAGGGAAACATCATTATCCGCTCAAAGCTAAGGTCCCTCCCTGAGCCCTCAGACCAGCTGTGGACTCCCACAATACACATGCAAAACTGCTAATATTAACAATAATGTAGATAGTACTGATTGCCTGGACACTATCAAGATCATTTTTCCAAGCCATGGTTCTATTATAAAGCAACCTTTTCCCCATTACTTTTACACTGTTCATATTCAACTCACTTCTTAATAACAATAGTCTGTTTCATTGGCTTTACACAGATTATTTAAGAGTAACTTCATATACTTGCTTGTTTTCATTCTGGATTTTGTTTTGATTTTCAGCATTCATTGCCAGATTGTTCAGCACTCTGAAAATTGGAGACAATCTGGACTGAGGGCAACCTTGATATTAAGAATCATATAAGCATTAAATGATTTTTATCCTAAAAAATAAAATCAAAACATCTATCTGTTCAGCTTGTGCCGGTCAAACAAGTATTGAATTTTAAGTTTCAACAGGATTACAGCTGCTGAATGTCTGGCAATGGCCTTATTCCTCCATCTCATCACTGTCAAATAGAAACAAATATTCACAGTTTTCCCAGTCATAATTTTCATTTGCATTGTTAGCCTGCTTTTAAATTATTCTTCTCTCTCATTTAATCCCAGCCAACGGGAACTCTGGTTACACTTTGCAGGATTCATTACACATGCCTCCCATACTACTATCCACAACTGCTTTGTGATTTAGGGAACATAGCTCACCACTGATAAACTGCCAAACTAGGATACAGCGGAACTCCATGATTAGGGTGATTTGTACCATAGCAGCTTTGCCTTTATTCTACACCAGGTGGTGAGTACAAAATACCAGCTGGTCCACTTGTTCTTCATATTGGGCTATCTGAAGTGATTGAGCAGGAGACTATAATCAAGGCAAGTGACTAAAAAAGCAGCAACAAGTTGAAAACTTGGAGGGAACAACAGCAAGTTAGCTTTTCATTTTGGTAGAAAAAAAAGTGATCAGAAAAAGAAAACAATTAATTCACTCTGTTACTAGATTATAAAATGAACTAAAAAGATGGAAAGTAGTTGCTGTAGGAAGCCTGGATTCCTGCTCAGTCTATCAGCTTGAGTTTATGATTAAGATTTCTCCACCATTTAGTTGTGATACAACTGCTTCCTCCTGCCAATATGTAAGAAGTGATTTTGGGAATTAGGATGGAATTTCTCTTCTGTAACTATGCAACCTTGTCTGGGTTTGAGCCCAGGCCATCAAGTGTAATTTTATCCAGCTAGCGTGAAATTTTCTGACAAGCTAATTATTAAAGTAGCATTTTTAGAAGCCAAAACAACCAGGAGACAGATTCAGACAATAGCCAGACAAAGCCTTTCACGTTCCAGCTGGAAGTCTGAACTCTTCATTTTGCAATTTCACACAAACATAAGATATTGTTTCTGACCCAGCATTTTGGATTTTAAATGTTTTCAATGTAGTTAGGCAGTAAAAAACATGCAGTGGAAAAGGCTAAATCATGAAACAGAAGAGGGTCATTTGGGGTTTGTTTGGTTTTGGGGGGTTTTTTTGTTTGTTAATCAGAACAACATAGCCAGCTGCAATATTTGTCTTGACTATAGTTATGACTGACATGACTGGTCATTTACACCTTATGCTCCTTAGAACATAAATCATTACTGCCCAAGCAATGAAGCCAAGCCAAGAACCCTTGCTGTTACTTTTCAATGTTACCTTTTTTGACATCCATTATTGAAACTCAACATTATCTTTACTTACCTTTCCCATGTCACTTTCCAATTTTCAACTAACATGAATTCCTAAAATACGTTCAAAACACATACTAATTTCCAAATTATGCTTTAGGCTAGGCACATACAAATTGCTCTGCAGTCTGGTTGCTATTATGGCAATGGCTTTCTCTTAAGCACGCTTTTAGTAAGGCCAGCTTCATCTGTTAAGATCACCACCTTTTCTGTAGAGCCTAGAAGCCATATTGTAATATCATCACATTTTCATGGTGTCAAATTTATGTTGTCCACATAAAGACAACAGGAAACATGCTTTTCATAGGCATGTATATTTTGAGACAGGTCTCAGACAAGTTACTCAGCAAGGTTTTCCTTGCTGCGTGTTCACCTTTACCCTCACTGATGTTCTAAGGTGCTGGCTGTATTGCCAATTTAGAAGGACTCTCCAAGAAATGCTAGTGCAGCTCTGCATGCTCACTCACCAGTTACTTTATCAATCCATCTCCTGCAGAGAGGTCAACCAGCACTATCATTGCTATTACCTACTTTATAAGATGTGTGTTCAAGGCTATTATCAAGTTAAAGATTCAACCCAGGTACTCAGGGGCTCACCTGCAGATTTCCTTAGCTGACATTTATTAGTGCCTGACTAAAGCAAGCTGGCCTTTAATCCTGGGCTGTTGCTAATATATTGTTTCATCCTATAACGTCGGCAACTTTGGTTGATTTTATGAAAAAGTTGTTGAAGACTGGACTGAGCAGGAAAGGAAAAAAGGGCTTCTGCAAACTCCAGTGGAAAAGCATACTGTTAGGACTATTTTGGAGAGTTGTAATATGACTATAATGCCCTGCTCTACTTTATGCTTTTCCTTAGATATTGAATCTCTCAAAGAGAGCAAAATATTGCTGTGCTAAAATAACACACAGAGAAACAAGTAGAAGCAAGAGAAAGCTCACAGCTGACAGCTTCTCATGCAAACTATTGTATTAAAATTTTTTTATTAAGTTAACCATGCTGATACTGTGCATTGCTGCCCCAAAGCCTTTTTTCCTAAGCTACTTAGCACTGTACAGTTTGCATTTTTTAAATCTGACCTCCAGAACAGGGTTGAAGTGTGGTAACATCTGGCTTATTTTCACATTTTGCCAACTGCAACCTAGATGGAAAAGTTACTGAAACTAATGATTCACAACAGAACAAAAGGGCCACAATTTGAATTCTGAACATCAGTAAGGGTTGCAGCTTTGAACTCACCTGCACAGCTTTTTCAACAGCTTCATGACAGACATCCTAAGGTGCTGATAAGCTCCAAGAGATGAGCAATATTGAATTAAATGCAATAAGGGTTGGGACTTTCACCTCTGATTGTGCCTTCAGTGCCTTACTCTATGCTGCTGTAAAACTAAAAACCAAGTAGTTCCTTAACCCTCTGACTATATGTACCATTTGCCAGTGTAAAAACATGAAATAAACAACAGATTATTTGGTTATTTTAAGGTCAGTCAACAGACTTGGGAACAAATCCACACTATGTCAATGCTATCTTAGCAAGTTATAACTGGGCAAAAGAAGAAAATACTATCTCTAAAATTATATGCTTGTCCAGTTCTTAAAAAATGGTTGCTTCATACTTGACTTCAAGCAAATTTAACTGTTAAATCTCATGTATCCAAACATAGCATTGTCACAGAGTACATGTTTACAGCACTACAGAACCCTTCTGCAAGTAATACAAAACAAGAAGAGTTGATGAAGTTAAAGCTTTAGCAACTGTAAGACTGTTAGACAGGTCTTACACAGTACAGACGGGTTTTTTATGCTAGAGGAAACACTTTAGTTTTGCTTATTTTCATAGTGGAGTGCTGTTCTCTTTCACGTACATCTTTTTTACTGCTTTTAAGTAGTAAATTAAGCATATTTAAACCTGAAACATTGTACATACATCATTGTTTCTCCATATGTAAGATAACCATAATTGGCAGGAAACATAAAAGTCAAGTAGAATATGACAAGAATTACAAGGGTAAGAATACTTTGCCTGCATCAAAACCGGTTACAACTTGGGGATTAAAAAACTATCAAATTTTTAAGTTTTTACAAACAAGCACAAACACTACGGTTTTAGAAGGCTTACAGCACAACATAACCTCCAAAATATTCCCCTATAGAAAGATCTAATTACTGCTGATGTGCTTGAACTGGTAAGTTTTACAAGAAAGAGCACAATGATTCCCCATCTGAGGGCAAAGTAAAAAACCTGCATAGACGCACACACAGTAACATGACAGAATAGAGTTGAGTGGAAGCCTACAAAAAAAAAAAACATTTGACAAGTATCAGATACAAGATGGCATCAACATATCTAGTGAGATCACATTTCCATAGTAAGAAAGGCAAAACAGAAGTGTGTTGTGACAATATAAGTCTCTTCCACCAAGAAATGGTCCAAATACTTATTCGCTTCTGCTTGTTTGCACTGCAAAATGTTTTATTTTAAAACATAATTGCATGCCTATGTTCCGTTTCTTTCCAGCAACTGCCAGAAATCCCCTGCAGTGGCATGCCAAGTTCACTTCAGTGGCAAGGTCAATACTGTTACAATTGTTTCTCCCAGTATAATAAGTGAGCACAAGCAACTGGGAAATTTGTTTGTGCACTAACAGATCTTACAAGTTGTGCTCAAGGCACACAAAAGTAATTTGTATACAAAAGTTATAACTGAAAACCAAGAAATAGTAATAGATGATTGGTGAATGTTCATGGAAGACTAAGCAGCAATAAGTTGCAGAACACAGCCAGTCATCAATGCACTGCATTCATACTTTCTACAGCGCTCTCCCTGATGATCTTCCCTGTAATCTCCTTGCACCTGAGCAGGACTATGGGAATTGTTCCAGTGACCCACAGTGCTACACTGCTTCATAATAACCTGGGTACTTTGATTTAATTGGTCCCCTCTGGACAGGGGTTGGATGAGATGGATCTACGGATCCTTTCCACCTATATTATTCTTGTACTCTAACCAGCCTTACTAGCCTTCAAAGAAAACTTAGAGATATGAAAATTGAGCAGGAGACCCAATATCCGCAAATATTAAAGAGAAATAATCCAGACAGAAGGCACGAGAGACATCACGGCTAAGGTCAGAATGTACAACATAAATTTGTAGTTTTCTTTTTAATATTTTAACCATCATCTCCCAAAGAAAGAAGAAACTAGATGAATCCTTCCCTCAAACCTGGGCAACTGTGTGAAGACTCAATTTATAATCGGTTTGGAAACATTGTTTCCAAATAACTTGCTTTGTAAGTATGCTGACTTTGAAGATTTTAGGCCCAAAGTAATGAATTCTTCCCTTTGCACATTATTTTTTCACACAGAAGGAACAAAGCTTCAACCAGCATTCCTCTTGAAGTACTTTCCAACACTGGGTAACAAGCACTTAAAATGTCTACTGAATTGCAGAGCAAGCTGCAACTTAATATAGCCTATTTAATACACTAACCAATTTAAGTCTGCATAATTAAGTACTCAGCAAGATAGGCTTTCAAAGCCTCCATGGATGGAAAAAATTGAACTACCTTTTAAATATTTACTGTTCCATTTATTCACCATACAGACAAAGGCCTTTAGAGTCATCGTAAAATAAAAAATTTTTTTAAGATTACCTGTGAGAACAAATCAGTATCTTAACTAGATGTTTTTACACTTCCCACCAAGTTATTTTTACCCAGTAAGATGAGTGGGAGAAAAAAGAAAAAAGGAGAAAAATCAACCTGTTTCTGAATTTATGCACTCACTGCCCTGATAATGATTGTTTTGATTTACTTAGTTATGCTCAGTACAGATTGTGGTCAATGCTCATCACAGTAATATAAGAGATATAGGATTCTTCTTCTTCACAGCAGAAGACTCAAAATGTTCAGGAACTTATATAGACTCAAAACACATGACAGTTGCCTTTTAGAGGCTTATAAAAAGGAATGACAGGATACTAACAATAGCAAAAAACAAGCACCCCCTCCACAGATATTTAGTAATCCATCACAGGTCATCGACAGTGGTCACTGAATTTTAAGAAAAAAAAGTAATAATTGTTCGAACAAAGTTCCTTTCAAATACTGAGACCAGCAGCTATTCTCACCACAGCAGAGCTACCTTCCAGCTCAAGTTTGTTCCCTTTCCACCATTTTGAGAAGCACAAAAAATCCAGCAATGAACACAACATTTGATACGCTGCCAACAGCATGTTTCTCTTCTCTGCCTACATTTGCTAGTTCTTTAGTCTTGCTGCCACAAACCTTTTTTGAGCCTCAGTTTTCTATACATGACTCTCCATTCTGAATTTAGAAATTACAAGGTTAGGCATCACCCACTAAGGTTCTGTTACAGAATTTCAGTTATTATGACACATTTTGCAGCTATTGCTCACAGTGTGAGAGCTCACACACATGCGCATCTGTCTCTCAGAGCTTTGGAATCACTGTGCCTTTGCAGCTCCTCTACATCTGCACCAGCAGTAACACAGTTCAGACCCAAAGCACTTTGTGTGTCATGAATTCAGCTTTTACAAATCCATTTTTGGAACTGGAAACTTCTAGAAGTTAGCTGTAACAGCGCAGTATGCTGAAATACACAGGCAAAGTATGTAAGCAACTCAGTATCTTCACATTACAAGATTATAATTTCTGCTAGTGTACATCCCATCCATTAAGCTTCAGCCTGCAGTCAGAAGAGTGACACACATCCATGAGCACAAACTGTTTGACTGATGTTTTCTTGAATAATTCCAGCTTCTTCTTGAAGAGCAACATATGTTACACAAATAACACAGAGCTCTTTTATACAGCCTTGCACAATTTCATGTTCAGGGGACAACTGGTATAGAAAAAAAAACATGATGCTGAACTACTTTACTATGTAAATGCTGTTTAAATAAAAATAATCTGTAAAAGCTGCACAACAGTCAACCACCTTTTCACTTCTTCCCTGGGTAGTACACCCACAGAGACTTATAAAGTGGTCAGAGGTGCCTCAAAGTGAAGAAGTGTAAAAATAGCATGCAGAATAACAAACTCGAAAAGCACACAGCATTTTTGTACATTGGCTCTCAAAGGCAACAACTAATGCAAAAAAAAAAAACAACCACACACAAAAACCCACAAACTATAATACAAGGAAAGACCTTCTGAATGACACAATTCTTATAGTTGATAACAGAAAACAGTTACTGAAAGGCTCAGTTTTAGTGCTAAATCCTGGCCCAGGATAAAGTTAACTGAATATATTAATGAAGTTAAAATCTTCTGTAATAACTCCACCAAAACCAAATAATGATAATGACATTCTGAAAGAGAATATTTGTACTGGCTAAATACTGCTGTGAGGTCCCTCTGCTGTAGGGGGAAAAAAGTTATGGTTACTGAATAGTTATCCTCTATTCAAGATAGATAAGGTACATGATACACATTTATTACTCACAAAGATCTTCCAGCCTAGGCTCTGATGTCTTCGGTTGTATTTACTTGTAAGAAACACCAGGAGGCGGCGGCAGCTATTCAGTAGAGCTTCATTTAATGACATTAAACTTGACAGAGTAGGTGTTGGAAATTTCATGGTAACAAGAAAACTTTTTCTTGTCATTATTATTAGTTCATTTATACTCCTGTCAAATTAAGACGTGCTTGAATACATGTTTAAATATGCTATCCTGATGTTCACAGCATACGCAAGGCACCCTGTGGAGACATGCAGATGGAACTTTTTTCTTTGTTTACATCTAGCCTTGCCACCATGAATTGAAATGGAAATAAAGACAATAAGATTATTAATGCAGAATTCCAGGGAAAGCTTGAGGTAGCTAGCTAGCATGAAAAGGATATCAAGCATGGAATTTATTCACCTGTATTTAACACATTATTTACTAATGACTAATACACCTGAAAGACCTATAAGAGCTCACTGTCTGTCACGGTTTTAATTGCTATGTGATATGCACTGGAGCTGGGGGATCTTGAAAAACATCTTTATGAGTAAGCACCCAAGTGTAATGCTAAGAGCTAGACAAAAAATTGCTTATCTGCTTACCCTTCAGAAAATTAGAGGGAGAAGGAGATGAAGATGTCCTGGTCACACAGCAGTGAAGCTGTTTTCCAGTCACATGTTATGTTTTACCTCAACTTAAAAAAAAAAACTTTGGCTTTCCATATAACATATGGTGTAAGACAAGACTACATTTCTCAGCAGAACAGTCACACACCATAACTTCTCCTGAGGTCCTCCCCTATAACCTTCAATGCTGTTAATTAAAATCACTTCTGAAATGTTCCTCTAGTAATTTTCTAAAAGAACAGACTTAACAGTGAATTATTCTCAAAACACTTTATGGCAAAGTGTCATCTTCCTAAAAGACAATATTAGTGCCATTGAGGCAGCCAACGTTAGGGGAAATAGTCATTCTGGTTTTGACTCTTCAAAGAACTCAACTAGCCTCTGTTGAAGGAGCCCTGCTTCTCTGCTCTGCTGGTATACAGGATCCACCAGTAAGCGGACCTGATAATTCACTGTTATATTCCAGGATTTGGCGAACAGCTGGCTCCCAAAAATGACTTCTGTCGCTCTGTCTTCATGGGCTTCCGGAGTTGATTTTGCTTTTTTCTCCCATTTCAGATGTGGGGATTTTTTTGTAGCCAAATGAATGTTTGGCATAATCAAAACATGACTTGTATTTCAGATGAAACTTAAATACAAACATAAAATCTAAAACAATTGTTACTGACAACCCACAGCCATATCAGAAAGAGAAAACTGGGAAACATTTCCAGAAACATCCCATGAAACAGACACAAAATAGACATTAACAGGATGAACGAGGTGCACTCATTTGCCACAGAAAGGACAAACTTGTCCGAACATTTTTACTTTCCTTTTGAAGCCTCTAAGGTATCAGCCTTCACCTCGTAGAACAGCTAACTCAAAACCAGTCATCAAGAATTATGTTTAAATTGGAAAAATATTTGCATTCTCTTCAGTTTTGTCTTCTTATTAAGAAGAACTGCCAAGGGGAAACATTTCTTATCTTGCATAAGCCTTAGCCTTGAACTACTTCTACATATCACAGTAAGTCAAAGCAACTCTTTGAAATTCTAAGCACCACACACTTAAGAGGTAATCTAGAATTCTCACTTTGGAAAACAATCCTTAACAACAGCAAAAGAGACCTAACGCCAAACCCCAAACTCCACACTATTCTCACATTTTCTTCTTAACAGATAACCTTGTTAACTTTGTGTTACCGAAAAAAAAAAGTGATCATTTGTTAATGACGCTACTGGAGAGGTGAAATCGCACTAGGTGTTCCTTAAAAATAGTTATCCCTTCCTGCATTGTGAAACATACTCAAATCTAGGGCCAAATTATGACATTTTATGCAATATAAATATTTAATAGGATCATTGGTGTCATTTATGGAGATAATACTTCGCATACAGAATTACATCTACATGAATTCTGAAGCATATCTTTGGGAGTCCACTATATTTTTAAAGTTTCCAAAACAGTGAAATTTCAGCTTAAAATTAAAACCAGTTGGATTACTGTAGACTGGAAAATGCTTGTAAAGTCAATACTCTAAGGTCACATTGCAGGACATGCACCAGACTTAATAAACTTACAATATTTTAAGATTAAATTAGATTCTAGTTAATCACTAAGGAAGTGGCTTATTTTTTTTATATATCACATAAGTGACAAGTGGTAG